>OY987329.1:65010523-65445523 GCA_963920685.1 Polydrusus tereticollis
CCTCTTTCTCATTGAGGACTGTCTCCCGATCAGGGGTTTCTATCTGATGAGAGGCTTCTACCTCATGCTTGTTAAAAAAATTCCAGATTTTTGTAAGACAGTTTCTATCAGAATTATTTATAGCTTCGTTTCCACTCTCAAGAGATTTGAGCAAAATTATAAAATTGGATCAACATACCAATCATTAAATTATTGTAAAACGGCCATGTTACAGTCATTGACACCCTATATGCCAACCACTAAAATTTCAAGTTTAGTAATACACAGTGGTTGGCATGTTAAGATTTTAGGTAATAATTTATAGAAAAATACGTTTTTTACTCAATAATACATGTATTAATAATACCTAAGCATTAATAAACACTTACCTGCCTTTATCTTTTCACCAGCACACAAAAAAACACTTTTTCAACGTGAACACAAGCTCCAACGGGACAAATTATTAGCGATCTAAAAGCGCGCCAAATTCTGATTGACAAACGGAAGTAGGACCACCAACTGCACGTAGAAAAATTGCCTAATTTTGAGTCCAAGAGTGCCAACATTCGTTTAAATAAATCTATGACGCAGTTAATACAAGTTTTTACAGATTATAAAACAAAACGTAAAGAGGTGCCAAAGACTGTCTGCCTGCCAACCACTGTCACCTTTACCCTACGTATATTATGAGTAGTAAGTATATTATATAGTTAAATAGGATCAACATCATGTTATAATATACAAATAAAACAGCTTGTTATTATTCCATAACTTCCTTGTTAATTGGAGTTAGCAATTTTGTTATAAAATTTCTTAAAAATATTTGTGTTTCTTTCCTATACTACTCTTTTAGTAAAAATAATATACCTAAATACGAAATTAGCTAATAATACCACTGGATTAAGTAGGCTAAATTTCTTGGTGACAAAACGACCTGTCCAATTTACCTCTTTAGCAGCTTGGGGACGAAACGGCATATACCCGCTAGAAAACACTGTAGAGCCCCTTATTATTTCTCTGGACCCCGACGACGATAGTTCACCGGATTACTCGGAACATGATGACTAAAATTTAAAAATTAAGTTCTATTGTACAGGGTTATCCAACCAAGGCTAGACAAGGCGATTTTTTGACTTTTCCTGTACTTTTATAAAAAAACTGAAATAGCCATCTTAAGTCATTTTCTCCCGCGAATTCGAATATCTTCAGCAAAAAACAATTGAACATCAAACAAAAGTACTAGGGGTCACTTTGATATTTTTTTAAATGGGATGCCGTATTTTTAATGAGCTTATCCGATTTCTCATATAAATTTTGATCTAAAATGTAAAAAAAAAAAAAATCTTACGGTAGACGAATTTAAAACTGAAGAAAAAAGGCGTTTTTTAATTAAAAATCCAACATTTTAGATCAAAATTTATATGAGAAATCGGATAAGCTCATTAAAAATACGGCATCCCATTTAAAAAAAATATCAAAGTGACCCCTAGTACTTTTGTTTGATGTTCCATTGTTTTTTGCTGAAGATATTCGAATTCGCGGGAGAGAATGACTTAAAATGGCTATTTCAGTTTTTTTATAAAAATGCAGGAAAAGTCAAAAAATCGCCTTGTCCAGTCTTGGTTGGATAACCCTGTACATAGTACATTTTTTTTTATAAATATTAATATTTATTCCAATTTATCTATTTTCATAATATTCTTACTCCTATATAAGTTTTTATCTACTTAATATTAGAATAATTAATATCTCAATTATCTGCCTATCTCTATAATTATTATCAAGTATAATTATTATTATAGTTTTTATTCTAGTAAACTACCTAAAGTAACGCCTCTGTCACCTTCCCTTCACTCATCAAACTCGTCACTCTTTTGTATGCAAATTAGGGTGACCCTAATTTAGGACCGGTTCGAGGTGTGTACGTCTGAAATGTGGAAGTTTTAGAAACTATCATTGCAATTTACCTGAAATATACAATGTAACCTTTAAGTTGCCGACTCTGCCTAATAGGTCCTGTCATTGCAAATTTACATTTATTACCCTCTAGTATTAGGCAACAGAGTATAGGACAGTAATTGCTAATAAATCAGTAGGTGATTGTTTTTATATTTTACGCAATATGAGACTAAAACAATTAAAAAAAAATTATTATGCACGCCTATGCTGTCACCGTCATAGCGACTATTTTTATGCACTTTACCGCCGTGCCACCTCAGGCGTTGTAGCTCTAGAACCGTGTGGCGAACTTTAATGAAATCAAAAAAATGATTTAATCGAACCCATTGTTTTTTTTTTAGAGTGCAATCTTTATTATTCAATGGTACAAACGCCAAATACGTTACCGTCAAACAGTCCATCGCAAACTCCAATAGTCATGATATATGGCGGAACAAATTCTGCAGAAAAGGAATTCCCGCATATGGTAACAGAAAACTAGAAACTAGTTGTTTATGTTTTTTGTCAATTATGAGTAATGTTTTTAAGCAGTTTTAGTGAATTTTCGGTTTTGCGATCAGGGCAAAGGAAAATTCAACTTTATGAATTTGTAAATAATTAAGCTAACATATTTTTTTATTCTATAATCTATTAACGATGCTAACTTTAAATCTGTTCAATACTTTTAATATTTTCAGGCATCTTTGGGATATGGAGACATTAGTAATAAGCAATGGTTATGCGCTGGTAGCCTTATTGCAGAAAACTACGTAGTTACTGCAGCTCATTGCTTGAATACAGCACCATTGTAAGTATCAATTAAACAGTCAATAGACGTCGTGAACCATGCCGGTTGGTTAAATAAGCGAGGACGCCGGATATATCTTGGAAATTATAAATCGGAAAAAAAAGATTTGAAAAGCGGCAAAGATAAAGCGCTGGAATACCTAAGTGTGTATTAAGAGCGAAAAGTGATACTTTGGCGCTTGAGACTGAGCCTGTCGAAGCGGAAAATTCTTTCCGCTTTCGACAGATCTCGTTTCGCTCAAATTACATAGTAGATTTTTTCTGCGATCACATTATATGAAATATATACAGGGTGTCCGGGAAAATGTGGGAAATCTCTCGGATGCAGATAGAACATGAAAAGATAAGATAAAAGTTCCTATAAATTTCTTTCTACAGGCCCTTCCTACGGAGATATGTGTCCCTGAAGGACGCCGCTAAAAATCGTTTTTTCTTAAATAACTTTCAAAGTACTTAATATAATTTATTAAAAATTTAATGTAATAGACACTGGTAAGGACCTCTTAAAATAATGTCCTTGAAACATATTTACCTTTTTTAGTTTTCCAGGTGCGGACTAAGTTTTACAACTTAATACTTAAATTATTAACATCCTGTATGATAAAGACCTACAAAAAATAAATGTGGGTAGCTTGCACCTTAGACTAAAGCAAAGATACTCTTCTTCATTATCGATAAAATGAACCGTTTTCGAGAAAAAGAATAAACACGAAGCTGTAGATGATCTATGTTCACAAAAAATGTGCGTAATTTTTCACATCGCTGACACATTGATTCTTTACTTCGATATTAATTTACTGAGTTTTGGATTTCGTCGTGAATTTAATTGTGAGTTAATTCGAACCATAAAATACACGTTAGTTGAGTATGCAGATATGCATCTGATGTATGATCTTGCGTCTTGCAATGCTTTAGAACCCAGAAGGTTATATAAGGAAATATTTCCTAATCGTACTATTCCAAACCAGAAGACATTTCAATATGAAGATTCCAACATTGCATTAAATTTTTAATGTTATAAGTAAAGAGCGGAATATATGCAAAGTGCATGTATATGCATTTTTTGTATATTTTGTCAATTTTATAATAAAATGCATATTTTCCCAAATTATTATTTTATGAGCACATTTTTATGTTTTCGGCGCTATCAAAAAATTAAAAACGCCCGGTCATGAAAACTCCTAAACTCATAGGTTTATTGTCCAGTCCGGCACTTGTTTCAGGGACTTTCCAATCTGAAGATAATTATATAATAATTAATATTTACATATTGGTTACACACAAGGAATTTATTACGGGTTTCCGGGGTTTGCAGGTATATTGTTAGGGGTTATTTATTGTCATCTAATAATGCCTTATTATTACCTGCTTAACAACGTTGTAGTACGTACTTCTGTTTTAGTTTGTCGAAAGATTTCAGTATTTTTAGTGTGAAACTAGTTATTTCAAATTTGTGTTCAAAATAGCTAACGTGGCGAAAACGTCTTCGTGGATTAAAAATTTCCCATAGTTCTAGTACAAGTGGAGAAAAAGTCTTCTGTTAAACTTGTGCAAAAATTATTGTTTGTGAAAAGAAGTTCCAAATCGATCAACATATGAAAACACCGCTGCATAAATCAAAGTTACAGAAAATGAAATCTGAGCCAGTTCAGCTGAGTGTAAAACACGCATTTTAAAATGTTGGGGAAGAATCGAAATCTAAAAAGGAAATTTTTCAAGGAGATTTATGCAAGGCTTTGGTCGCAGCAAACATACCCTTAAAAAAATTACAAAATTTTCAATTTAGAGGATTTTTTCAAAAATATTGTCAACAAACCATTCCTGACGAATCCACGCTTAGAAAAAAGAATGTCCATTCAGTATACGACACCGTTTCAAAAGAAATTTGAGCTTCACTGAGTGAAAAAAAATTTTACATTATTGTTGAGGAAAGCACAGATGCTTGTGGCATCTTATGATCGGAGCACTTCAAGAAGATAAGGCAACAAACCCATATTTAATAGCTTCTGAGCAGCTAGACGAACCTAATAATGTGACCGTAACCCGATTTATTCATCAGTCCCTATCAAGCTTTTTCTTACCAAATCCAGTCCCAGATAAGAAGTGTTTAGTGCTTTTGTCTGATGTAGCACCGTATGGTAAAAGTAGGTTAATACTTAAGAATTCTTTACCCCAATATGATACATGTGACTTGTCTTTTCCATCGAATAAACTGAGTCGCGGAAACCGTCAGAACTGAATATCCTTTAGTAAATAAATGATTTCAAATGTAAAAAAAGTGTTTCTAAAAGCACCTCTAAGAGTGCAGATGTATAAGGAGAGATTACAAGGAATTAGTTTACCTCCAGATTACCCGGTGGAGAACATGGATTAAGGCCACCATATTCTACGCGGAACATTTCGAAGCCGTGAAAGAACTAATTTTGTATTTAGATGACGATTCGCAGTGTGTGTGTAAAGAGTTGTTAAAAAGTACAAGTGCAGTTAAAGTTTTGGTTTTTATTAAGGTTAATTTCAGTTTTATACCGGACATAATATCCTCGTTAAAGAGTAGAAATTTAAGTTTAATTCAATTAGTATGGTTCAACCTTTTTCTGCTGAATGAAACAACGTTCACGGTAAAGTAGGAGTCAAGTAAGGAACAAATTGAATGTAACTGCAAAAAAGAATGAAGGATTTAAATACTTAACTGCAGTAAAAAGAATTTATGAAGGTAAACGATCCAACGAAGTTGTATCTTAGCCTTATACTTTACTACCAAAACTGCAGTATTATCCGATTACATCAGTAGATGTTGAAAGAAGCTTCTCTTTATATAAACATATGCTTACTGATAGAAGACAATTCTTTTTAGTTGATAATTTTGAAAAATATTTAGTAATAAATGCCATTTATACAATTTCAAGTTAAAAAATTGTTAACTTTTATTTTTCTTTGTTTTTTTTGCATTTTTTTCTTAAATAAACGTCTTTTTTAGGCCCCATTGCCCTATTTTACTATAATAAATTAAAAAATATTGCATACCAGTGGGCAAATTTGATCAAAAAATGCAAATAACTGCATATTATAAAGGCAAAAAAAGGCATATAATATGCCCATAGTTTGACTGAATTTAGGTGCATATATTCCGCCTTTTAATTATAAAACAAAATGAGAATTTACCCAACCTAGGAAGCAAAAAATTGTGGCAAATTTTACATAAATTAAATTATTCTTATGGAAAACACAACCGAAAGTCAATCAAACCGGATAGACAAGATATTATTTGTTGGAAACAATAGTAGAGATGTTGGCGTTATACAGGGTGAGTTTTTTAAAGTGCTGCAAGAACGGTTTTAAATATTTTCATTAATTTTTGGTGAGGTAATAAAGATATGGAGGGACATGTTCAATCATCTTTTTTATATTCTTCCCCTCTCTCAATTTTTGGGGGGTGTGGGTAAGTTTGGAATTTTAAATCAGATGATGTATTTTTGTTGCTAAATATTGAATCTACGTAAAAAACTACGTCTACCATGCTTGGGAAGGCTCTCCCCTCATTATACAGTACAAGCCTGTAACGATTTAAATGAAACATTTGAAAACAGGTGGATTGGTCGAGCTGGTCCGGCCAACTAGCCTGCTCGGTCCCCAGATTTTACCTCGCTTGACTTCTTCTTGTGGGGCTTTATAAAAGACAAAGTAATCGCAACTGCACCTACAACTTCAGATAATATAAAAGACCGAATTCGTTCTGCCTGCTTACTAGTGACACCTGAAATGTTAGAGCGAGTACGAAATTCATTTAGACAAAGAGTGAGAATGTGTTTGGAAGTAAAAGGGGAATATTTTGAACAATTTCTAAGTTTGAAATTGGGTTGTAGGTTATTTCTTTACTTCAATACAATAATAAATCATAATTCCGTAACCAGGTGAGCAAATCAAAAATAACTTGTGATAACATATATTATGTAGTTCTTTTGGGTAGATTTGAATTTTAGCAACAAAAGTACATCGTATTATATAAAAAGGCTCACCTTTTGAAGTGAAGATAATTACATTTTTTTATTTGGACAAAATCTGACTTAACGAAGGACATTCAGTGCTAAAGACATGGCATTGAAAATGGACTTATAAACGGTGGTTTGCTTGAATTTAAGTCAAAATTGAAGACGCTAACCTGAACTGAATATTATCATGAGGAAATTACTGTTGGACGTCTTCGAAGAGTATTGTGAGCAATAGAATTAATTCCCAAAAGTGCATATCTGGTTATCAGTCATAGCCTTGGATAATGCCAGCTTTCATTCAAGACTTTTAGAGTAACTACCTAGGACTTCTCGGAAAAAAAGGATATCATAAATTGGCTGTCTGAGAAAAATGTACCCTTTGAGGACAACATGTCAAAAACTGAGCTTTCAAAAATAGTGCGTGACAATAAGTCAAGTTTTAAAAAATATGTAATCGAAGAACTGGCTAAAAGGCGTAGTATTATTTTACTTCGATTGCCGCCCTGACATTGTGAATTAAATTAAATTGAGTTGATATTGGCACAAAAATGAAAGGCTATGTAGCAAGAACTACATTTAAAATAAGAGATGTACGTGAGTTATTGAAATATTCATGTGATCTGTACAGTTTTTATATTAAGAAAATAAAGTTAATCCAGTTAAATATATAGCTTTGTTTAAACACCAAAAAAATTGCATACGTATTAATAGAAACCCAGACGTCCGCAACTGGCGTAAGATTTATCCTAAATTATCGACTTGCTCTATTGTTATAATTGTTCGACCCTATTGTGAAAGATAAAATTACGGGTGTGTCGATCTATACAATGTTAAGACACAGCTTATAAACTATAGCTGTGGTTAAGACATTGTAACTGAAAACATATACTTTCAGTCTATAAATAATATGTTCACACTGCAATCCAAAATTTGTATAATGCATTAATAATGAGGGTTACTTGCTGTCAGGCAATAGGAAACACAGTGTAAATATATTAATTTTTATTTTCAATGAATACATTAAATTCCAGGGTTTCCTTTCTAAGAAATATTAAATAATAATTAATTAACGGTATGTGGCACCGTCGTATACTACCAAACGTTGATTGTCCGCATCCTTTCGGTAGTTACAGATGAATGTGTCAAGTTATACTATCATGTCGAACAAAAATAATAAGACTTTGAAACATAAACTGTAAAATAGTACCTAGCAACTAGGTTATAAAACAATATTGCATCTAAAATACATCTCTACTTCTGCGCTCGCACTCCTGATTCTCTTAATCATCAGTAGGTCTACTTTACAGTGTTGGCAAGTTGGCATCAAAGCCTACCTGATATGTTTATTCGATATGGTCATTTAGTCATAGCAGTGGCCTGAATACATGGCGTCCCGGTCAGGATTAGTTTATTGGAAGAAAAAAAAAGAAATTTTAGGTGCCGTATTTAATCTTTCTTCCACACCGCTGGAAGTGTAAGGTAAAAATAAGAAATACACTATTGGACAAAAGTAGAGCAATAAAGTGCTTTTAATTCTTTGAATTTAAAAAATTAATTATATGATTGTGAACTCCAGCTAATTTTAATGAAATATTATCCCCACAATATTAGTAATATTTTACAATATTTTGGTACATTTTAAACAAAATGAAGGTAGAGAAATATTTATAATTATAAAAATCGACGAAATGAAGTGCGACAAAAGTAAAGCAACAAATTGTGTCAACAGTATTTTAATATACATATTACGATAAAAAAGCATTAAACTCATTTAATAATTACAGTAGCTGGAAGTATTATGCTAATAGTTAATAGAATATCCATTATTTTCTATTACTTGCCGACAACGTCGCGGCATTGAGGCAATCAATTTTTAAACAGTATTTTCGGGAAGATTTGTCCAACCTTCATTGATTTCATTTGCCAATAATTGTTTATTTGGAAATAATTGTGTACGAAGACCACGTTCAACTTCTTCCCATAGATTTTCAATGGAGTTAAGGTCTGGGGATTGTGTCGGCCTCTGCAAGACCCGAACGTTATTTTCTTGAAACCACTCTTGAACGATTTGTGAAGAGTGTTTTGGATTGTTATCCTGTTGGAAAATAAAACACAACGGCATTTCCCACTCTGCATAAGGCAACATTACATTTTGCATTATAACTCTATAGACAAATCAATCCATGGTGTCATTAATGAGGTTTAAAGGACCCAGCCAATTTCATGAGAAACAACCCCATAGAAAAACAATGCCTTTGCCATGTTTAACTGTGGGTGTAGCGTATTTGGGATTAAACATCGTGTTGATTGGCCATCTTACACGCTTCATTCCATCAGAATTGAAAATTTTATAACACGTTTCATCGCTAAATAAAACTTTCTTTCGCTCGTCTACTGTCCAATGTGAATGTCGACGTGCAAATTCAAGCCTAGCCACTCTATTTCTTGCCGAAATAAGGGGCTTTTTAGCTGGGTGTCTACTAAATAACTTTGCATCTACCATAATTTCGGGAATTTCAGCAATAATTCTAGGTGCAGACATCCAAGGATCGTTTTGAGAAATTCTTTTAATGCGTCTGTCTGTTTAAATTGTTGTTTTTCTCGGCCTTCCCGATTTGGGTAGATTCTCTAAATGTCCCCTTTGAATGTAACTTGAAATTATTTTGGATACGCTGTATCTTGGTAAAACAAACCGTCTTGAAATTGTGGCTTGTATTGTACCTTCCAGGTGTGCATTCACTACTCTCTGCTTTAGTTATTTCGAAAAAAAAATCACTTGGCATGATTAATCCAGCACAGAAATATTAATTAAACATAAAATAAACTCTGTAAAAATATTTTAACCTTCACTTTCACTAAAACCTTTCTTTTTTAGGAAAATATTAAAATGTTGCTTTACTTTTGACGCATTACAGTACTGTATTTGAAAGTATACGTCAATATCAGTTCATTTGTTTTGATTGTTGGAAAAAGCTGTTGCCGCCGATAACAGCAGCCTACTTTGATACTTAAGACACGATTTATTTAAATACGATATCATACATTTAATATTATAAAAAGTGTTGCTCCACTTTTGTCCGACAGTGATTATTAGTTTTACCTATTCCTCCTATTTTAGTTTTGTTAATTTATTTTATAATATTATTGTTATAGTTATAATTCATCATTGACATCAATAAACAAAAATAGGGTCAAGGGTATAACCAATTGCCGAACGTGTTGTTGTAGCGATTAATATTACGTATAACAATAACATTAGATTATATTCTAAATAGAGATGTAACTTTTAGCAGCGAATATATACACTTTATACGCATATCTAACTCCCTTACTTCATAACACCCGATAGTTCCAGTACGTATTAAGAGACATGAATAAAGTTATGTATATTTAACGCAGACCGAAAATATTTCATGCTATGTAGGTATGACTGCGTTAGATATTTTTGAAACATAGTGATAATAATTCCATGATTAAAGATAAGCGGTACTTATTCAAATTGTTTTATCTTCACATTGCTTTAATTAGACAAGAGTTTAACTTGCGGTTTTTACTAAATTCTTCCAAATTTAGTTATCTTAATAAACTAATATATGCCTTAATTTAAACCAAGCAAAAGATCAAATTTAGTTGACATTTTAAACAGCGCCCTCTAGCTACTACCGCTTATTTGACGACTTGGTGCAAAATTTTATTATATTAAGGCAAATGATACCCAAATTTTACCGATCAAACAAATATAATCATCATTTAATTAACTCTATTGCAGCGGTTAACATCAGAATATGTCAAAATTTCGGTGAACTCATTTAATATTGAAGGAAATATTTATTAAAATGCTTTCATTAAGCTCTAAAACAAAAGACATTAAAGTGGTTTTCTACCGAAAAAGGCTAACTGCGCGTTATCTAATAACGATCAATATTGACAACATTTTTTATGCTTTTGTATCAAAATTCGTTTTTAATATTTTCGATTCCACCAATTTGAACGAACAAGGTTTTGTTAGCTTGCCATTATTTAGAATTACTGCTTTGCCATGGTATAGGCTGGTTGGTTTGTAACTGCATCAATTAAAACTTATTTTAACAAAAAATCTATTAGTCACACTTAGAAATGTGTATATACAGGGTGTTATGGAAATGACTTATTATATTTTAAGGGGCCACTCCTGAGGTGGTCTAGAGTTACACTTGATAGTTTTTTTTTCTAAAATCGGAAGTATTTTGAATTTTGTAAAATACCTTAAAACCGGACTATGTGCGCCTTCCATGATAGTTCAATGCCCCTGAACACATGTGTTTTTGACAAGACAAACTGCTGGAATGGTAATTGTTTAGTTTAGTGCAATTAATGTTGAATTTTGTGCTAAAATTTCGTATATAGACTAATTGAGGGTAGCTGATCACAATTTTCCTTTTGCGTTTTTACGGCAAATGCACTGGTTTTGAGAAAAAAAAATGTTAAAGTTTTTCACTTACAGGTTAGGGTATTCTTTTGTAAGGATGTCTTTAAGAAATAATAAATTTGTAACGATTAAAACAAATTTATTAATTAGGTAATTTAAGGAAAACATAAAGCGATAAAATTAAATCAAAGGTGTACCGATAACCGACCATATGAACTCTAAAGTTCTTAATCAACTACTTTTCTTTTCAACTTGCTTTCTTCAGCACCTCGACCAAATCTAACAAAAACAAACCGTCAGCGTATCTTGTCTGGAGCCGATCCGAGGTTTGTTTATTTCGATATCTTTGGGTGTCGCGTTTCACTTTCCTTTCAATTTCCTAGATTTTATGGTTTTCCCTTCAAAATATGTGATAAAACTTTCACCAAACTATCTGTTCATAAAATAAGAACAACATTTTAGCAAAAAAACAATGGAAAAGGCACAAATTTAATTAAATTCGTTGTTAATACGCCGACAAAGTAGAAGCGTCTCTTTTCAGATTCATTGCACTCACGTTGCCAGATTGTTCTTCTTTTTCTTGTAATTATTAATGGCTTCCATCCAGGAGAATGATATGCTAGCTCGAGCCAATAGGATTCATTCAATTAATAAAAATGAATTGAAAAGTATAGGCAATTTATAATACACTAACAATCTGACAACATGGGTGCAGTGAACCTGCAAACAGGCTCCTTGTACCGTGCAGTTTGCTTCTGCTTTTTTGGCCAGCTGTCAGTGAGCTGTCTCCCGTCTTTTTCCAGATAACGTAGAGTTTTCTGTTCGCTTACAAGTTATCCCGTTTTTCAGAGTTTCCTTGTGGCATATTTCGTTTATTTCAACTCAGAAGTGTATACTATGACTCCGACAAGTAATATTTTATTGGAAATAGCAACATTTTAGGATTACATGCAAAATAACATACCGGTGAGTTAGAAAAACTTTAACATTTTTTTTCTCAAAACCAGTGCATTTGCCGCCTAAACGCAAAAGGAAAATTGTGATCAGCTACCCTTAATTAGCCTATATACGAAATTTTAGCGAAAAATTCAACATTTGCACTAAAGTAAACAATTACCCAAATCAGCTGTTTGGGTCATTGGCGCGTAGGTGTTTTGGACCTAAATTTTTGAAGGCATTTTTCTCGAATTTCTAGCTTCGAGCGCCATTTATAGCAATTTTTCCCCAATTCGTCTCGACCTATATATTTACGGGTTAAAAAATAATAAGTCATTTCCATAACACCCTGTATACAGGGTGATCCAGTAAGGGTGGCTAGCGGCTATATCTCAAAAAGTATTGGTCAGAAATGTTTGGAAAAAAATTCTTATGGGTAAACCGACAAAGAGAAAAGCTGGAAATCAATTTTATAGCTATGCGATTGTCGCTAGAGGGAGTAAATTTTGAGATAAAATTAAAAATGCAAATTATTTCAAAAATTCCCCTACTAAGGTACCATCTTGATAATGTGAACAGAAAGCATTTCCATTTTTGCGGCAGTTTGTTCAGTTTTTTTTTTTCGTATCTCTGATAATAAGGGTGGGGGAAGCTGGTGTACACCTCAACTTCAAAAATACTGTATCTTTTACAGCTTTTATCCGACTTTAATAAACTTGGGCTCAATTGATACACAATTCTGCGCTTATTTAAAAATTTATTTTGGACCAATGAAACCAATAGAAGGAATACCGAATATAAAAATAGAATTAATAAACAAGAGATATCACCAAATCAATGCTACCATTACAAAAACTAGCCGCATACATGCTCCAGTAACCATACATGATACAATAATTGACACATATATTACAAAGATAAATAATCCCAAAAATACCAACAGACAAGAACTGATACTAAAAATAAAGAAAAAATTTTTAGATACCTATAACATCGATACATCTGTGGTATTTTCAGGAAACAAAATGTATATACGGAAGGTCACCAAATGTCTACACAAATTAGTGGGCAAAATGGATACTAAAATGATATATTGCAACATTAATAGTTACCCCTCAAAAAAATCCTTATCGATCACTATTTAGCAAAGAACAACATAAAGTGTGCCCTTTTTGTCGAGACAAAAATCAAGGAAAACAGTAATACCCATTATAATGATTGGGATAATATACATTATTGCTCTATTCCATTCCTAAAGGGACATCTGCACATATTTCTGGTATACAACCATCCACTGTCTGCATCTATTGAAGAAAACATATTTGTTAAAGCAGCCCAATATGAAAATGCAATTATTATCAGTGACTTTAATCCAAATGTTCACAAAAGAAGACAAGTAGAACACTTTGTCAATAACTCAGATTTTATCCAGATTTACACTCCACCTACGTTTATCATGAACAACAATCCCAACTCTACTCCAGACCTCCTTTTCTGCACTAAAAACATAAAAAATAACATTAACAACATTCACCTTATTCCTGACTTTTGTTCAGACCACCTCGCGATAGAATTCACTTTCAATTTGAAAACAGTGCCTCAACAAGTTCCACAGAAAATCAAATACAACTTCGACAAATGCAATATGGAGAACATCAACAAGGAAATCTCAGATTATGTGGAGCAGAACATACAAGAACCAATCAGCGAAGAACAAATAAGCAATTTCCACAATTTTCTTTCAAAAACGATATTAAAACATACGCCCAAAACAACAAAGAAATTCTATTCTCAAATACTTCCACCTTAACTATATACTGGCATTAATAAAGAACAAAAAACGTTTATACAGGGACATGCAGATGAATCCTAGTACTGCAGTGAAAAGGCGATATAATGACCTAAACAAGAATATACAAAAATGTATCCAACAATACCGAACAGGAACATATCTGCAAGCATGTGAAGAAATTAACAGACTTCAGGGCAGAAACTATTGGCAGCAAGTAAGCAGGCTTAGCAAGTATCGGACATATAATAATGTTAAATATTTATATGACAATAACACTGAATTCAAAGAAGATGCGGACATAGCTAACATTTTTGGAACATACTTTAGTAACACTTATGCCCTTACTAACAACAATAATTTTGACCAAAATCACCTGGATGAGGTAAATGAATGGCAACAAGAATATTTTCGAACAACCATAAATAATTTTGAGGAAGTCCCACAATTAGATGAAAACGAGTATTACCAAGCTCTCCACAAAGAGAAAAATACCGCACCAGGATTTGACAATATACCAAGGAAAATTCTTAAAAAATTTAATCCAAATGTTCACGAATATATCATAAAAATATCCAATTATTGCCTTAGAAACGCGGTATTTCCTCGGAATGGAAAAATGGAATAATAATAATAACAATTCCTAAACCTAACCAAGATCACTCTAGGGCAGAAAATTATCGCCCAATCACTCTTCTCTCAACAGTGGGCAAATTTCTCGAAACAATATTGAAAGCTAGAATGTTAAACGAAATAGGACAGCATATCCCCAATTACCAATTTGGATTTAAAACAAATAATTCAACAATCCACCCTTTATCTATCTTAACTTCAAATGTTCAGACTTCTAACAAATATGGCCAACACTCTGCAGCTTTCTTCCTGGACATCTAAAAGGCATTTGACAGCTCGTGGAATAACGGGATACTCTAAAAACTCTCCAGAATGAACTGTCCAACCTATTTAATAAAACTTGTCCACAGGTTTTTATCTTTCAGGACATTAAGGGTTAGAGTACGAAATTCATACTCTGCACAGTTTTCACCTGAACAAGGGGGTCCCCAGGGATCACCACTTTCACCACTACTATTTAATGTTTTCTGTTTTGACATATACAGCCATATTAATCCATTTCGAAACGACATAGACCAATCAGCATACATCCTTCAGTTTGCGGACGACACAGCCCTGTTAGCTCATGAAAAAAACCATCCTTAATACGGTGACCCAACTGCAAAATCTGTTAAACCTAATAATCGCCTGGATGCATAAATGGAGAATACTTCTTAATCCTCAAAAATCCCAATTTCTCATATTCCACCACAAAATTAATGAACACGACCCCACCATCAGACTCTATAACAATACAGTAAAACCAACAAATCATTGCAAATACCTCGGAATCATGATTGATCAAAAATTAAACTTTAAGCTACATACCAACGCTGCAAAAAGAAATGCCATTAACCGGGCGAAACACTTTAGGTCTTTAACATATAAAGATCAGGGGGTATCAGTACAAACTGCAAGTAATATATATACAATGATATGCCGACCTTTATTGGAGTATGGACACATCCTGTCCAGCAATGCCAGAAGACCAACACTTCAACCGTTGGAGGTGGGTGAGAGAAGCTGTCTGCGGATCATCACAAAGATTAGACATCCACAAAATCCACTTCACAACCCTTCAAACTTAATGCTCTATGAAAAGGCCAGAATAGTTCCAATCGATCAACGACTGAACAATTTAAATATAAAGTTTGCAAACAGACCGCCGAATATCGAAATCATGCAGAGACTTACCATAGCACCAAATCCAGAGATCCAAGCAAGAAGAAAATATCCAGTGATGAACCTTTTTCAAACTATTTTATCATTACGTTTTCAATGAAAAATAATACCTGTATAATGTGTGTTTTATGAATGTGTCTATCTATTCGTTTTTTTTTTCTTTTTTGCTTTCTTTAATATCTAAGTGATAAGGGATAATTGTTTTTTATTATTTAGGGAAAAATTGTATTATATTATATGTGTAAAAGCTCATGGGCAGGAAGACTCCGGTCGTTAGCCCTTTGACAAATTATTGTCAATAAACTGTGATAAATAATATTTTGGTGGTGCTCCCTAACTCCTATTTTGTTTTCCAGGGGGCGCTTTTTATAAAAGTTTCGGTGTTAATTAATTTTCTTAAAAAAAACTAAATGGTACCGCAGACTTTTTGTATAATAATTTTAAAGAGCAATACAGTAGCTATCTTCTGGTGAAGACAGCGTCTTAATATCTTTATTGGTCTTTAAGTTAATTACAAATAACTGTATATCCACAAGGAATTTTATTCATATGAGGTTTTTACCAAAGCTTCGCTATTTTTGTTTTCAACGTTGAAATCCTACAAAAATGTATTTTGTGGCTATTACTTATTGTAAAAAGAGCATTAATAAAATTGACTTAAATATGTTATTTTGTCTACTATCTAAGCGATTTTCCTGAAAGTTCCAACAATAATTTAAAGCTTGCATTTATTGCCAAGGCGGCCGTCGATAAAATTCCGAAACAAAACAATTCTGACAGTTTCTGTTATTGTTGTGTCGATTAAGCACATGTTTGTGAGATAAGTTATATTTTTAAAGGAAAAATGCCCTTTACAAATGAAGAAGCCTATGATATGTTGGCCATTTATTTTCAGTTGCTTGAAAATGGAGTTTCAAGGACACAGTTATTATTAATATACTAGCATATGCTTGCGCAGAAATTCATATTAGTATAAGGGAAATTTCCAGAGATTTAGGAATTTTATATAGTACAGTACAAAAAATACTTCGGGACGCAAAATTACATCCTTACCATATAGTGTTACATTAAGCCCTAAGCGGTGCTAATTTTGATAATAGATTAAACTATTGCAATTGTCTAAATAATATGATTAGAGATAATCCCCAATTTGTATCTAAAGTATTATGGACAAATGAGGCGTCATTTACAAACATTAGTAGAGTAAACCTGCATATCATGCACTATTGGTCAGAGACCAATCCACACTGGATGCGTGAAGTTGATAATCAACATCGATGGACAATTAATGTTTAGTGTGGGGTTATAAACGGAATGATTATCGGTCCGCATATCTTTGAAGGTAATTTAGCAGGTGAAATGTAACTACATTTGTACTATTTTATTTGCCAGATTTACTGGAAAATGTTTTCTTAAATGTAAGAAGAAGCATGTGGTTGTTGTTCGATGGGTGCCCCGCTCATTACTCACTTGTGGTACGTAATTTTCTTGACGAACATATTCTCGAATGGTGGATTGGCAGGGAAAGTCTATTTCCCCGGCCCGATTTAACATGTTTGGATTACCATTTATGGGGCAGAATTAAAAACATTGTTTATTAAGTCTGACCAACTACTAGAGAAGATATGATTATTCGAATTAGAAATGCTTTGAATGGTTTAACTCGGATTGAAATAAAAGCAGCGGTAATCTCTACGAGAAGACGACTAATTGATTGTATTTCAAACGATGGAAAACAATTTAAGCATTTAAAATAAATTGTTTTTAGTTACATAAAGTATTTATTTAATATTTTGTTTTATGTCGGAAATTTGACCATGGCTGCCTTGACAATAAATGCAACATTTAGAATATTGCTGGAACTTTTAAAAAAATTACTCAAATAGTAGACACAATGACATAGTTAATTCAATTTAAGAAACAAATGGGTCTTATTAAATAAAAAGCACGCAGTGTCGTAATTTTTTTTTAATGTTTTAATACAGGCTCGACTTTTTCTCTAAAATTATGCAGGCACAAAATCATCTAGTGGGAAGCCAATTGTCACCGTATGTGGAGACCAAGCATAAGTTTTTCTTGTTAAATATATAATGTCAAATGCTATTAACAACAGATAACAAAATTACCTCGCGCTATTAACCAAAAACGTATTGCCTTGCGATTTTCTTCATAAGCAAGTAGTTCAGTCATTGGGGATTTTTACCTGGAAAAAAGTCCGGAAGTTTTGAAACTTTGCAGGTTTGTAGGTTTCGGGGTCCCTAACTAAAATGCACAATCCGAGACTTGCCGCCGGCGCCGCCATCTTGCCAAGATGGCGCCCAAAATCGGTATTTTGCAAATATCTCGAAAACTGTGCGTTTTTTGAAAAAATATTTGAAGGGCAAAATTTAAGAGGATAAAATTTCCTACAAAAAAGGAACTATGAAAATTTTCGCTAAAGTTAACCGTTTAGGCACAAAATACCTGGAAATATTACAATTTTGCGTAAAGTATCATATATTATAGCCGATTATCCTAAATCAAATGTAGTAGGGTTCACTAAAACTAGTTTTTGAGGCTTTCTACAATTTTGTCATGAAACAGTGGCGTATCATTAATTAGCTCAAGTTATTAATTTATGAATAATTAATTTTAATTATTGAAAATGCTGTACTAGTTTCCACACCACCTAAGAGGTAAAGTACATGGCGCGGTTTTTTTTAACGTGGTTTTCCCCTGGAGGCCTAATCCACCAGGTAAATAAAAAACCTAAACTGATCTGCACAAGCCCGACGGACCTGGCTCATTGATGTCAAAGTCAATTGTGTCTGCTGTGCTGGGCTCAGGATGGTCTTTCAATTCGTCGAACTCTTCATCTTCAGCCACCAGAGGGATATCTACAGATAAATCCAACTCCTCTTTATCGGATTCGTCGAGTGTCACTTCAGTGACGTTGTCGCCGGATCTTCCATTGCAGTATTCACAAATTATTGAACATTTTAATCCTGCTTTTCTGCATCCGCAGGCTTTAGCACAGTCGTTTGTCTTGCATTTACAGGATAAAAATATCCATAGGGACTTTGGAGCTGGATATTTTAACGTTGTTACTGGAGTAATGCCTGTTCTTGTTTTCTTCCAACCCCATTCTTCGGCGTCTTTGGTAAAACCATACCATTGCTAAACCTGGTGGTAGGTTCGCAATGAATGCTGTCGTGCTGCTGCTCTCGTCGGTGGTAAAGATGCCAAATTAAATTTACTTTTTGTTACCGATTTCACAAAACACTGATATCGATATTTATCCAGATTTATGTTCTCTTTGTCTTTGCATCCATAGAGAGCAAGAAGAAATTTCTCACCTGCAATACCAACTTCGTCAGCGGTGGCATGCTTGTTTTGAAATGCTTCTATAGGAGCTTGTAAGTCTCTACGTTTTTCAAGAGTTGTTAAAGTTTTCAGCTTCCCTTGGTTGAATAAGGCCGACGTCGTATAACACCCACTTATTGCGTGGAGGAACAAGATATTGTCCTTCACTGCTTCGGCGCCATTTAAACTCTGCGACGAATAAATAATGCTGTCGACTGTTTTTCCTCTTCCAGGCTTCAGGAGGTATACATTATGGTGAGCCTTGCACAGTGCTGTTAACAGAACAATGAGGTCGACATCATCTCCAACAACAACTGCGTTTTCATATGAAGATGATATCTCGATTGCCGTATTTATTATTAATGTGTCTGCGTCTTCTGTAGCCTGGATCACTGTGAGGTGCGCTTCTTCAAATTTCTGTTTCAAGATGGATATAAAGCGACCTTTGTTTGCATCGTTTGATAGGAAATTTGTCTGTGAGACTGTGGGGTCATGGACTCATCAAATAAAACATCAGCTTTTTTTTTGTGATCTTCGCTGTCGTTCTGCGCTTTTCGTGCTTTTTTTCTGCAGCGTCTGTAGGGTAGCCATCGAAAACAACAACCGCATTTGACTGATAGTGTCTTTGTACATGATTTACGTAACTGTTGCAAATCGAACCAAATGTTTCATTTCGGCTCCAAACATCTCAATGCAACAAGTTTCCGCCGTCAATAATATACACTTTGTTAGGTCCAAAGTCAATGTCTGTAACATAAATTGAGCTCTTATGCCTAAACGGTTAACTTTATCGAAAATTTTTATAGAACCTTTTTTGTAGAAAATTTTATTCTCTTTAATTTTGCTTTCGTCGTATTTTTCCACAAAACGCATAGTTTTTGAGATATTGGCAAAGAAGCATTTTTAGGCGCCATCTTGGCAAAATGGCGGCGCCAGCGGCACGTTTTAAATTGTGCATTTTGTGAATTTCAGTGCTGGACATGCAAATTTTCAATCCTGCAAAGTTTCAAAACTTCCCGCCTTTTTTCCAGGTAAGCCCCTTTTTTGATCCCCAATGACTGAACTAATGTGCGAGTTTACAAATTACTCAAGGTCCTGCTAGACCTACTGCCGCATATAGATACATTTAGTCAGAATTTGAATTCGCCTCATGAGAACTACTTAAAAGAGATTCGTAGGTAATGCCTATTTTGAATATATATAATATTCCCACATTTTCTCTGATGGAATAAGGTAGATGCAGGACAGGTGGGGAAAGTACGTTATTGAGGTTAGGGAGGATTATGTTAAAAAAATAAAATACCGAATAAGTAATAAGCTTTTTGTTTTATTATTATGAAAAAATCATTTTTACCGCCACCCTTGTAATAAATTTAATCTGGTTTAATTTATAGGGGTGAAGTTCGTTACGTTAAATTGGGTAATACACGACGTGATCAAGACACTCCTAATACCCAACAATTCAATGTCATTGGGCGTATACAACATCCACAATACGACCCGCTGGCGCAGTATAATGATATTGCACTGATTCAACTAGATCGATCAGTTCAAATGACTGAGTACGTCTTGCCCATTTGTTTGTTTTCATCCACGAATTATGAAGACAAAAATTTAGTTGCAACAGGTAGGTATATAGAAGAGCAGAAATTTTTTTTTTTTAAGATTGAAGAAGGATTCCAAAGTAGTTTTAAATTTTAAATAAGCTAATTTGGCCATGAGTGACAAATATAAAAAATAAAGTCGATACTGCTCTAAAGATAGGGCATGTTAAATAAGAAATAAATAAGAACCGTAGAAGTCCTTATTATTATTAATAATTAAATTATTTAAGAAGGTGATAGAACTTCTACGGCTCTTATTTATGTCTTATTTAAATGTAGAAAATATATGGATGGCTCAATAAATTCATAAAGAAATTATGTGTTTCAAGGTAACCAGTAGCTAGAAATGGACAGAGCTGACTCAGTGGTGCTGGTGGTGCGTTTTACGATCTAACCCAGGTGGTGCAGGTGGTGCGTTTTACGATCTAACCCAAGTGGTGCTGGTGGTGCGTTTTATGATCTAACCCGGGTGGTTCGGTGGTGCGTTTTATGACCTAACCCGGGTGGTTCGGTGGTGCTGTTTACAAAATAACCCGAAATTAAACCCGACTTTTTACGATCTAACCCAAGTGCTTTCATGAGGCGGCTTCTTATCTAACCCTAACTTGAACCTGAATATTTATGAACTGACCCGAGATAAAACCCGACTTTTTACGACCTAACCCGGATGCTTTCGCGAGGCGGCTTCTCATCTAACCCTAATTTGAACCTGAATATTTATGAACTGACCCGAGATAAAACCCGACTTTTTATGATTTAACCTTAGTGAAACGCCGCTGCTAAAGCGGGATAATTAAATCCCAATTTTTATAAGCCATCCTTAAACCCAACTTTTTACGATGCGACCTGAGCCATCCTTAAACCCGACTTTTTATGATTTAACCTTAGTGAAACGCCGCTGCTAAAGCGGGATAATTAAATCCCAATTTTTATAAGCCATCCTTAAACCCAACTTTTTACGATGCGACCTGAGCCATCCTTAAACCAGACTCTTTATTATTTCCCCTTAGTTGAAACGGCGCTGTTAAAGCGGTATAGTAAAAAACATTATTTATATTTTCTAACTTAGTGAAACGCCGCTGGCGGGTAGTAAAGCGAAATAAAACCCTAATTTATATGGTCTAACAAGATAAGTATAATAAAGCGGTACATTTGTCACCACAATAATTATTTATACCTAAATGATCCTCTCAAACCCTCTGCCGACTCGATTTAAAAAGAAAGGGACATAAACCTTTATTTATTATTCCGAAGGACCCTCATTAAAATTCAGTAGCATATCTAATAATTGTTTTCAATTTTTGCATCACTTATAGAAATACAATAAAATAATTACCATCTAGAACCATTAACTAGCGATTTCTTTGTACTGGAAATGGATAAATTATAGGACTATCTTGTAATGAGAACAGAGTAATAAAAAGTAAATAAAACTTAAATACGTATAAAATACCAAGCAGGTATAGGTACTATACAACTTGTGTTCGCCATCAGGTAAAAGCCCTCATAATGCTTTTATAAAAATTTCGGATAATATCATAATATAAGTAAATAGGCTACAATTTCAGGAAAAAAGTAAAAAAAATTAATTCACAGTGTAAAATTGTAGTTAAATGGATTGTAAATACGAAATAATATAAAAAGCTACCTTTTGTTTGCGATGATGTATGCACAATAACTCTATATTATTCGGTCCTTAAACTGAAAATACCCACTAGATAGGTATCATAAGCTGTATTTGTCATCAGGTAGAACCCCCAATAAAATTATGAATATCAGGCGTAGGCAACAATAAGCAAATCACGTTGGTTTTTTAATTTATTATTAATCTGGCTAACTTAAGAAACTCACAATATAACGACCATCCAAAAAAATCATAATACATTACTGGGTGTGAAAGCAATTGCGCTGCAAAATATAGTGTATACCGACTCTGAGGTAGTTAATTAAAATCCCAATTAGCGCTAAAAAAAAAAAAATCAATTAGATATTTACTTTAGATATTTTAATAAAAAAATTCAATATTATTAGCGTCACCTACGCATAGGGTTAAAAAGTATGAGAAACTTTGTGAATATCATTTCCCGTGATTCTCTCGACCACCACATCGATGTCACATTTCAATATTCTCATCAACATTTAACTTTTGAAATTAGCATAATAACAAATCCTTTACAATGAATTAAACAAACGCATACATAATTTTAAAATCACATAATAAGAATATAAGCTAAAATCTAACAAGTTCGGACTACTCGAATGACGTCAGTTTACATCTGTAGAGAATACCCAACTCTCGAATCATAAAAAATGGTCAAACTTTGTCGGCAAATACCCTTCTATGATGCAGGGGAAGGACAGGTAACTCGAGATGTTTATAAAGAAACGTTAAAGAACATTATTTGCTTATTTCTAGACTCTTAAAAATTAGATGCAATCGAACAATAAATGTTTTCATCATGTATATTTATGAGTAACACATTACCTTCGACATACATAAATTCAAATTGATAATTACTTGCCTTAGTACTTTTTTAGAAGCTTGAATCATTGCATATAACCGTCTGAGGATACCCAAACTTCCCCTAACATATTTCTCCGCAACCGGGGAAAAAGAGGTAGAAAAAGCAAAATAACAACTCCAAGTGTCTTTGCGAACAATCGGCAATAAGATAGAGTATTTCAGTTTTTAATTTTTCGTAAATAAAAGTTGGTTAGATTAATAGTCTCTGTGAATATAATAACATAAGCAAAGTGATATGCCGTAAATTTAGGAGTACAGTATAAATTATGCCTCTATTAAAATATACCGCAATAACTAACTACCAAAGGATTTTTGATATTTTGAATATATTTGATGCTCATAGCATTATCACATTTCCAAAGGCTCTAAATTTTAGAAAAATGTTCTAATAGAATATGTCTATCAATATAAAGTAAAGGTATTGTTAGGTTTTTTTTTTAAAAATACGACCTACAACAGTCTCTGCTACAGCATGGCTGACTCTGTAGAAACTTCTGTGAAACCATAATAATTATATCAATAATCGAGTTGTCCTTATGATAATATTTTCTTCCAATATCCGACTCCACTATCCATAAAAGTTATGTTAGAAAATTCATAATTGAGCGCATTGTAATTTTTTAAAAAGAAATTCACTTCACACACAAAGATGTAGCCATTCAATTGATGAAAATAATGCAAGTCAGTATGCGTATGTTATGGCTAACTGTTTAAATGTCTATTCCTTCCACGTTTGTCGGAAGAAATACTTTTTTTATACTAGTATTTTAGTTGAAAATAAGATCATAAATCATCTATACAAAACAAGCGTCCCTTATGGATTTGAACGAAAATCATAGATTCGACTATTTTCATGAAAAATAAATCTAAGTACGGAATAATGCAGGAAGATTATCTATTTTCTTGGTTTAGAAAGTGATGTAGTTAAGATTTATAACTTAGGAATAAATAAAATATTATTAATCTTTTCGACCTATTTCTCTTGCATATTTAATTTCTTTGATAGTAAGAACTAATCTTTTTATTTTACAAAGTAAAAAAAGCTAAAGATCGGCGTTGTCAGTCAGGTATAAGAACTGATTTAACACGATGGTTTTTGTACAAACGTTCACATACAATTGTATGCTTTTTAACCGATTGTGTCGGAAAAAATGACGATTTATAGATTAGATATTTAGACGAAGAGCTAACCTTCTCAATAAAGTATTGATTATTGCCCTGCTAGCTAGACAACACTTTTTATGTTAGTAAAAAAAAAATTTTTTTTCGGACGCTATTACAGATTTCATCGTTAACTAACAAACATTAAGACCAAAAAATTAGCATGCAAGATGAAATGTATAGGTTCACTTCATTTCTACATTATTTTACAACTCTCAATCGCATTAAAAACAAGATCGAATAAAAAATAACTTATGACATATGGATGAGAAATGTTTTTCGGACTATTTAGGTTACGTAGACGTAATGCGGGCACGTCTGAAATACTACATTTTTCGAGCTTATAACATAATTTACTATTTTAACGTTAAAATAGGGGAAATGATGTATCGAAATGGGTACTTTTTTTTGTTGCTCACGAGATTATAGTTTCTTTTAAAATGAACTCTAATATTTACAACACAAATTATCCTTTAAGCCACATTAGTTTAAAACTCGTCTGTCGCTTTCCCTCTATTGTGAGTTTGATTAAAGTATAGCGTAGTATATATTTAGATGAATTTCGTAAATGTTGAATACTTTCAAAACTGAAAAAGCCGCCCTTTGCAATAAATATCTCCGTAGAGTTAGGTACCCTGCAGATTAAGGGTATTTCAGCGGATAATCATATACAAATTCAAAGATTTTGTCTATTTTAATGTCGAAATTCGCTCGCTAATACCTATGTATGCAAGGTTTCTTCAAAAAATGACAATTTTGTTGTTTAATGGCTTGAAAAAATGGAAAAAGGAGGTTTTTGCATTCATTTATTTGCAGATGAGTGTTAAAAATACTTATAAAACTCGGTATACCGAAGATCAAGCATTAATGAGAGGGTTGAGTCCTGTTTGCCAAATCCTGATTTTTTTAATTTGACGTTGGCAACGGTACAATTTTTTTAACATTTATCATAAGAGGCGTATATTTTTGGGGCTTAGATCTACCAGTTTATCCACGCCCCATTTATTGTTAGTGCTTTAGTAATTTTACTTTCCAATTATTTTTTACCAAAACGCATAGTTGAAACAGTGTCTATATCAGACGATATAATAAATTTTAAGGATTAATTTGCTTACAAATACACTTCAATTTATTTAGGCTAAAGCAGCCAGACATATACTGGAACTACGAAAACCCTATTACAATTTGGTTGCCTAGAGAAAATTTTGTAAAACACATAGCTTTCTACACAAATGCTTGCACATTATGTACCTATCATTTTAAGATACCTGGCGACATCAATGTAAGCATTGACATAATGACGCAAGATATAGGTAGGTACTAGAATATTCAAGATTTCTATTAACGATACACTTCAGCATACATGCGAGATGTCATTAATGTCTACGGAAGGCAACAGACATACCAGCTATTTTTACATGGGATTCCATAGACTTGGACGCTTCTTGTTTAGAAATATTTGATGTCATCTTGAGGAGTTCCGTATTGAAGCATCAAACCTACCTGCCAAATAATTGACGAAATATGGGATATCATAAAATATGCCCCCCCCATCGAACTAAATGATCCTATAAACCAGCTTCACAGACCGTAATTTGTGATGCTAACACGATTAATACGCAATAGAACAAGATTAAGAAACAAAATTTAAAGTAGCTCTTTATCACACGAAAATAATTAAATAATTTACGGTTACAGAACAATAATTATTTTAAAAAGCTGTATAACTAAATATATTATGTTATTAGGAATATTCTGTCTAAAGTAACAGCTGATCTTAGTCGAAAATGAGATCGTATTATTGATTGTTGAATTCGTTAGATATGAAATAAAATTAGAGATTTCGTCTATTTTTTCACGATTAAAAAAGAATACCTCTATTTAGCTAAAAATGAAACGATTACAGTGGTAGATTAATTCACTTTACCAAGCATGTAAACTACTAATTTTGCAATAAATATCTTCTATATTTCTAGGTAGGTTTACTCGAAAATGTTGGGCTATTTTCATCAAAAATCCCGATACGAAATTGAAAAATTTGCCTATTTTTGTCGGTTTACAAAGTGATAGTGGAATATTGGTTTGATCAAAGAACAATAATTATTTTAAAAATGTTGTATAATTAACTAAATGTCGGTGTTATCAGGCAGGCAAGAAGTTATTTATCTGAATCTTATTTGTACCATTAGCGTTTATATACAAATGTTAGTGGTTTTCAAAAATTGATATCTCGGAAATTATTAGGTTTAGACTTATAATACACTTATTAAAAAATAATGACTACTTTATGCAAAATTCAAAAATATTATAAGATGTAGGGTATCCCAGTAACTTAACCAAAGATTTTCGGTCTTCGTAAAGCTTTACACGTTTCTTCAGCGTACCAAACATTCACTTTTTTAAATATTGACATCGGGTTAGGATTCTGAACATAGGATTAACATCACTCCAATAGTGAACATGTTGCGTTGTCACAGTTCCATTCGTCGAAAAGTAAACAAAACCGTTTGAGCTACGTGGGGAATAAATAAAGTTGGCTTGTTGAAAAATTTTAATATTTATTAAGGTAAAAGACTATAAATATATCGATACAACACTTTGGCATTTCTAATACTACAAACATGAATATCTAAAATGTGATATTTACAACCATCAACTCTCTCTCCCTTCTCTAATTTTGGTACACCAATGCTGTCTTCTAAGTTTATAATATATGGCGTCCTGCAGTTTAATTCCGAAAATGTTTTAACTAAAAATTCCTCTTTAACACGTCCTTTAACGTAAATAATGTCTGCGTCTATCAGATTGTTGGATATGATATTATGTAGTTCCTTGTAATCGGTATCACCATAATTATAAAGGATACCATGATGATTTCCAAATAGATATTTGACTTGTTTCTTGCAAGCCTTACTTAAGGTGTCGAATGGTTTAACTGGTTTAAAAAAGTAACTTTTCATACTATTCCCATCATAAATAGCCAATTCTTTCGCGCAAAATTCAGGTATGTTAAATCCTTGAATATCGACTACAACGAACTTCATTGTCTGAAGACTCAAATCAAACAAGTATATTTTCATATTTTTATCGCTCTTAAGTTCGATTTCAAAAGCACACCCCCACTTTTTGATAATTTCACAGTCTTAGCACATAGATCTTATATTTTTATTTACGATCAATTCATCTTTATTCGCCAATCGTCTCAAACGAGTCTGCTTTTGAAAGTAATATAGCCTTAGTATTCAGAAAATATTAATGATATCGGAGCCTAAAACATCCTTGACACTAAAAAATCATTGTGTTTCCTAACAAAACCCATCATCTTGTCTATTTAGCTTGCTTTCCTATTGTTTAGCAGGTTAAATAAAATTATTATTTCGCTCTTTTTGTCTGTACTGAATCGTTAGGGGAATACGTTTCTAGTTCTATAAGAGAGACAGTTAAAATTTATGTAAGCAATCAAAAATCCTACACTATGAGCTACTTAGTTAAAATTTCATATTTCCTTCCTGGGTCAGGCAAAATTTGTGATGTGTCGGGCAAAATTTATAAAAATACGAAAAAAATGCTGGATGAATTTTTAGCGTGACTTTCTATTTAATACCATCTTATTTCAAGGTATAATTCGGTTGTCAAAATGAGAATAAAATAATTTTCCCATGGTTTATGTCATCTTAAAAAAGTCAAAAGGTTATATTCTGTAGAGGGTCAGATACATTCAAATTTAAATATTTTCTCCAAGAAGAATTTTAAGATAGTATTATAGTAAATAAAAATTCTATACCTCCAATATTTCTTGGAAACATATCGTGTTCTAGCGACATAACCCAAAAGTACCTCTATTCAGAAACGCATCGTACTTTTCTTGTCAATAATTGTCTCATTGTCCCATCCATTGCATTATTATAATCTTAAAGAACCTGTTACCAGCATTATCTGTTTTTATGGTTTTCATAAAACATAGCGATTACCGATGAAAATTAAACGAAAACTTAATAAATAACTTTTTTTTCAACTGAAATAGACTGATTTTCGATGGAAAAATGTTACTTATAACTAAAAATGAATATAAGACATATACGCAATGATATTTAGAATAAATCAATCTTTTCTAAAATTACTATGAAATATTCACAAAATCGTTTCGTTATAACCAAAGTAGCAAGGCTTGCAGATTTCGTATAGAGTTCAAACGCGATACTGAGATGATCTTTTTTTTTTCATATTTTTGTAGGATAATGCACCACTACGTTGTAAGTACTTGAGAGAGGACTTTCTTGAAAAATCCTCAAATTTCTCTGCAATTTTGTTCCTTCTAGAGTTAAATTCACACAGAAAACCCCGTATTCTTATCTTTCAGGTTGGTATATTAAAAAGGGCTTATTAGTATGGTTTAGAAAACAAGCAATATTAATTAACGGATGTTTTTTCGTCGTATGAAGAGTTGAAAAATTTTTTTTCCACTCCAATGGTTGCGATGCAGAGAGTCGGGTTTCATCATAATCTTTCAGGGTAGCTCAGGTTTGATTGCATGTAGAGAGTCGGGTTTCATCATAATCTTTCAGGGTAGCTCAGGTTTGATTGCATGTACTAAGGTTAGTGCTCCTTGCAATCGGTTTCAGGTTTGACGCGCCCCCCTCAGGTTTGTTCAGGTTTCTCAAACACTTGAGAAACCTGAACAAACCTGAGGGGGGGCGCGTCAACCCGACTCTCTACATGCAATCAAACCTGAGCTACCCTGAAAGATTATGATGAAACCCGACTCTCTGCATCGCAACCATTGGAGTGGAAAAAAAATTTTTCAACTCTTCATACGACGAAAAAACATCCGTTAATTAATATTGCTTGTTTTCTAAACCATACTAATAAGCCCTTTTTAATATACCAACCTGAAAGATAAGAATACGGGGTTTTCTGTGTGAATTTAACTCTAGAAGGAACAAAATTGCAGAGAAATTTGAGGATTTTTCAAGAAAGTCCTCTCTCAAGTACTTACAACGTAGTGGTGCATTATCCTACAAAAATATAAAAAAAAAAAAGATCATCTCAGTATCGCGTTTGAACTCTATACGAAATCTGCAAGCCTTGCTACTTTGGTTATAACGAAACGATTTTGTGAATATTTCATAGTAATTTTAGAAAAGATTGATTTATTCTAAATATCATTGCGTATATGTCTTATATTCATTTTTAGTTATAAGTAACATTTTTCCATCGAAAATCAGTCTATTTCAGTTGAAAAAAAAGTTATTTATTAAGTTTTCGTTTAATTTTCATCGGTAATCGCTATGTTTTATGAAAACCATAAAAACAGATAATGCTGGTAACAGGTTCTTTAAGATTATAATAATGCAATGGATGGGACAATGAGACAATTATTGACAAGAAAAGTACGATGCGTTTCTGAATAGAGGTACTTTTGGGTTATGTCGCTAGAACACGATATGTTTCCAAGAAATATTGGAGGTATAGAATTTTTATTTACTATAATACTATCTTAAAATTCTTCTTGGAGAAAATATTTAAATTTGAATGTATCTGACCCTCTACAGAATATAACCTTTTGACTTTTTTAAGATGACATAAACCATGGGAAAATTATTTTATTCTCATTTTGACAACCGAATTATACCTTGAAATAAGATGGTATTAAATAGAAAGTCACGCTAAAAATTCATCCAGCATTTTTTTCGTATTTTTATAAATTTTGCCCGACACATCACAAATTTTGCCTGACCCAGGAAGGAAATATGAAATTTTAACTAAGTAGCTCATAGTGTAGGATTTTTGATTGCTTACATAAATTTTAACTGTCTCTCTTATAGAACTAGAAACGTATTCCCCTAACGATTCAGTACAGACAAAAAGAGCGAAATAATAATTTTATTTAACCTGCTAAACAATAGGAAAGCAAGCTAAATAGACAAGATGATGGGTTTTGTTAGGAAACACAATGATTTTTTAGTGTCAAGGATGTTTTAGGCTCCGATATCATTAATATTTTCTGAATACTAAGGCTATATTACTTTCAAAAGCAGACTCGTTTGAGACGATTGGCGAATAAAGATGAATTGATCGTAAATAAAAATATAAGATCTATGTGCTAAGACTGTGAAATTATCAAAAAGTGGGGGTGTGCTTTTGAAATCGAACTTAAGAGCGATAAAAATATGAAAATATACTTGTTTGATTTGAGTCTTCAGACAATGAAGTTCGTTGTAGTCGATATTCAAGGATTTAACATACCTGAATTTTGCGCGAAAGAATTGGCTATTTATGATGGGAATAGTATGAAAAGTTACTTTTTTAAACCAGTTAAACCATTCGACACCTTAAGTAAGGCTTGCAAGAAACAAGTCAAATATCTATTTGGAAATCATCATGGTATCCTTTATAATTATGGTGATACCGATTACAAGGAACTACATAATATCATATCCAACAATCTGATAGACGCAGACATTATTTACGTTAAAGGACGTGTTAAAGAGGAATTTTTAGTTAAAACATTTTCGGAATTAAACTGCAGGACGCCATATATTATAAACTTAGAAGACAGCATTGGTGTACCAAAATTAGAGAAGGGAGAGAGAGTTGATGGTTGTAAATATCACATTTTAGATATTCATGTTTGTAGTATTAGAAATGCCAAAGTGTTGTATCGATATATTTATAGTCTTTTACCTTAATAAATATTAAAATTTTTCAACAAGCCAACTTTATTTATTTCCCACGTAGCTCAAACGGTTTTGTTTACTTTTCGACGAATGGAACTGTGACAACGCAACATGTTCACTATTGGAGTGATGTTAATCCTATGTTCAGAATCCTAACCCGATGTCAATATTTAAAAAAGTGAATGTTTGGTACGCTGAAGAAACGTGTAAAGCTTTACGAAGACCGAAAATCTTTGGTTAAGTTACTGGGATACCCTACATCTTATAATATTTTTGAATTTTGCATAAAGTAGTCATTATTTTTTAATAAGTGTATTATAAGTCTAAACCTAATAATTTCCGAGATATCAATTTTTGAAAACCACTAACATTTGTATATAAACGCTAATGGTACAAATAAGATTCAGATAAATAACTTCTTGCCTGCCTGATAACACCGACATTTAGTTAATTATACAACATTTTTAAAATAATTATTGTTCTTTGATCAAACCAATATTCCACTATCACTTTGTAAACCGACAAAAATAGGCAAATTTTTCAATTTCGTATCGGGATTTTTGATGAAAATAGCCCAACATTTTCGAGTAAACCTACCTAGAAATATAGAAGATATTTATTGCAAAATTAGTAGTTTACATGCTTGGTAAAGTGAATTAATCTACCACTGTAATCGTTTCATTTTTAGCTAAATAGAGGTATTCTTTTTTAATCGTGAAAAAATAGACGAAATCTCTAATTTTATTTCATATCTAACGAATTCAACAATCAATAATACGATCTCATTTTCGACTAAGATCAGCTGTTACTTTAGACAGAATATTCCTAATAACATAATATATTTAGTTATACAGCTTTTTAAAATAATTATTGTTCTGTAACCGTAAATTATTTAATTATTTTCGTGTGATAAAGAGCTACTTTAAATTTTGTTTCTTAATCTTGTTCTATTGCGTATTAATCGTGTTAGCATCACAAATTACGGTCTGTGAAGCTGGTGTATAGGATCATTTAATTCGATGGGGGGGGGGCATATTTTATGATATCCCATATTTCGTCAATTATTTGGCAGGTAGGTTTGATGCTTCAATACGGAACTCCTCAAGATGACATCAAATATTTCTAAACAAGAAGCGTCCAAGTCTATGGAATCCCATGTAAAAATAGCTGGTATGTCTGTTGCCTTCCGTAGACATTAATGACATCTCGCATGTATGCTGAAGTGTATCGTTAATAGAAATCTTGAATATTCTAGTACCTACCTATATCTTGCGTCATTATGTCAATGCTTACATTGATGTCGCCAGGTATCTTAAAATGATAGGTACATAATGTGCAAGCATTTGTGTAGAAAGCTATGTTTTTTACAAAATTTTCTCTAGGCAACCAAATTGTAATAGGGTTTTCGTAGTTCCAGTATATGTCTGGCTGCTTTAGCCTAAATAAATTGAAGTGTATTTGTAAGCAAATTAATCCTTAAAATTTATTATATCGTCTGATATAGACACTGTTTCAACTATGCGTTTTGGTAAAAAATAATTGGAAAGTAAAATTACTAAAGCACTAACAATAAATGGGGCGTGGATAAACTGGTAGATCTAAGCCCCAAAAATATACGCCTCTTATGATAAATGTTAAAAAAATTGTACCGTTGCCAACGTCAAATTAAAAAAATCAGGATTTGGCAAACAGGACTCAACCCTCTCATTAATGCTTGATCTTCGGTATACCGAGTTTTATAAGTATTTTTAACACTCATCTGCAAATAAATGAATGCAAAAACCTCCTTTTTCCATTTTTTCAAGCCATTAAACAACAAAATTGTCATTTTTTGAAGAAACCTTGCATACATAGGTATTAGCGAGCGAATTTCGACATTAAAATAGACAAAATCTTTGAATTTGTATATGATTATCCGCTGAAATACCCTTAATCTGCAGGGTACCTAACTCTACGGAGATATTTATTGCAAAGGGCGGCTTTTTCAGTTTTGAAAGTATTCAACATTTACGAAATTCATCTAAATATATACTACGCTATACTTTAATCAAACTCACAATAGAGGGAAAGCGACAGACGAGTTTTAAACTAATGTGGCTTAAAGGATAATTTGTGTTGTAAATATTAGAGTTCATTTTAAAAGAAACTATAATCTCGTGAGCAACAAAAAAAAGTACCCATTTCGATACATCATTTCCCCTATTTTAACGTTAAAATAGTAAATTATGTTATAAGCTCGAAAAATGTAGTATTTCAGACGTGCCCGCATTACGTCTACGTAACCTAAATAGTCCGAAAAACATTTCTCATCCATATGTCATAAGTTATTTTTTATTCGATCTTGTTTTTAATGCGATTGAGAGTTGTAAAATAATGTAGAAATGAAGTGAACCTATACATTTCATCTTGCATGCTAATTTTTTGGTCTTAATGTTTGTTAGTTAACGATGAAATCTGTAATAGCGTCCGAAAAAAAATTTTTTTTTGACTAACATAAAAAGTGTTGTCTAGCTAGCAGGGCAATAATCAATACTTTATTGAGAAGGTTAGCTCTTCGTCTAAATATCTAATCTATAAATCGTCATTTTTTCCGACACAATCGGTTAAAAAGCATACAATTGTATGTGAACGTTTGTACAAAAACCATCGTGTTAAATCAGTTCTTATACCTGACTGACAACGCCGATCTTTAGCTTTTTTTACTTTGTAAAATAAAAAGATTAGTTCTTACTATCAAAGAAATTAAATATGCAAGAGAAATAGGTCGAAAAGATTAATAATATTTTATTTATTCCTAAGTTATAAATCTTAACTACATCACTTTCTAAACCAAGAAAATAGATAATCTTCCTGCATTATTCCGTACTTAGATTTATTTTTCATGAAAATAGTCGAATCTATGATTTTCGTTCAAATCCATAAGGGACGCTTGTTTTGTATAGATGATTTATGATCTTATTTTCAACTAAAATACTAGTATAAAAAAAGTATTTCTTCCGACAAACGTGGAAGGAATAGACATTTAAACAGTTAGCCATAACATACGCATACTGACTTGCATTATTTTCATCAATTGAATGGCTACATCTTTGTGTGTGAAGTGAATTTCTTTTTAAAAAATTACAATGCGCTCAATTATGAATTTTCTAACATAACTTTTATGGATAGTGGAGTCGGATATTGGAAGAAAATATTATCATAAGGACAACTCGATTATTGATATAATTATTATGGTTTCACAGAAGTTTCTACAGAGTCAGCCATGCTGTAGCAGAGACTGTTGTAGGTCGTATTTTTAAAAAAAAAACCTAACAATACCTTTACTTTATATTGATAGACATATTCTATTAGAACATTTTTCTAAAATTTAGAGCCTTTGGAAATGTGATAATGCTATGAGCATCAAATATATTCAAAATATCAAAAATCCTTTGGTAGTTAGTTATTGCGGTATATTTTAATAGAGGCATAATTTATACTGTACTCCTAAATTTACGGCATATCACTTTGCTTATGTTATTATATTCACAGAGACTATTAATCTAACCAACTTTTATTTACGAAAAATTAAAAACTGAAATACTCTATCTTATTGCCGATTGTTCGCAAAGACACTTGGAGTTGTTATTTTGCTTTTTCTACCTCTTTTTCCCCGGTTGCGGAGAAATATGTTAGGGGAAGTTTGGGTATCCTCAGACGGTTATATGCAATGATTCAAGCTTCTAAAAAAGTACTAAGGCAAGTAATTATCAATTTGAATTTATGTATGTCGAAGGTAATGTGTTACTCATAAATATACATGATGAAAACATTTATTGTTCGATTGCATCTAATTTTTAAGAGTCTAGAAATAAGCAAATAATGTTCTTTAACGTTTCTTTATAAACATCTCGAGTTACCTGTCCTTCCCCTGCATCATAGAAGGGTATTTGCCGACAAAGTTTGACCATTTTTTATGATTCGAGAGTTGGGTATTCTCTACAGATGTAAACTGACGTCATTCGAGTAGTCCGAACTTGTTAGATTTTAGCTTATATTCTTATTATGTGATTTTAAAATTATGTATGCGTTTGTTTAATTCATTGTAAAGGATTTGTTATTATGCTAATTTCAAAAGTTAAATGTTGATGAGAATATTGAAATGTGACATCGATGTGGTGGTCGAGAGAATCACGGGAAATGATATTCACAAAGTTTCTCATACTTTTTAACCCTATGCGTAGGTGACGCTAATAATATTGAATTTTTTTATTAAAATATCTAAAGTAAATATCTAATTGATTTTTTTTTTTTTTAGCGCTAATTGGGATTTTAATTAACTACCTCAGAGTCGGTATACACTATATTTTGCAGCGCAATTGCTTTCACACCCAGTAATGTATTATGATTTTTTTGGATGGTCGTTATATTGTGAGTTTCTTAAGTTAGCCAGATTAATAATAAATTAAAAAACCAACGTGATTTGCTTATTGTTGCCTACGCCTGATATTCATAATTTTATTGGGGGTTCTACCTGATGACAAATACAGCTTATGATACCTATCTAGTGGGTATTTTCAGTTTAAGGACCGAATAATATAGAGTTATTGTGCATACATCATCGCAAACAAAAGGTAGCTTTTTATATTATTTCGTATTTACAATCCATTTAACTACAATTTTACACTGTGAATTAATTTTTTTTACTTTTTTCCTGAAATTGTAGCCTATTTACTTATATTATGATATTATCCGAAATTTTTATAAAAGCATTATGAGGGCTTTTACCTGATGGCGAACACAAGTTGTATAGTACCTATACCTGCTTGGTATTTTATACGTATTTAAGTTTTATTTACTTTTTATTACTCTGTTCTCATTACAAGATAGTCCTATAATTTATCCATTTCCAGTACAAAGAAATCGCTAGTTAATGGTTCTAGATGGTAATTATTTTATTGTATTTCTATAAGTGATGCAAAAATTGAAAACAATTATTAGATATGCTACTGAATTTTAATGAGGGTCCTTCGGAATAATAAATAAAGGTTTATGTCCCTTTCTTTTTAAATCGAGTCGGCAGAGGGTTTGAGAGGATCATTTAGGTATAAATAATTATTGTGGTGACAAATGTACCGCTTTATTATACTTATCTTGTTAGACCATATAAATTAGGGTTTTATTTCGCTTTACTACCCGCCAGCGGCGTTTCACTAAGTTAGAAAATATAAATAATGTTTTTTACTATACCGCTTTAACAGCGGCGTTTCAACTAAGGGGAAATAATAAAGAGTCTGGTTTAAGGATGGCTCAGGTCGCATCGTAAAAAGTTGGGTTTAAGGATGGCTTATAAAAATTGGGATTTAATTATCCCGCTTTAGCAGCGGCGTTTCACTAAGGTTAAATCATAAAAAGTCGGGTTTAAGGATGGCTCAGGTCGCATCGTAAAAAGTTGGGTTTAAGGATGGCTTATAAAAATTGGGATTTAATTATCCCGCTTTAGCAGCGGCGTTTCACTAAGGTTAAATCATAAAAAGTCGGGTTTTATCTCGGGTCAGTTCATAAATATTCAGGTTCAAATTAGGGTTAGATGAGAAGCCGCCTCGCGAAAGCATCCGGGTTAGGTCGTAAAAAGTCGGGTTTTATCTCGGGTCAGTTCATAAATATTCAGGTTCAAGTTAGGGTTAGATAAGAAGCCGCCTCATGAAAGCACTTGGGTTAGATCGTAAAAAGTCGGGTTTAATTTCGGGTTATTTTGTAAACAGCACCACCGAACCACCCGGGTTAGGTCATAAAACGCACCACCGAACCACCCGGGTTAGATCATAAAACGCACCACCAGCACCACCAGCATCACTTGGGTTAGATCGTAAAACGCACCACCTGCACCACCTGGGTTAGATCGTAAAACGCACCACCAGCACCACTGAGTCAGCTCTGTCCATTTCTAGCTACTGTAACCAATCATTCACGTAAATCAGAAATCTTCAATTGTGGATATTTTTGTTCTTTCAGAAGTTATGTTCTGTACAATTCATCAACTGTATAATTTGATTCCATTCAAGTAATAAGAATAACTGTATTGTCAGTTTTCGAATATATTGCAAGTAAAGCCATGTGACTAAATGAAAACCAAGTGTGATTTAACTAATTGATTCTTTGACCTTCTTTATTAAATATGCAATGTGCCTATGCATTTCGGGGCAAATCTGAAGTAATAAAGACATGGTAAGAGATGTTACGAGAAACGGAAAAAATATATTAATTACAGCATACGATTCGACATCTAAGACAATCAAAATAACACACGAAAAGGTACAAAGTAAAATAATATTAAACATACAAGCTATAAAATAACTCCAACAATGTTATATTTAAAAATTAATATAACCGTTCGCTATAAACTATTCTCGAATTGGAGGAATGATTAAATCCAAGAAGTGATATATAATGACTATTCACTAAATTTTTAAATCAACGCTTGCATCAAGAGTTAGAAGAATGCGTCTCATAATTTGTGTTGACAAGTATACGTATTTAGTTGTTTGTTTAGTTAGCAAAAACATGTGATCATTGAATGAACGATATGATGTGAATAGTCTTCTCACGAAAGAGCATTCAAACGTTTCCTCAATGTCCCAAAGGGCACACAAAGCCAATATCTTCTCTGTTTCACTATCGAGACTGTTTAAAACATTTGTGTATAATATGCTCATCTATACCGGGTGGCCCACTCTCAACGCAGAATTCCATACCATCTAAACTAGGTACTCAACTTTTTATTATTTTTCAAAAACAGAGTCATCGGGAGGTATTGGGCCTACAAATTAAAATTATTTTAAATTATGTTAATTCTTCTAATTATTCTTAATTATTCTAAGTTCAAAAATGTCATTTTTCAAAAGTCAATATCTCGGAAACTATTATGTTTAGGCTAGAATTCAAAAATAGTGTAAGATATAGGGTGTTTCTTTTCAAAAAAGTAGGTTTGATATGCCCTGACTATTTGGGAGACCCTGCATAATTCAAAATAATTTTAAATTGTAGGCTTAATGCCTTACTATGACTTTGTTTTTGAAAAATATTAAAAAGTTGAGTAGTTTAGATGCTATGGGATCCTGCGTTGAAAGTGAGCCACCCGGTATAGCTGATAAAGCTGCAAGCAAATTTACGAGTTTTGAAATGCAATCTTGACCGTTCCTTAAATTCATACTAATGATTAACCTAGTATTATCGCCACAAGCTAAATTATTCCCAAAATTAAAGTTTATATGTATATTAATAGCTTATATCATTATTTAGGTATATCGGAACAATTATTACATATTGCTTTAATTTAAGGTTGGGGAAAAACTGAATCAGGAACAGCAAGTCCCGACTTAAAAAAAGTCGGTTTGGAATTATTCACTCAAAATGAATGCCAGAATGCGTACAGTGTGGTACCCAAAAGCCAATTACCCCTCGGAATTCAGGAATCAACACAAGTATGCGCGGGCAGCAGAACTGAAAGAAAAGATACGTGTCAGGTATGTTTCATTTAATTGTTGGGATACATATCTCCAGAATTTTCAAAGAAATCGATTTTCACTAAATCTTAAAAAAGTGTATTAAGCACTTTGAAAGCAACTTTAAAAGACCATTGAAATTATCTTCTAAAAAGATACGACATACAAGAAGCGACCAATAAACTTTTTTATGGATACTTAATAAATTTACAAAAATATTCAGGCGTATTTTCGGATTTTGCGTAATTTTCGGATTATAACCAAAATAAGCCTTGTCTATACAATTTTTCAACAAAAAGGGATCACAAGTATACAGAGTTATCTAAATTAAGTGTCCACCATTGGTAACTTTGTTATTATTAAAGATACAGAATAGTTTATATTAGCAAAATATTAGTATTTTCAACGCTCATTAAGATGGAAGAATAAAAAAAACAAATGAACATCACGTTTTCGAGTTTGGACGAAAATTACGATTTTTTTAAATGGAAACCCCCGTATATAATATTTTTTTCTGTTAGAACTCTGAGTTTTAAACAAAAAAGCTTATAAGTAATTTTCTACTGGGATGAAAATTAATGAGGTTATGAAGCTCAAACTAAAACAGGTAAGTAAGTTTTACAAACTATATTTTAGACATTTATAAGAAAATGAAAACCAAAAATCACAAATTTTTTTTTTGAAGATGCTCAAAAACAACAAATACATTTTTGTGCACGTTTCTGAACAGCTCGAACTACTTTAAGTATGGTCCTATACCATCTATCTGGTTTATCTTTTCCCTAACTGCAGTCTTTAAGGCGTCGACGTTTTCGTACCTTTTCTTGTAAATTTGGTTCTTTAAAAAACCCCATAAAAAGAAACCAAGCGGGGTTAGGTCCGGTGATCGAGGAGGCTACTGAATAAGGCCATTTGTGCCTATCCACTGATCATTAAGAATAGTACTTAAAAGTTGATAAGTATCTCTGTAGTTGTGCGCAGGTGCGCCATCCTGCTGAAAATGCAAATTCAGTCTAGTTATAAGGTCCAGTTCGTCTAAGAAATTGTTCAGAATTTCAGTCATAAATTCAATGTATCTTTCACCAGTAAGGGTGCCCTCATAAAAAAACCGACCGACAATTATGGAACCAATTAAGCCGCACCAAAGTTAAAACTGAAACGGACTTGTGGAGCTCCTGGATGTACTAACAAAAGATATTCCGTTGACCACTAGTGATGATTTTTTCTATTATACATTCCACAATTTGAGAAATTAGATTCATCTGTCCATAAAATATAACGAAAGTTATTTACATTTTGGCGACAGAAGTTAAGATACCAATGGCAACAAACAATTCTTCTTTCTGGATCCCCTGGCAAAAGAGTTTGAGCTGGTCGGTATTTATAGGGAATAAATTTGTATTTTTTTAGAATCCTATGCACAGTACCATAAGACAAATTAATGTCCTTGACAATATCTGGCATTGAATTATTACGGTAGGCTTCAAAATATGCAATAACTGCGATTTCCGTGGCCTCGTTTGTTATGAAATTTTTATTTGTCCTTGTTTTGGCAAAAACACTCTCATTGCCTCTAAATTTTCGATACAGTCTCAGAAAATATCTCTCATGTGGTTGAATGTGAAGTGGATATAATTCAGCGTAGTATTCTTTTGCTCTGGAAGAGACTTTTCTGCACACTAAGTAATAAGCTAACATATCACACTTTTCCTCATAGTTAAAAACCATTTTTTTTTTAATAATAATTGACACAACAAAAGTTATAAGCGAAAAACAAATTAAAGCATACTAATGTTTGACATTACTTGATAGAGAGCGTTATCATTGTTTTCCAAAGCCTCCTTGATATGGAACTGCATTTCTGCCTTCTGCGATTCATCACTACTTATCTTAATACCATCAAATCGTTAAGATCACGTGGCTTTCATAGCCTTCTTACTATTTTTGCTGTTAATATTTATAAATTGTAATTTCAACGTCATTTTTGACTTTAGGAGCAAATTACTTATAAGCTTTTTTGTTTAAAACTTAAAGTTCTAACAGAAAAAAAAAATAATATATGGGGGTTTCTATTTAAAAAAATTGTAATTTTCGTCCAAACTAGGAAACGTGATGTTCATTTGTTTTTTTTATTCTTCCATCTCAATAAGCGTTAAAAATACTAATAGTTTGCTAATTGAAACTATTCTGTATCTATAATAATAACAAAGTTACCAATAGTGGACATTTAATTTAGATAACCCTGTAGAGCAGGGACCTTGACCATCTGTTTATTTTGAAGGCGTTAAGGGGGCATTCCGATACGGGAGACCGCGACAAATGACCGAGACCGAGAGACCGCGACGTGCGACCGCGACGTACCGCTTTAATGGATTTGTATGTGGTGCTCTCCGATGCAAGCGACAGCGACGCGAGACGGTAGGCGTGGCCATCGTGCGACCAACGGTCGCGCGACCACACTGCTCTGGAAGCAGTGATACGCTGCGACCTGCATAGTTTATTTTAATTATTTTATACCTAGAGGGTTAAATGGCGACGTTTTCTACTCAGGAAGATGAATTGTTCATCGATTTAGTGTCTAATCACCCACCATTATATGACAGCACTCTCCAGGCTTATAAGGATAGTATTTTATTTAATTTTTTGTCTTTTTTCTTGCGGTAAAGCCAACACAATTATATTTTCGTCCTCGTCTTCCAATAAACGTTTTAGTGAATGTTTTCTTACTTTAAGATTGTTAGGCATGGTTTTCTGAAACGTACACAACTACTAAATTAAACAAAATGGACCTAGCCAAAGTCGCCACGTCGCGCGTCGCGTCGTCTGTATTTGTATGCTACTGGTCGCCGCAGCGACATGCGACCTTTGGTCGCTTGTCGCTCGGTCTCGGTCGCTTGTCGCGGTCTCCCGTATCGGAATGCCCCCTTTAGTTTTTTGCTGTTTAATTTAACTTTTTTGGATGTTATGCAAAAGAATGCTTCTAAGTATCCACGTAACCCCAGGGTTTCGCAAAACACAATTGGATAAATACTGCTCTGACATGACGTGCCAAAACGCTAGTCGAGAAAAGAGATGTTTCCCTGCTTTATTGAAATCAAATGCATTTATTTAACATTATGCAAACGCCCTGGTAAGCGTTGAATGACAATTAGTTTTTTGGTGTGTCGTAAATGTGTTATTCTATTACTTTTCTAAGAAAAACAACACTTTTTTGCAGGGAGACTCTGGTGGACCGTTACAAATTCGTAAAAATAATAGATGGTATCTTATTGGAATTACTTCTATTGGTATCCAGTGCGGCAATGTAAACTATCCAGGAGTCTATACCAGAGTATCATACTTTATACAATGGATTCAACAGAACGTCTGGAATAAATAACCTATTAATGAATAATTGTCATATGCAGGACATCTTCTTTATATTCAAAATTATAAACTCTGTCAAATGTAAAAACATGACAATATTATTATTTTGTATAACAAAATTTTGGTCAACGTCAAAAAGTACTACTGCATTGGCTACTGTAAATATATTTTATATAAGACCCACACGAAAAGAGCTTTATACATAACCCATTTTAGCCTGTTTGCGTTATGTAATATATTATATTATCGTACTGAGTGATGTAATGAACTTATTACATTACTAATTTTTATCAAACTATGATTTTTTTTGCTCCGTCAATCACTGTCATTTTTTGTGTAATGTCACTTTCATAATAATATGAAAATCATTTTGAATACATAAAAAAACCAAAATTCTGGGTCTTATATAAAATGTTGTATATAACACGTACGGTAAGGCTCATTAAAGCACTCGTGTGGTTACTATATATATATTCCCCACTCGTTACTGTAATGAGCCTTACCGTACTAGTAATATAAATAACTATTATATTAATATATAAATCCAATAAATAAACATATAAGAGAATGAAAGATTGTAAAAGATTAATAGTGTCTCCTTTTAGGATTTTAAAGAATTAAAAAACAATTTTTAATTTCTCGACGCATTTTCCATTTTAATACAAACAATGAAAAATGCTTGAAGGGATACTGGATGTAGTTTTATTTTTCAGACACTGACGGCTTTTCTAGTCAAATAGATAACAAGCAGTGTGATATAATATTTATCTACATAAATTTGTATTTTAACGACTCTTAAACTGTCATCTCCACTTTTAAATCGCCCTTGTAACCCCTGACGTCGTACTTTTAAACTACAACATAAAATAACTTGTATTACTTTACAAGTAACTCGGGCTGTGGTCGGCATGCCTACCCTGTCGAAAGAATATCAGTATGGAAGACTGACTTGAAGATAGGCAACAAAACATACACCATGTATCGAACAACGATCGAAGTCAAAACTCAGGGTCGACAACAACATACCTGCCGCTAAATTTAAAGTGAGATTGTGGCTATGTCTAAAGTCTGTGCGTTTTAAGAAGTCCGATATCGGATTAAATCACCAAGGGATTTTATCGCTTTTAAAACAGTAAGTCGGTTAAGTTACAATATCTTCGCACCTTCGCTATACTTGATCACACCGAACATCCCACTGGTTTACTGTATTCTATTACTGGGCGAAATCAGAGGTTTCAAAACAAACTTATCTTAGAATTACGCGTTGAGCATAAATAATAATTAAATAGATAATTAAATTATTTTGCTATTATTATAGTTAAATCTATATAATAATCGTTATTTTCCAAGAACCAATTAAAATTTGCTCAAGTGCGGGATGGTTAAATATGTTAAAGATTTTGTCAGGTATATACTTTTCCAATAATGACATTATTTTGGGATTATTATAATTAAATCTTCATAATAATTACTATTTTCCAAGAAATAATTAAAATTTGCTGAAGTGCGGGATGGTATGTTCTACTTTATTTTAAATAAGTAGTTGTGCTTTTCACTTTTAGTTTGTTTCTCATTGTGTGTGAATTAAAATCAGTTATTAAGCAAAGTTATGGAAAATGATCAGCAAGGTGGCACATCGCCTAGAAGGCATTTATCTCCAGGTGAACGCCGTTTGGTATTACAAGTGGAACGTTATTTTACTTTAGAAAAAGATAACTCGGGCCCGTTAGAGTCTGTTTTGGCAGTGCAAAAACGAACGTCTGATGCTTGCGGCATTTCAGAGAAGACCTTAAGAAGACTTCGAAAAAAGAGTGAAGAGGATTTGGACAGACCATATAAAAGGGTTCGACTCCATTCAAAAACCTTGGATTTATCCCAAGGGATAAAACTCTCTATTAGGAATATTGTTTATGATATGTATAAAGCCAAGGAATATGTTACCCTCAAAGCTATTCTTGAAAAGATAAAGCAGAAAAAACTTTGCGATATTGGAACTAACAGTTTGTCCATCATCTTAAAACATATGGGTTTCAAATATAAAAAAACGAACAACAGAAAACTGCTTTGCGAGCTGTCCAATGTTGTTTCGAAAAGATGGCAATTTTTAAGGGATTATTTAAACAACAAAAAATCGGAATTGTTAAGACAAGTTGTTTTTCTTGACGAAACATGGGTATTTGCAAACGGAACTTCAACAAAAACGTCTTGGCAGGATGACTCAAAGCATTGTTATTCAAGTACCCGTGCAAGTAATGGAAAAAGGTATATTATATTACATGCTGGTAATGAAGAAGGTTTTGTTTTAAATGCCAGTTTGATATTTTCATCAACAAAAAAAACTGATGATTATCACGGCAATATGGATGCTGAAATTTTTGAGCATTGGTTCGAGGAAAAACTTTTAAAAAGTTTAGAAAAACCTTCCTTAATTGTTTTAGACAATGCCTCCTACCATACGAGACTCGAAGAGAAATTCCCTACAAGCAGCTTGGAAAAGGAAGAAATAAAAGAGTGGTTGTCAAAGAAAAACATAAACCATGAAAATTTATATTTAAAAAATGAACTTTTAAGCAAGTGTAAAGAGCAGTCATTTAAAAAAAAGTATGTTGTTGACGAATTAGCCCTCAAATATGAACATCAAGTTTTGAGATTGCCGCCCTACCATTGTCATTACAACGCAATTGAATTGGTATGGGGTATTAGCAAGAACTATTATGACAAACATGCCTGTAAAAATATCGGTAAGCCTAGCGTTATAAAGTTATGGGAGGAGGCGCTTAGCCAAGCGGGCAAAGAAGAATGGCGGAAATGCATTGAACACACAGAAAAAATTATTTTTGAATCTTATGAGACAGAACAAGTTATAGACGAAGTAAGACCGTTAATTATTACGAATGATGATGATGATGACGATGATGTTGATTCTGATGAGTCTGAAAGCATGGGTGAAATTTCAAATGCAGAGGAAGACTACTTTTAGTAGTACCTATCTACAAGTAGGTACGTTCTGTCGCAAGACTACAAAATCGGTTCTTTTTAGAACCAAAACTTTATAAAAAAGAATTCGTAAAACTAATTTGTCTGAATACTACAAAAGTTAAAAAATTATTATTTTTCTTTACCTAAACTAATTTTTTATTTACTTTAAATTATTTTATTTAGAAAATGTAATTCATCAACATCCAAAATTACCTTCAATATAATTTATTGTTTGAGAGCCACCGACATAATGCTCAAGAGGTTTTATGGCTTAGCGGACTTCTTAAAACGCACAGACTTTAATACTTATTTTCTACAGGAAAAAATTTGTAATCCATGATATCGATCTGATGTTTTTGACGTTTTTATGGTTATTCTTAAAAGGACGGAAATAAACTAGTGTAAAATAAGGCAGAGTGAGCATTGTCTGTTGATAAACAAAACCTTTGATTTGGTTTTTTTAAGGTTAAGACCTCAGGTAATTGTTTTAAAGTATCCTGTTTGGCTATTCCGAAAAATTGGGGGTAACGCACGCAACGAGATGAGAAACCAAATTAAAACTGAGAAAAAAAATGATCTCATGTCTTAATCAATATATTTTAAATTTAAAATGTGGATTTTTGTCATTGGATAAACAAATTGAATAAAAAACTATGGTCGGCCGACACCTAAAAGGTTGAATTGAATTAAAAAATTAATGGTTGCGTGGATTATGTGCAGTGATTCTAAGTTCTTTTGGTCCCACATTCGCAACTTAAAGAATTATGCTGATATCTGACCTAGTTTCCTACAGTGACCTATCTGCACCTGGCACAAAAAACATATGACTGACATATCTGTGTGTCACGATACATTTTCTTCCGATTATTTCTGTAATAGGGTATTTTCGAAACAAGAGATTAGGGATGCCATTAAAAAGCTAAAGGGTAACAGATCAGTTGGACCGGATGGGGTGCGTGGTTATATAATTAAGGGATATGGTGATTTATTAGTGGAACCTCTTCTTCAAATTCTTAACCTTAGTCTGCGTACCTCAACATATCCTATAGATTGGGGTACAAGTAAGGTAATTCCATTATTTAAAAAAGGGCCCAAGCATAAAGTGATAAATTATCGACCTGTTACTATCCTGAACGCAGTATCCAAAGTTTTTGAGACAGCCTTGTTTGATAGGTCACATGATAAAGTGGAGTATAATAATATATCTGAACACCAACATGGCTTTGTAACAAATTGGTCTACATTGAGCTATTTAATTACATTTAGTTAGTTTATCCATAACTCATTTGATAGCAAATAGCAGGTCGATGTAATTTATACAGATATGGAGAAGGCATTCGATAGGGTAAAACAAAGTCATATAGTAAAATCATAGTAATGTGACCAATAATTTAATCAACTTAATTAGCTCTAATTTGACAAATAGGCAGCAGTATGTTGAGGTCAAGGGTACCAGGTCTTGTGTTTATACCAGTGTTTATTCCAATTTGCGACCCTTGTTATTTTTGATTTTTATATTTTAGACTGGTGTACCTAATGCAAATTCATTTAACTTTGATAGGAATATATTTTAACATACAATTAAATATTAACTTCTTTCTCTATATCTATTAGTTAATACTGAAACCTGTTTCTGCTTATTTCGTTTTTAGAATAACTTTATTTACAATCACCCCTAACTGTAAATACCTAATAAATCCACATACATGTTATGTCTCCAAAAGCACAATATTTGTTTATAACATAGGTACAGGGTCTTCCAACGAGGACTGAACAGGGGCTAATTTTTGAGCTTCCTTGTATTTAAAGAAAAATCCAAAATAGCCAATTGATGTACTTTTTCCTGCAGAATTCAAAAATGAAATAAAAAATTTATTTGGACCAGAAACAAAAGAGTTACGCTATGGATAAGGTGTTTTTTAAATGGAACATAGCTTTTTTTATACGATTTTTGGAACGAGTGATTTTTTTTTGTCCGTTCTAATTAAAATATTTAATATTGTGACAGCTATTTTTATTAAATTTTAATGTTTTATCAAGTATAATTTAACTTTAACCTGTTTGAAACATACACTAGGTAATAAAGGTATAATCACCTTTGAATCCTTCAAAGTCAAAAAATTTGACAAATTTACTATAATATTTCTGTGAAAATTTGCAATAAATCTTCTCCTTGCTTCTCTTGCATTTTCTTGGCATTTGTAGAACAAGATAACAATCTGCAATCTCTCATCTAATGAATATTACATTTCGGCAATATTATAGTAAATTTGTCAAATTTTTTGACTTTGAAGGATTCAAAGGTGATTATACTTTGTATGTTTCAAACAGGTTAAAGTTAAATCATACTGGATAAAACATTAAAATTTAATAAAAATAGCTGTCACAATATTAAATATTTTAATCAGAACGGACAAAAAAAAATCACTCGTTCCAAAAATCGTATAAAAAAAGCTATGTTCCATTTAAAAAACACCTTATCCATAGCGTAACTCTTTTGTTTCTGGTTCAAATAAATTTTTGATTTCATTTTTGAATTCTGCAGGAAAAAGTACATCGATTGGCTATTTTGGATTTTTCTTTAAATACAAGGAAGCTCAAAAATGAGCCCCTGTTCAGTCCTCGTTGGAAGACCCTGTACATACCTGTTATATCCTTAACAAAAACGATATTCCTTCGCCGGTTTTAGAAGGGCGTTCGGGGTAAGCACACGATATGCCACCTTTCCGCTTCTTTACTCCCGACATTAAAATCAAAAGAAATCACTTCTGAATTGTTGGAAACCAAGAAGAACAAATAACTTTTTACTTTAAACTGCAGAAAAATAAAGGTTCGTTTGGTTTTCTAGAAGTAAACAAACAATTTGACAGATTGCGAATGCTGTGAGCTTAGCTGCGAATAATACTTATCTTGCACATGCGCATAATAAATTAGAACAGGCGGGAACGGTCACTTTCGCCTCTTATTGGTTGTGTTACTCTTTGATAATACGTCGGCATTAGTGTTTAGGAAACCTTTTTTATAGATCATTTGGTAGTCAAATTCTTCTAAGCATAACTTCCACCTTATTAATTTTGAAATTGGATTCTTTTAGGTTGAAAGGCAATACAAGAGGTATCAGTATATTTAAAATTTATGTTCAAACAAATAGGATCGAAAATATTTGCATGTCCATACTAATAGCAAGTAGTTTTTGTACTATGGTTGAGTATTTAGTCTCGGTTTCGAGTTTCATTAAATGTACGAGACGCGTATGTTATAATAGGTCTGTCATTAGGAATGGTTCCTTGAGATAATATGAATCGTTTAGAAAAATCAGGGTATTCTAAAATAGGAGGCGTTAATTAGAAGTTGTTTACAATGTTCAAAATCTTTAATAAATTCTGGAGTATACTGTATTTTTACATCTTTGTTTAAACAACGTATCATATGCTTTGTAATATTTGAAATATCTTTTATAAATCGTCTGTAATAGCCTACTAAGCCTAAAAATCATTTTATTTCTTTATTCGTTTTAGGAATAGGAAAACTTTTAACTGCGTTAATTTTTTCAGAGTTTGATTTTACCCCGTGTTTAGTTACAATGTGTCCTAAATATTGAAGTTCCTTTTTTGAAAATTCTGATTTGTCAGGTTGAATTGAAAATTCTGATTTGTCAAGTTGAAAGTCGAGTTTCTTAATCTTTCAAATACTTTTCGTAATTTTTCCATATTATTATGTTCTTGAAGAATAGTACTGAAAATATTTTGTGGTCCAGGTAAAATGTTATTTATGACACTTTGAAAAGTTGCAGGGGCATTCTTTAATCCAAAGGGTATTCCTAAAAATTCGTAATGTCCTATATATGTACTAAAGACTGTTTTAGGTATATCGTTTTCATTCATTTGTATTTGATAAAATCCATTTGCAAGATCAAGAGTTGTAAACTGTATTGTGTTTTACCTAATTTATCTAATATTTCGGTATTATTAGGGAGGGGAAATTTGTTATCTACAATTTTCTGATTGATACTTCTGAAATCAATAACCATCCTCTATTTTCGTTTACCTGATTGGTCTAATTTTTTAGGTACAATCCATATGGGGACTACCAAGGTGAATTAGAGTCTCTAGTAATATTGTGGGCTACCAATTTTGAAATTTAGCTTTTTACTACCTCGCGGTGTACTTCGGGGTCTCTATAACTTTTTGTATATATGCGGGTTTCATCTTTTAATTTTATTTCATGCTTTATAGCGTTATTAAAGCTTAAGGATATATCTTACCTATGGAGAATATCACGAAATTCATAACAAAGTTTACGTATTGCTTGCTTTACTTCGTAATTAGAGTTGTCAAGATTTATATTTTTTAGGTTGGCCTTCAGCTTATTATCAATCTCTTTTAATTATGATGGGTATTCAATTAGGTTAATTTCGGGTAGATCGGTGGGATCTACTTCGAAATTTTCTGAAAATTGAATTTCTGCTGGATTTTCCCTGGATTTAAAATTAAAATTGTAGTAAAAGCAAAATTATTTTCATTCGGGTATTTCGAGATATTCTAACTTTTGGTAGGGTAGTATACCGTATCCATTAGATATGTTTACAGGGACTTGTACTGTCTGAATGGTTCTTGCGTCTATTATCTGAATCAGACTATTTTTTATACTTTTTTGACTTAATTGTGACTTATTTTCATGCATTTCTACGGCATTTATTGGTTCATTTCCGTAGTGTATTGGGATCTGCAATAATCTGCATATTGGGTATTTAATAAAACAGTTTTAAACTCTGAATGCGCAATTAATTGTTTTATCAGATCTTGGCATATATAGTTCGTCAAATATGTAAGACAAATTAAAAAGATAAAATTTATGTATATCAGGTGTATTGAAAGTAGGATTGATAGTGTAGCAACTTCGTTATGGAAAGATGTTGCATATGCGGTTTGTCCTTGGAAAATGTCTTCTTTTATAAAATAAGGAAAATGTTGGTGAGCAATTTCTGGGTTTATGAAACTTCTTGTACTACCTGTATCTGATAAAAATGTTGCATTAATTTCCGGTATTAAGATATAGGGTAGTTGTATATTATAATTATTAATGTATATTACGTCGTACTGGTTTGTTGACTGGTTCAGGTAAAATTTCGTTTTTCTTGCTCTATGTCTTCAGGGTTAACAGAATAACTCTGATTCGGGGAATTAGAATAATTGATTTGCTCTTGGGTTTGATTAAAGTTTAAGTCATAATATTCATTATTTAAATGATAACTTTCAGTGTAATACAAATTTTCGTTTTCGTAACAATTTTCATTTTCATCCGAAAATTCACTTCATTAGTCAGGTGATCTCTGGAAGACTTCCTAATTATAAAGTTCTTGTATAAATTTTTTATTCGGCTGAGGAGTAACCGTATTTGTTGAAGTAGTGTCCATTGGTTATATTTTTCTATTCAAGGGCGTTCTTTGCGACATTTGTCCAGAATTTTGGAAGGTTATTTTCTGTGCAAAGTTTGGATTATTAAACTGGGGTCTTTGCTGCACAAAGTTTTGATTAAAGGAAAGTCTTGGAAAATTTTGATCAATTGGTATCGGCTGAGAAAATATATTTTGTAGCGGAAAGGGTCTTTGAAAATTATTTTGTGGAAAGCCCATGAAGAGTCTTTGGAAATTCGCGAAAGGTCTCGGGAAAATTATTATTTTGTGAGCAACTCGGCAACATGGGTTTAAAAGGCGAGTTGTTTAATGTCGGTGTGTACAAAGGCCTTTTTTTGTATTAGGTTGTTGTTGTTGGTTTTGGTTTTAATTTTGTGAATTTTTATAATAAATGAAGTTTTCTTCTCTTTAAGATGCCATTGCCATTTCTAAATTTTTGGGATTTGTTAGCCTAACTATATGAGTTGTAAATTGTACGATAAACCGATAGTAAGTGTCTTGAACGCGAATTATTATTATTCATTTGTAGCGGAGTTATCCGTACCTGCGTTTAATTTGGCCAATAACAAACTTCTAGAATCTTGTTTTCTCATTCCAAACTCTATTGAGTTTTCGTTTTTGTGGGGTTTTAGGATAAGTAAATCCTGAATTAGACAATCGATCGACCTTTTATCGGAAAAACTAGCTATTAAAACATCTTTTATTAACGCCCAGCTGTTCAGTTCTAAACGCGAAACAATTAATTCTGCGGTACGTTCCGTTACTTTGCCTAATATTGTGTCAAATAAACAAGTATTAATAGTAGCGTTACGATTTGTCGTATCTTGGAATCCTTTAAGAAGATTTTCAACTGCGCTGATAAATCTACTTAATAACTTCGGATTTCCGTTAAAATAGTAAATATTGTCCGATTGATCCCTCAAAAGTTGAAAATTAACTTCAGGCATGTTAGAATTGCTTGTTGAGTCAATAATCAAATCTCCTAAGATATCAGTAGCATGATCAATATCGGAATCAATTTTGATAAACTTCTGGTATACTGTAGGTATAATATAAATATCAATACGAAAGTAAAAGTAAACACTCTTAAAATTAAAATATACTTAACACTAAGAAAATTGGTAATCTTTGCAAGGACAATTAGATATTATTAGAAATGGAAAAACGCTGAAAGTTTTCATTCTTCTCCCAGTTTTCGTAGTTTGGTGATTCTTTCTTCTTTCTCGTTTCTAAACTTAACTGGTTCGACGATTTTTGTCCTCCACAGGTCCTTATTCTAGCTGGTTCGGTTGCGGTAGCTTTTCCAGGTTTTTTCTACTTCCAGCGATGCATGTTTGTTGGTTGACCAGGAAAACTCGTCGATATGCCCTCGATTAGTTGACCCGGACTCCTGAAGTGGTGGCTTCTGTCTTCTTACTGATGTTTCCGGTTGACATCTTTGGAATTTTCTTCTCCCTTGTAGGTTTTTCTGAGTTAATTCAAAAAGAAAAACGCTGCCAAAATGCCTTTGTGGAACGTTCTCAGAAATCCACCAAGACTCCGCCAGTTACAAGTCGTGACGAAGGAAAGGGGTTTTTTAAAACCACTGTATTTGAAACTTATTGTTTTTTATTTCACCACTGAATGCAACAAATTCGTTTTTAAAAGGAGAATTACAGACACAACAGGAGTGTTTAACTTATCTATTTTACTACTATTCATAAGTTTAGCTTATTGATATTCTAGTAGAGGTCAAAAGGAGCTTGTCAGCAGTTTTAGAGTATGTAACTTGCCGTCCAGACTACACTCGACGAGGTTCGCGACGGTGTCACGACAATGGGTTTTGTCACAAGTCTAGACGCACCTTAGGTTGAAGCACAATCTTTTAAAGCATGGCGCTGTCATGTGCGTGCTATACGGATATAATTCAAATGCAATAAGAATAGGAAATTAGATTTAGGAATAAAAAAAAAATAGCTTCCTGATTGATTCAGTGATAATGATTTTTTAGTTTTGGTCGTATTAATGTCAAGGATGCATAAAGTAAGGTTTGGCGTCACGGCGCCGACGTATTTATAAAAACTCAATAGCTTTGATCCGTTGTATCACTACGCCACTGATAGATACAAATATCGGCCGCTTGTTTTTGCATGCGGCACGCGACCCGTGTCAACTAATTAAATTAACATGCCCACATATTCCCTTTAATTTTTGATAACGATAATAATAATATTAATAATAAAAGTGTAACAAATGTAACGTAGAATCCATAAATGAAAAACTATACAGGGTGTTATATAGAAAAACTTAAAATTCGTCTGATTTCCAGAAAAAGTAAACAGCTGGCAACAACGCCAATATCGTCATTCGGTGCGTAAGATCATCTTAGAGAACTGTACCAAATTTGGTTTAAATCGGCCAATAGATTGTGAGGTTATTAAGCCGTTTCCAGACTTTATACACACACTTTGTGTGGTGTCTGTAATTGGCTCTATTGATACAGTAATGAATAAATAGTGCACTATGGTGACATATTTCCATGCCCTTTCAATATCAAAATTAATAGGATAAGAAGGAATTTTAAATAATGTTGAAATTATATTAAAATACTCCTAATTTCCTGAATATATTATTATTTATTTTCAATCAATACATTTCTTTACAAATAAATATTAAATTATAATTAAGTAACTATATGTGGCAACATTGTAAGCCACTAAACGTTTTTTGTTCGCATTCTTTCGGTAGCTACAGATAAATATGTCGAGCTATATCTTGGACGAACCGAGGAAACAGCACCTTTAATCTGTGCAGCTTCAAGTTTAAATAAAAAAAGTGTTTAAACAGAGCATACCTACATCGATGCCTTTCTAGAATCGGGATGAAATAATGTTCACAACGTCGTTCTATTAAACTTTTCACATAATCTTCGCAATTATGTTTAAGCAACTAAACTATCTTCAATAAAAATATGGAATTGTTATTATTCAAACGATATTATCGGGATCTCTAATAAACCCTGACATAACATTATGAAATATGTGCAGACATTTGTGCATATAAAAAATATCATGGAATGATCAAGTGAAAAAAATCCAGCTGCATTTATTCGTATATTACTTTTATAAGCTTGTTCGGCCATAAGTTGAAGCTCGTGATAAGTTTCTATATGACTCATGACTATGGTTCCATCTTTGGTTGTTTCCTGCATCTTTTGATAACATATCACTATCGTTCTTTTGGCATTTGATGATAAATTTTGTCCAACCCAAGCTAAGAGCAAAGGCGGGAACTAAAATATTTTTAAAAAATATTAGGAATACATTTCCAAATATAATATTTAAATTCTTGATTCAGGGGAACTTCATTATTTGACGATTTTGAAATAATGAGATAGCGGATAATCGCATATATTCCTTTCTAGCATAGGTTCGTGAAGCAGGATGCTTTGGAGCAATACCAATAATTAAAAATTTTACAGGCATTTTCAAAGTTTAGAATTATATTATTTAATCTTTAATTAATAATATAAATACGTAGCGAGCTTTAAGCGGTTTAAATGTATATTTAGCTTCTTGAAACATTATCAGTTTATTTTGAAAAAAAATTATACACAATATGGATGAATAATATGTAACAGCTTAAATAATACGTTGCATTGGCTTCTTATTGCGTTGGTTTTTTGTTAATATTCACCATTTAAATGCGTTTCTTTATCAGTGACATTAAATTATTTAGCAAGATCTAAATTAAATCATTACTCACATCAGAAATGGGCATAGCCAAAAAATTATAGCCAGAATTGTAAATAAAGGTCCATCAACAGTGTTGCATATAATTGAACGCTATAGTAATGAAAATAGAGTCGAAAATAAATCGAGAGTGGCTTAGTAAGATTATCAACGCTCAAGAAGAAAGACATATTGTTAGAGAAATTGCCAATAATCCAAAATAATCCAAAAAAAAAGTGGTATAAAACTACGAGATGAGGTCGAAAGACAGTTTGGAAAAGGTGTAAGTCCAAAACCTGTTTGGATCGTATGGAAAGATTTCGGTTCGGAGAAAGTCAAATGAGGAACTGAAATTAAAAAATATTAAGCTACGCTAAAGCACAATGGAAATGTAGTAATGTTATGCTGAAGTCGGTAACATAAATTTTATTAAAGGCAATATGAATCGATACATGTATTTGGATATATTAAGACAGCATCTAGCAGCTAGCGCTGACAAATTAGGTATTAATGACAATTACCACTTTTATCAAGGCAACGACCCGAAGCACAAGCCAACTATGGACCCGCTATGTCCATAGTTAGTTGCTGTATAACAAGTCATTAAAACACCACCCTAGTCACCAGATTTAAATGGTATTAAAAATTTGTCGTTAATACTAAAAAGGAAAGTAAACAGTGCCCCCATATCTAACAAAAATGAATTGAAAGTTAAGGTTACGGAAGAACAGAAAACAATTTCTCCAGAATATACAAGAAAGCTATTTGACTCAATGCCTTGTTGCCTACAATATGTAATTGAGGATGATTGGGACCGAAAAAAAACTAACAGTTGATTTTCTGTTTAGGTAGAGTTTTTTCTTATTTATTTTGTTACTTCTATACTCAGCATCATTAAAGCTGTGACAAAAAGAAGGCACATTAACCAAGAGAGGGAAAACCTTGAAGAGTTTCATCATCTATTGTAATAATGTAACTATTTTAAAAATTCAAACTTTCAGAACTCAATACTTCTATTTTTCATCTAGGTTAGCTTTTTTATATTTTGTATTTATGAAATGGAACAAACAACAATAACAATAATATGGGACAAATGTTTTTTCATTATTACAATTATACATAATTTATTAACTATTCGACAGAAATGTTGATTAGTCGATAGTACTATAATAAAAGCAGTAAAATAACTTCTGTGAAATTAACGCCGTTTTCTTTAATCTAAAATTTTTCACGAGTTTTTTGGTAAAATAAAACGGTTCTGGAGTTCTAATATTAAAAAATTAAAAATTTCCGCGATTTAGGCTTACAAAGCGAAAGATCAATTTGAGGCGCTAACTTCACGCAGCGCCGTTTTTTTGAAAGAGGTAGTAGAGTTCTAAAGTTCCTGAATGTTTTCAAAAAAAGTTCTAGTTCACAATTTATAAAAAAAGTTTTTTTTGGCAAAAAATTAATATTCAACACACGTTCTGAGCGAAGTTGTGGACGAGGCTCGATGACTTAGGTATGTTTAGGTATTTTGAAAAACACAAACTTAAAATAAGTTTATATGTGTATATACAAATATATCAGAGATATTTCTGAAGGAAGTGTGTTGCGTGGGTGCACAGACTTGTCTTCAGATTCTAATAATGAGCAGACAGATAATGATATTGGTTTTGAGGACACCGTTGGAATACATCAACCGAAACCCTTTACGCGAAGACGGGAGACTTACGTCTGTCTAAAGAGTCCGCACAATTGCTAGATTCGTGAAAATAATTTACTAGCAGCAGGAACAACATTCTACTGGTATCGTGATCGAGAGCAGTTTCGAATTCTTTTTCAAAAAGATAAAAACACAGCACTAGCTGACTGCAAAGATATCAAGGGTCGCATTGAGACTTTAGGCTTAAGATATGATTCTAGCGAATGGAGGTTATTTATCGATTCATCCAGCAGAAGCTTAAAGGCAGTTCTCATGTTTAATGGTAACAAAGTTTCTTCCGTTCCAGTGAGTCATTCAGTACAAATGACTGAAAGTTATGATAATATGAAACGTTTACTAGCCGCTCTTGACTATCGAGACCACAACTGGAAAATATGTGGAGATCTAAAGGTATGTGATCCGTACGTAACCTAAAGGATTTCTTATTCTAACAATAACTCCAACTTCTTTCTGTTACTGCACCCAAACAACATTTTAAAATATTTTGTTGTTTTCAGGTTATATCTTTATTGCTTGGCTTACAAGGCGGCTATACCAAATACTCTTGTTTTCTTTGTCTATGGTACAGCCGAGCCGATAAAGAGTACTATGTAAAACGCGACTGGAAAGTAAGGCCTGGTTTACAATCTGGCTCACATAACGTTCTAGCCCCTACCTTAGTGGACCCAAAGAAACTACTGCTTCCCCCATTACATAACTAGGGCTTATAAAAAATTCTGTCAAGGCTCTCAATAAGGAAGGTCGTGCTTTTAGTTTTCTTAGTTGAACATTTCGAAACATCAGTGATGCTAAACTGAAAGCTGGAATTATTGACGGTCCTCAAATCCAAGAACTGATGAAGAACCAGGAATTTGATCAGAATCTGGTAAAAACCATGCATGGTTAGCATTTAAATCAAATATTCAAAACTTTTTGGGAAACCACCGAAGTCAAGAGTATCAACGAGTGGTCGAAGACCTGCTGCAAAGCTTTTAATCTCTTGGTGCACGGATGTCTGTAAAAATGAATTTTTTCAATTCGCATTTGGATTATTTTCCAGAAAATTGTTGCAATTTTAGCAAAGAGCAAGGCGAACGTTTTCACCAGGACATTCGTGTAATGAAAGAGAGATATCAGGGCCGGTGGGACGTAAATATGCTGGCAGACTACTGCTGGTACCTAAAAAGGGATGTTCAAGAAGTCAAGCACGCCCCAGAATCTTTGAAAAAATCTTTCTTTCGCCAATAATTTTTTATACAGCATTGTTATATCATTATAACCTCACTTTAAATAAATACATTTTTAATTTCTGTGTTTGTTAAGTTAAATTTGTACGAAATATTTAGTGTCATATAATTCAGCTTCTAATTTTATTAAAATATACGGAGAGCAAAAACTTGAACTTATATCGAAAAATGCGCTACAGTTTTAAAATCAGCACATAGTATTTACCCAGAAACATTTACAAAAACTTTGACCACAGACAAAAAAAATTAAAACGCAAACCAGTGTTATCAGTCGAACCTCCGGCGTTGCAGGTTCTTCTTTTAAATTGCATTTTGCGATAGTTTTGCGATGAGTTCCGAGTAGCGTTCGCCGAGTTCTGTGGGAATACGTAATCAGAACTGCTTCAAAAAAAAATTCATCCCATTGTTGTGAACAATAATTATCGGTAAAAACGTGCACGTGCTGCAGTTATCAACTTTGTCTAACTCGTTTAAATTGTGGCCTACGGAAATGCTACCTCTAACTCTAAAACCATTCCATTTCTACCGAGAACCCGTAAGAAATTTGAGATTTTAAAAATAGAATGGCGCCAACTTCAAGAAGTAACAAAATTATTTTGGTTAATAGATATATACCTAATATTTAAGTTAATCAAAACAAGGATTATATTGTCTTACTTACCATAAAACTAATCACTTTTAACATTAGCCACGAACGACCAAAGAGTTCAGGTCCTTTTGATCTCGAAAGTTCCGATTTCGAAAATGCCATAATTAAATATGCTGAAAAAACCAAGCATCTGCACATGCTAAGAAGAACTGCACCAGCTATGACAAGACCAAATATTGAATTATAGCGGAAAATTAGATTACATAAAATAGTTTGTCTGCATCTTAGTCTATTTACAGTTTCGAATGTTTCTGCAAGTATTAAGTTGTCGTTAAGTTTTTTGACTTCTCCGGTGATTGTCCAAAGTAATAAAAAAGCCAAAAACAATATTAAGTCAATTCTACGATAAAATGCGTAAATGCAAATTTTACCATCGATGCCATACGGAAATAATATTAAACCAATTATTGTGCAACAAAGTTCACACATAGAAAGTAGACTCCAAATGATAACCGCAATAAAAAAAAAATTGTCGAATGATTCATTCTTATATCTTACATACTTTATAGCGTTCCTAAGTAAAAATAATTTATCTTTCTTAATACATAATGTAATTGTTATAATGATGTTAGTGCCGCATACAAGTATGGTAGCGATTACATTTAAAATTAAAGTTCCTAGTTGAGTTTTGTTATAATACCTCAGAAATCTAAAATTTTGTATGGTGGGAGCCACTATATGAATACATAAAATTATGGTATAGCATAGTTTAAGTTGTTTATGTTTAATCCACATTGATGGGCAGACCAGAAATACCAAGCCCAAAGTTAAGAGCACTTTTTTTATTAATAAATACATGTTGTATTACTAGAAGCATGGAAAATATTAAAAATGAACTACAATGACAATAATATTATTGGGTTAATGTTTTTATTTCGGTTTTTATCATTATTACAAATTCCATGAATTTTTTATTTATTCAATATTTACTTTTATTAGTTTTGGTAATATCTAATTATTAAAGAATTTTTTTTTTGATACAATGCCATTATAGTATAACAGTAGTACCTATTACTATGTATTGTAAAAAGTTCATGCTTAATTATAAGGTATTAAGCATACCAAATTAATATCTATTTTAATTAGTTGTCAATACATAATAATTGCTTATTTAAGTGCTCCGCACACGGATCGAATGGTTTGCAACCGGAGTTTCAAACCGGTTGAACACGCAACTATATGGTGACGTTCCTGTGTTGTTCGGAAGTAGAGAACCGCATAAGGGTCGACCGAAACGAGGTCGATCTTAAATTAGCTCCCAATGGGGTTATTTAGCATTTATTACATTTTCTAAAAGATTTCGTAATTTTATTACGAACCGCAAACAATTTTAATTTTCTGACGCCCTTAAAGCTAATAGTATATTAAACATAAGTTTCATAATTTCCAGTCAAAATGTTTATTTTTTTTTAGGTTGGCAACTCGGAAAAAACAATTGTACACCCCAGCCGCCATTATTTGAAAAGTAATACATATTTTTAATAAATTGTCATTTTTTGCTGAATTGGATCAATAAACATTATTTAATAATTTAGTAGTAAAAACGAATACAAATAAGTCAAGACGGAAAACATAGCTCACCAGAACTACGAGAAATCGCGGAAAACAATTTAAATAATCTCTAACCGAAGAAATCTCGCATGTCTATTAAAAAGAATATGCAGATGTTGAGCTATGGTGTGAGCAAAATAGTGTAAAAGATATTTCAGAAAATGTTCTGACAGCATTTTTTAACAAAGAAAGTAAAATTAAAAAGGCTTCATCGATGTGGTTCAAATAATCAATGTTAAGAAGTTGTTTAATATATGTATATAGAAATATTGATATATTGAAATATAAAAAATTACAGGCATATTAAAAAAGGCTTTCAGAGGGTTACACGCCAAAAAAATAAAAAAATTTAGAGATTGAGCAAATTAATCGCTTCATTGGACAAGCTGATGATAAAATATATCTAGCAGTCAAAAGTTTTGCTTCAAAATAACTTTCTCAGCATTCGCAACGATATACGTTTATCACAAACAAAAATACAATAGGTATCGACAAAAAACTTATCCATAATAAATATAGTTGATCTTGAATATAAATTTTAGGTTATTCTTATAATGAGCTATAATGGTGCCTGCCGCAGAGAAGAAATTACAAATATGTCAGTAGATGACATTAAATTTAGAGACGATATAATCATTGTACATGTGCCCGAAACTAAAAATTACATAACCAGGCAGTTTATAATTACATATGTACTGGGTACAAATGGTAACACAGTATTTTAGTCTCAGACCAAATCACGTGGCAAGTCGCAGATTTTTGTTGACTTATAGAAATGGACACTGCATTAATACTCCTATTGGTCTTAACACAATTGGCAAAGCTAATTTTGTTATTGCTTCTTACTTAAAATTACCAATTTCCAAGATATTTACAGGCCATTGTTTTAGACGGTCCAGTGTTACACACTTCGCAAATAGTGGGAGCGACTTGAACACAATTAAGAAGCATGGTGGCTGGAAGTCTTCAACAGTGGCCGAAGGTTACATTGAAACTTCGATGAAAAGCAAGGTTGAAGTTGCAAATATGTTGTCCACACATTCTTCACATGGTGTCTCCACCTTGCTTATCACGTACATCCCAAAATAACACAGCTACTGCATCTGTAACGTCAAGTGGAGCGACTAGATTAATTATATATGAACAAGGTCTTACACAAAATATTGTGTCTACCCAGAATATTCCAGGGACAACCATTAACGCCACCGAACATTCAACAGTAACAGTAAATATTTACAATATTTATTATTTCCCAAGTCTGTTTCTATAGAGAAATACAATTGAGGAAAAGACCACAGTATTTATAATTGTAACTAAATAAACTAATTAAGCACTATTTAACTTTTGTCTTACTATTATTTTAATAGTCTAACATTATAGTGTTTTGTGCTTGAAATAAATAAATATACGTAAATCACAGTCGGATATTTTCTAGGTTATGTTGTTTGTGGATGTATGTAAAGCAGCGTGAGCGTGATCCTAGTAAAGATATACCACATATATTTTGTCTTATACAACCAGTAAAACCATAATATTTCCATTTATATAATTTATTTAATTTCTTGAAATTGAAATTTTTTATAAAATATGTCTCACTTCGCTAAAGATATATATATATATATATATATATATATATAGGTATAAAACAGATAGTTTAAGTTTACCACTACCGAAATAGGTATGCCATGAAATTTCAAAACAGTCTTGTTGTGTTGTTACCAACAGGAAGAATATAAAAATGCCTGTTTAAAATGATTGCTTATGTAACCCAATTGTAACCCATATTGAAGAATTTATGATTCCCAAATAGAAAAAATAATTTAGGAACATCGACTCGCGGAAACCGTTGTGTGACGTCACTAAGTCCTATAGTAGGTCGGGTCGCGCTCGCTGCCGTTGTTTACGACTAAGAAAACAGGTGGCCATACATATCGCCCTTTCTCCATTGCTGCGTAACGGAGTTGACATCGACAGCAGAGAACAAGAATAATTTTTAATAATCTCTTTTTCTTTTTTATAGAATAGTGTTAGAGAAAGTATAGTCTAGAACTCGTATGAAAAGACATTTCCTACTTCTTATAGAGTATACGACTAAAAGTAGTAAAAGCTACTGCTTTTACTAAATAAAAAAACAGTAAGATCATCTCCCTTGTACAGGGTGTCCCACTAAGGTCAGCAAGGTACGATAATATGGAAGCGTACCTTACGGCTTCGGGCAAAAGTTTTTATTGACTAAATCGACCAAAAGAAGTTGCTGGAACATATTTTCAAGTTTCAAAAATAGCCGCTAGGAGGCACAGTTACTAGGATATATCTAAAAAGTCGAATTGTTTGCTTCTAAGACTAAGGGGGAAGGGGGAACCTTGTGGAAAAAAACGCTATTTAAATCGCTGTAACTTCTATATTCTTTACCCAAATTTAATCAAAATGAGCTCGTTTAATAGCCAGTACATATCACGTCTTCTAGATGGCGCTGTTTAAATAACATTTAATTTTGTCACATTTTCTTAAGATAATTAAATTCCAAGATACATTTTTTGATAACTCAGCTCAAAGCGGGGGTGGTTTCTAGGAGAGGGGGGGGGAGCGACAGGGGCGAATGCCCCCCCCCCCCTAAATATACCTACTGTATGTTGCGACTGCACTGATTAACCACTGTACATGTGCAGCTTTTTCCATTTTTGCCCCCCCCCCCTCCATAAGCAGGCTTCTAAAACCGCCACTGGCTCGAAGAGCATAAAATAGCTACATTCTGGCGAGAACCGTGATTGGATACCTTTATTTCTTTCGGGTTATTTACTAATAACTATTTTAATTTAAAAGATTAATGTTTACTGCTAAACGAAAAGAATGTAAAGATTCATTTGTCATAATTTTTTATCAAGTTAGTATCAACAGAAATTATTAAATTAAATTATTACAATGTTTACCCTTTCAGTGTATTTATTTTGTGTCTGTTCTCGCCTGAAATCCAAATAAAAAAGTTGATCCAAAGGCGAAAACAAAAATGTAAAGATTATTTAACAACTAAACTGAAGTTACTTTTATTCTTGAAGTTCAAGAGGCCGATGTACTTGAACAATGACAAAAAGAAAAACTATTTAAAGTACGAAAAAAAAAAAAGTTTAAAAAGGCAAAACGAAGCGAAAAAATGAAAAGATCAAAAAGCCTTCATAAATGCGTGCTTAATGCTACTGCTTTAAGTTCAGCTCTTGGAATGCCGGCAATAGCATCATGGATACGCTGCTTTATGTTTTCAGCAGTAGTAGGACGAGTTTGAAAGACAATGTCATTTAGCCTGCCCCATAAATAAAAATCAAGCACAGTTAGATCTGGGGTTCTAGGCGGTCATGAAAACAAACTTTTTCTTTCTTCCAATATTGCCACTAAAATGTTCATTAAAAAATTACTTTATTACTTATTACATTATTTTATTTTTGTTTAAGGCGTACGATTTAAAATGTGATTCGTTTTCTAGAATTTTAAGAATAAAAGTAACTTTACGCTATTACAATTTAGTTGTTAAATAATCTTTACATTTTTGTTTTTGCGTTTGTACCTTATTTTTTCTTTTATTTTAGAATAGACACAAAATAAATGCACTTACCAGGGCCATTTTTGGCCTGTTGGCCGCCCTTGTGCGACATATGAACTGGCTGCCATTCAAATCAAATCAAGTCAGCTACGATTTTATAATTACCTGCCTGAAATTATGGCGCAGGCGGTAATCTATTTTTTCAAATGAAGGAGGTTATAGCTTTTGTAGCTCCCCTCCGTTAGACTTTCACATTAGCAATTCTCACAAACATGATAGGTGAAAGAGGTGTCTACTTTTAATATTTTTCTTTTATTCACACTTACCTACCGAGGGGCTCAGCACTCCTAAAAATTTGTAGAAGTGTTTATAAAATATCCATTTGCGTATTTTCATCCCTTTGGATGGGGCAATAATACGCTGGAGCGTATTTTTACCCTAATAACAAAATATGTAATATATATTAAAATAAAAGTGTCAAGGGCTTGCGCTCTGATATCCTCTTATAAGTAGGTACTAGAAAAAAAATTAAAATATATTTAATTTAAGCAAAACAAGAAAACAAAACTTTAATCCTGAATCATTTAAGTACTGGGGCAAAAATACGCCCGCGTCACCTTAGGGGGCAAAAATGCGCGCGTATTTTTGCCCCATAATATTCGCGTACTTTTGCCCCATTTAGCAACACTGCAAAAATTGCCGGATAATATTCTTACAACCTAATCTCATTCCAAACTCATAAACAAAACAACTTAGAACTACCCTAAGAATAAATCCTTAAAAGTGATTCAATAAAACATGCATTTTTACTTTTATTATAAGTTAATTTTGTAATAAAAAAATTACATTCAATTGCTAAGAAACTATTTACCTCATATTTTATAAACAGTGTATACTGGTGCCCTGGTTTTCAAACTAGTTACTAGACACTGGGTGCACTGTTGCCAAAAGTTATTTGTAACAGTATTTGACAGCGGACATCGGCGGCAAATTTAAATAGGATATGTTCTTTAGCCCCGTAAGTGTTTTTGCCCCACCTACCCTACTACCAAATTAATAATACCTACCTACATAATTCAAATAATATCATTTAGATAAAAACAAAACTTCTGTCTTCCTCCACAAATAGTATTTATTTCAAAAATTAATTTCTTTAAAAGTGATTGTCCCTACATGTTTCGACTGTACAAACAGTCATCTTCAGGGGAACTAAAAGGAATCTATGAAAGTACAATGACAACAGGCACCATAAAGGACTTACCTAAATCGAGTTTGGTCTCGGTTTTAGTAGTTGCCTCAAATAAATGAGTACAACTCTTTTAAGATCATAAGGCAAATGAAATTTGTTAGTTGAAGACTAGTTTGGCTGAACGTGATGGATAAGAAGATGAGCACAATTTAGAAAATATACATTTTATTATTGTATCGAAGAAATAAAATATGATTATATGTAGCATGAATTTAATTTGGGTTTTATGTTGTTATAATGAAAGTTAGACAAATAGGTACTTAGTCAAGTGTGGAGAAATCAAAAAAAGAAAAGAAAAAAGTTTTTCATCTTAACTGATTAAAGATGTTTTCCTTAAAAAGGAATCTTTAAAAAAAAAAATCTATCATAAAAAATTGTTCATAAGAACGTTAAAATTTTTTTAATTATAGAGGGTTTCGTTTTTTAAAAATTTGGACAGGGGGCTAAGCCCCTGTTGTGTTAAATAATAAATCATAATTTAGAAAATTTAAAGTATTTTTGAAAGTTTGTGTTAATAAAATCAGGTTATAGTGCTCACCACTGCCACGCCAAACTCGAAAAGAATTGAAGTAAAAGTAAGGTTAATGTCAATATGCGAAATCAAAGAGATTTGGCATATGACACAAGTCTTGGATTGTAGATATATTAAAAATTTAAGTGTCGGACCAATTAGAGTGACTCGATGTCAGGTTTACAGAGTCTATAAAATAGATTACCCAATGGTTGAAAGTTGTAATTGTTAAACGCATATAGTACCTGAATAAAGAAAAGACTGCGACATCTATGAATTAATTGTTCAATAAATGAATTCTTTACAATTTAAAAATAATTTTTAAAAATTTTTCTTTTTCGAAATAAGGGGATTAAATGTTTATAGGAGGGTAGTTCTCTTTACACAAGAACATGCACTTTAAGTTGAGGTTCACTGCACTGACAATAGGTGGGAAATTTTAAATTTAAATTGAATATAAATCAAAAATAATGATGTTATGAAGGGAAATACTTATAAAATAAAATCACAAACAGATACATAGAAGTGTGACAAAATTTTTTTTTCCTATCAAAGAAAAAGCGGATGTAGGCAGATTTACATAGGTACAGTATAAAATGTTATTGTTTTTAAAAATATTAATTGTGTTGTGAAGGTAAGGAGATATTGAGTGGAAATTGAAAGAGTGAAAATGTGTCTTTAAGAGAAGAAATAAGAACATTGTAGCACCAACAAGGGGGAGCGTGGTCCCGCCAAGTATGCTAACAGAAAACACCAGGATCTGTCCATCGACCCCTCAGCAGCAATATTACATCTCAATGATGGGAGAAACCCATGAGACTAATCTATATAGCCAGTGCACTAATCTTTTAACCGCCGCTGTAGGGGCCCAAGAACGCCCTAAACTATCCACCGCCAACGGATGGCAGGCCCACGCAGCCCCCTGTGGGGACACACGTTCGTTGAGTTATCTTAAGTTTAGAGAATTAAAGAAATTTGTGCTGCTGTGAATTATTTGATCGTTGACACAGTTTATATTAGTGTTATTAAAATTTTTATTTATTTCAACAATTTCAAGTAGGTCCAGCTTATTGCTTTTTTAACAGAAGTGTAAGAGTTTAGTGTTTGTTTCTGGATTGAAAGTATGGTTATTGGCTGATATGTGTCTAGAAAAGTTGGATTTAATGTTAGATGGTGACAAATTAAGTCTTGATGCTCTTTCAATCTCCTTACAGTGTTCACTTATGCGAATTTTGAATTTTCTGCCAGTTTGACCTATGTATGCTGTGGAGCAGCCAGCAGTCGAACACATGACCTCGTATACACCAGATCTATCCATCAGAGGGATGACATCCTTGGCATTGCAAATGAAAGATCCTAACGTATGTTTAGTTTTAAAGGATATGTTGTAGCCAAACGATTGAAGAATATTTTTTAGTTTGTATGATATGGGACCCCAGAATGATAAGGAACAGTATCTATTGTTGTTAGTTTCTTTAAATAACAGTTGTTTGTTTAGGTACTTGTTAAGATGTTTGAAATAAATTTTATTAATGTGCTGTTGTGGATATCCATTATTTGTTGCGATTTGTTTGATGATATTTAGCTCAATTTTGAAATTGGTTTCGTTGAGGGGTATGGAGAATAAACGTGAAAAAAGGGAATGAAAAGATGCGAACTTTTGTGTGTGTGGATGATTAGATATGTAAGGAATAACTGAGTCTGTGTTAGTTGGTTTGCGATAGATACTGAATTCTATAGTATTGTTGATTCTGGTAAGTTTTAAATCTAAAAAAGGTAGGGAACCATTTTCTTCAAGTTCATGAGTAAATATAATTGACTGGTGTAAAGAATTGAGAAAGGAGATGAAGTCATTGAGATCTTCGGGACGGCCGTTGAAAATGGCAAATATGTCATCTACATATCTTTTAATGGTCACAATATGTGTAAAGCGATGATTGTTTTTAATTTTGGATTCTAAGTTTGACATAAACAGTTCGGCTAGAAGTGGTGAGAGGGCAGATCCCATGGCTAGACCTGAGTTTTGTTTGTAGAATTTATTATTGAAAAGGAAAAAATTTTGTTCAAGAACTAAATCAACTAATTGGCATATATTGTTTATGTGGGTCTGTTGTAGATCAGTGGATTCTGAAAGGAGAGAATGTACCAGCTGAGAGCACTCATTAGTTGGTATACTTGGGAAAAGATTTGTGATATCGAAAGAGATTAGAAAAGCTGAGTCTGGTATATAAAGATTTTTAAGTTCGTTAGCTAACTGGGTTGAATTTTTGACAGAGAAGTCACTATGAAAATTGGTTAAAGATAGAATTGTATTATTGAGCCAATTGCTCAATTTGTAACAGGGAGAATCGCAATATGATACTACTGGTCTAATAGGGATGTCATGTTTATGGATTTTCGGTAGTCCATAAAGACGTGGGGTAGCCGGATTTATAGGTGTCAATTTGAATTTGTTAGTGTTGAAAAAATTGAGGGTGTCAGAGGTTTTTTTGAGAATATTCTTGAATTTTATCATGAACTTATCAGTTGGGTTAGATGTAATGGGGGTAAAATCTTGATGGGATAAAAACTGTTCAACCTTATCATTATATTGTGTTCTGGTCATCACAATAACGCAAGTACCTTTGTCGGCTTTAGAAATCACTAGGTTATTTGATTTTATTTTTTCTTTTATTGATTTCAGGGTTCTGATACGAGGGTCAAGATCGGACCGCTGACTGCTCTTATGGAACAAGTTAATACAAGTTGCTGACCGAGACCTCACAGACTCCCTGAGAATGTTATCATTACAAAAAGATATGCTATTTTCGATTTTTGATATTGTGCCTGAGTCAGTAAGGAATCTGAGAGGGTGTCCCACTCAGCGGGGTGTAGAATAGAATTAATTTTAAAATACAAGAATTTCAATTTAAGGTCAATAAGACTAAGTCTAAAGTAGTGCTTTTTTACCTCTTCTTTTATCCATGCCTTGGTTGCAGCTTCTAAGGCTCTTCTAGCTGATGAAGATGTGTGATTGGTTTTGAGTTTTATATAATGTGGGCGAAGGCCTTTTCTTAAACATTCATTATTGAACCAGATGTCAAGTTCAATGAGTCTTCTCTTCAGGAAATTCCTTGTGTATTCACGGACTAGGGTAGCTTGACCAGCAGATTTAAATTTGAAGAAGTAGTCCATCCTTACAGTGGAGTAGGTAATATAGATAAAAACAAAACTTCTGTCTTCCTCCACAAATAGTATTTATTTCAAAAATTAATTTCTTTAAAAGTGATTGTCCCTACATGTTTCGACTGTACAAACAGTCATCTTCAGGGGAACTAAAAGGAATCTATGAAAGTACAATGACAACAGGCACCATAAAGGACTTACCTAAATCGAGTTTGGTCTCGGTTTTAGTAGTTGCCTCAAATAAATGAGTACAACTCTTTTAAGATCATAAGGCAAATGAAATTTGTTAGTTGAAGACTAGTTTGGCTGAACGTGATGGATAAGAAGATGAGCACAATTTAGAAAATATACATTTTATTATTGTATCGAAGAAATAAAATATGATTATATGTAGCATGAATTTAATTTGGGTTTTATGTTGTTATAATGAAAGTTAGACAAATAGGTACTTAGTCAAGTGTGGAGAAATCAAAAAAAGAAAAGAAAAAAGTTTTTCATCTTAACTGATTAAAGATGTTTTCCTTAAAAAGGAATCTTTAAAAAAAAAAAAATCTATCATAAGCTAAGGGCTAAGCCCCTGTTGTGTTTAACACAACAGGGGCTTAGCCCCCTGTCCAAATTTTTAAAAAACGAAACCCTCTATAATTAAAAAAATTTTAACGTTCTTATGAACAATTTTTTATGATAGATTTTTTTTTTTTTTAAAGTTTCCTTTTTAAGGAAAACATCTTTAATCAGTTAAGATGAAAAACTTTTTTCTTTTCTTTTTTTGATTTCTCCACACTTGACTAAGTACCTATTTGTCTAACTTTCATTATAACAACATAAAACCCAAATTAAATTCATGCTACATATAATCATATTTTATTTCTTCGATACAATAATAAAATGTATATTTTCTAAATTGTGCTCATCTTCTTATCCATCACGTTCAGCCAAACTAGTCTTCAACTAACAAATTTCATTTGCCTTATGATCTTAAAAGAGTTGTACTCATTTATTTGAGGCAACTACTAAAACCGAGACCAAACTCGATTTAGGTAAGTCCTTTATGGTGCCTGTTGTCATTGTACTTTCATAGATTCCTTTTAGTTCCCCTGAAGATGACTGTTTGTACAGTCGAAACATGTAGGGACAATCACTTTTAAAGAAATTAATTTTTGAAATAAATACTATTTGTGGAGGAAGACAGAAGTTTTGTTTTTATCTATATTACCTACTCCACTGTAAGGATGGACTACTTCTTCAAATTTAAATCTGCTGGTCAAGCTACCCTAGTCCGTGAATACACAAGGAATTTCCTGAAGAGAAGACTCATTGAACTTGACATCTGGTTCAATAATGAATGTTTAAGAAAAGGCCTTCGCCCACATTATATAAAACTCAAAACCAATCACACATCTTCATCAGCTAGAAGAGCCTTAGAAGCTGCAACCAAGGCATGGATAAAAGAAGAGGTAAAAAAGCACTACTTTAGACTTAGTCTTATTGACCTTAAATTGAAATTCTTGTATTTTAAAATTAATTCTATTCTACACCCCGCTGAGTGGGACACCCTCTCAGATTCCTTACTGACTCAGGCACAATATCAAAAATCGAAAATAGCATATCTTTTTGTAATGATAACATTCTCAGGGAGTCTGTGAGGTCTCGGTCAGCAACTTGTATTAACTTGTTCCATAAGAGCAGTCAGCGGTCCGATCTTGACCCTCGTATCAGAACCCTGAAATCAATAAAAGAAAAAATAAAATCAAATAACCTAGTGATTTCTAAAGCCGACAAAGGTACTTGCGTTGTTGTGATGACCAGAACACAATATAATGATAAGGTTGAACAGTTTTTATCCCATCAAGATTTTACCCCCATTACATCTAACCCAACTGATAAGTTCATGATAAAATTCAAGAATATTCTCAAAAAAACCTCTGACACCCTCAATTTTTTCAACACTAACAAATTCAAATTGACACCTATAAATCCGGCTACCCCACGTCTTTATGGACTACCGAAAATCCATAAACATGACATCCCTATTAGACCAGTAGTATCATATTGCGATTCTCCCTGTTACAAATTGAGCAATTGGCTCAATAATACAATTCTATCTTTAACCAATTTTCATAGTGACTTCTCTGTCAAAAATTCAACCCAGTTAGCTAACGAACTTAAAAATCTTTATATACCAGACTCAGCTTTTCTAATCTCTTTCGATATCACAAATCTTTTCCCAAGTATACCAACTAATGTGTGCTCTCAGCTGGTACATTCTCTCCTTTCAGAATCCACTGATCTACAACAGACCCACATAAACAATATATGCAAATTAGTTGATTTAGTTCTTGAACAAAATTTTTTCCTTTTCAATAATAAATTCTACAAACAAAACTCAGGTCTAGCCATGGGATCTGCCCTCTCACCACTTCTAGCCGAACTGTTTATGTCAAACTTAGAATCCAAAATTAAAAACAATCATCGCTTTACACATATTGTCACCATTAAAAGATATGTAGATGACATATTTGCCATTTTCAACGGCCGTCCCGAAGATCTCAATGACTTCATCTCCTTTCTCAATTCTTTACACCAGTCAATTATATTTACTCATGAACTTGAAGAAAATGGTTCCCTACCTTTTTTAGATTTAAAACTTACCAGAATCAACAATACTATAGAATTCAGTATCTATCGCAAACCAACTAACACAGACTCAGTTATTCCTTACATATCTAATCATCCACACACACAAAAGTTCGCATCTTTTCATTCCCTTTTTTCACGTTTATTCTCCATACCCCTCAACGAAACCAATTTCAAAATTGAGCTAAATATCATCAAACAAATCGCAACAAATAATGGATATCCACAACAGCACATTAATAAAATTTATTTCAAACATCTTAACAAGTACCTAAACAAACAACTGTTATTTAAAGAAACTAACAACAATAGATACTGTTCCTTATCATTCTGGGGTCCCATATCATACAAACTAAAAAATATTCTTCAATCGTTTGGCTACAACATATCCTTTAAAACTAAACATACGTTAGGATCTTTCATTTGCAATGCCAAGGATGTCATCCCTCTGATGGATAGATCTGGTGTATACGAGGGCATGTGTTCGACTGCTGGCTGCTCCACAGCATACATAGGTCAAACTGGCAGAAAATTCAAAATTCGCATAAGTGAACACTGTAAGGAGATTGAAAGAGCATCAAGACTTAATTTGTCACCATCTAACATTAAATCCAACTTTTCTAGACACATATCAGCCAATAACCATACTTTCAATCCAGAAACAAACACTAAACTCTTACACTTCTGTCAAAAAAGCAATAAGCTGGACCTACTTGAAATTGTTGAAATAAATAAAAATTTTAATAACACTAATATAAACTGTGTCAACGATCAAATAATTCACAGCAGCACAAATTTCTTTAATTCTCTAAACTTAAGATAACTCAACGAACGTGTGTCCCCACAGGGGGCTGCGTGGGCCTGCCATCCGTTGGCGGTGGATAGTTTGGGGCGTTCTTGGGACCCTACAGCGGCGGTTAAAAGATTAGTGCACTGGCTATATAGATTAGTCTCATGGGTTTCTCCCATCATTGAGATGTAATATTGCTGCTGAGGGGTCGATGGACAGATCCTGGTGTTTTCTGTTAGCATACTTGGCGGGACCACGCTCCCCCTTGTTGGTGCTACAATGTTCTTATTTCTTCTCTTAAAGACACAATTTCACTCTTTCAATTTCCACTCAATATCTCCTTACCTTCACAACACAATTAATATTTTTAAAAACAATAACATTTTATACTGTACCTATGTAAATCTGCCTACATCCGCTTTTTCTTTGATAGGAAAAAAAAATTTTGTCACACTTCTATGTATCTGTTTGTGATTTTATTTTATAAGTATTTCCCTTCATAACATCATTATTTTTGATTTATATTCAATTTAAATTTAAAATTTCCCACCTATTGTCAGTGCAGTGAACCTCAACTTAAAGTGCATGTTCTTGTGTAAAGAGAACTACCCTCCTATAAACATTTAATCCCCTTATTTCGAAAAAGAAAAATTTTTAAAAATTATTTTTAAATTGTAAAGAATTCATTTATTGAACAATTAATTCATAGATGTCGCAGTCTTTTCTTTATTCAGGTACTATATGCGTTTAACAATTACAACTTTCAACCATTGGGTAATCTATTTTATAGACTCTGTAAACCTGACATCGAGTCACTCTAATTGGTCCGACACTTAAATTTTTAATATATCTACAATCCAAGACTTGTGTCATATGCCAAATCTCTTTGATTTCGCATATTGACATTAACCTTACTTTTACTTCAATTCTTTTCGAGTTTGGCGTGGCAGTGGTGAGCACTATAACCTGATTTTATTAACACAAACTTTCAAAAATACTTTAAATTTTCTAAATTATGATTTATTATTTAACACAACAGGGGCTTAGCCCCCTGTCCAAATTTTTAAAAAACGAAACCCTCTATAATTAAAAAAATTTTAACGTTCTTATGAACAATTTTTTATGATAGATTTTTTTTTTTTTTAAAGATTCCTTTTTAAGGAAAACATCTTTAATCAGTTAAGATGAAAAACTTTTTTCTTTTCTTTTTTTGATTTCTCCACACTTGACTAAGTACCTATTTGTCTAACTTTCATTATAACAACATAAAACCCAAATTAAATTCATGCTACATATAATCATATTTTATTTCTTCGATACAATAATAAAATGTATATTTTCTAAATTGTGCTCATCTTCTTATCCATCACGTTCAGCCAAACTAGTCTTCAACTAACAAATTTCATTTGCCTTATGATCTTAAAAGAGTTGTACTCATTTATTTGAGGCAACTACTAAAACCGAGACCAAACTCGATTTAGGTAAGTCCTTTATGGTGCCTGTTGTCATTGTACTTTCATAGATTCCTTTTAGTTCCCCTGAAGATGACTGTTTGTACAGTCGAAACATGTAGGGACAATCACTTTTAAAGAAATTAATTTTTGAAATAAATACTATTTGTGGAGGAAGACAGAAGTTTTGTTTTTATCTATATTACCTACTCCACTGTAAGGATGGACTACTTCTTCAAATATCATTTAGTTTTAATTTTTTGAGTAAACCTAAGACAAAATGTAATTGATGCGGGTTGTAGGGCGGCCGCCTCCATTGAGAGTTCTTCGTATTTTTCCGATACCTATCTAAAAAAAAAATAGCCGCCGTATAATTTTCGCCGCCCTTGTGCGGAGGCACTCCCAGCACACCACTCAGAAACGGCCCTGGCACTAACAGGATAAATATTTTAATAATTGAACTTAATAATTATTATTGATATTAAATTCATGAAAAATTATGGCAATAGAATCTTTACACTCCTTTTGTTTAACGGTAATCATTAATATTTTTACGGTTTTCACCTAAATGTAGCTATTTCTATGCTCTATAAGCTGAATAATAAATAAATGTATCGTGAAATTTAATTCTATTAAGGGAATTTGGAAAAACTAAATGTTATTTAAACATCGCCATCTAGAAGACGCGGTATACACTACCGACCACGACTAAAGTAGGTTTTTTACTAAGTATAAAAGTGTCTATCAAACGAACTCAAGCTGATTAAATTAGAGCATACCTATAGAAGATACAGCAATTTAAAAAGTATTTTTTCCACAAGCTTCCCCCACCCATATTTTCGAAGATACAAAAAAAGCCTTAGAAAAAACATTTTGACTTTTTAAATACATCCTAGTAACTGTGCCGCCTAGCGGCAGTTTTGGAAACTAGAAAATATTTTCCAGCAATTTCTTTTGGTCGATTCAGTCAATAAAGTTTTTTCCCGAAGCCGTAAGTTTTATGGCTTCCATATTATCACACCTTGCCTACCTTAGTGGGACACCCTATATTATGTGCACAGAAAGACTGTTGCACAAGTTAAGAGGGGACGAACTGTGCGAGACTTACTGACGTCACCACCTCGCCGGCGCTTTATTTGATTTTGATCTCGTATATTTCGAAAACTACTTATCGGATTCACTTTGATTTTTTTTGGTAGTTATTGTAAATAGATTAAAATAAATCTAACAATGGGGATGTCTGTTTTGTAATTCAATAACCGGTGGGAATTTTTATGTTTATTAATTTCACGGGATTCTAACAGGTCCAAATTGGTTCCTTTCTTCTTTGTGTGTAATATTTTAAAGAATGGGCCAAATTGTGGTTGGTTTTTATTACATGATTGGCACAATTGGAATTGTTTACTGACCTGGACGTCTATTCTTGAAAGCAAGAGAAGGGAGTGGTCCCTGGGAGTGTCCCTCATTTGATCTCCCCGACAGCAAAACGCCGTATTTTTGAAACACCGAACGCGCCGGGTAATATCAGGGAGGGAGCAAAATCGGGGAACAGCGTTGCCAGGTTGGTTAGCCAATGGCATTGCTGCAAATTTTGACATTCCACATAACCTCACTCTTTTTTTTTTTTTATTTTACTTTGTATTTGGGAACGGCTAGGCCTTAGGGATTCATTAAAATGGAATTTAAATCGAGGCAATTAAGTTCTAAACAAAAAGAGGTTTTAGTGGATTTTCTGTACACGCTGCTCGATATGTATAAGGGCAAATTAACTGCCACTTATCCACCCTGAATAACCGAACAAATTTTTTGTCAGATAACTGAAATGCATTTGTTTAGGGAAAAACATCCCTCCCAATAGCCAGTTCTGCCACCGCTCCTTTAACATCCTCGTTAAAAATCTGATTCCTCAGCATTAAATTAAAATTTTCCATATCTATTTTAGATAATATTTAACCATTAGCTCACTTTTCATAAATAAATAATATAACAAATAAGTACAACCAAACACAACACAATTTTAGGTTAGGTTTGCTGCTTCTCTCGGTCACGAGTAGGAGAACTTCAAGTTCTCTTGGGAGTGACTCCCTCCCTTAATATTTTTTCAAGAATACAGTGTTTTCTCTCGCAAGTTCTACTTCCTGCAATTCAAGAATAAGGGTCCAGAACCCTTATTCGAGTTCAAGGAGTGCAACTCCCAGGAGTAAAAGAAAGGACGCTTTATGAACGAGTTTTATACAATTTTTTTTCTACTATCGTAAACGAATGCGTGCCTAGGGTGGATCAAGTTGATTTTTGGGCCTGTTTTAAATATCAGAAACTATTTATAGCGAGAGCCGCGGTGTCCAAAAATACGAACTATAAACTAGTAATAATGACAGATTGAATGAAAGAAAGTCAAGTTTCTATAATAAGCGTACAATTTCTTCAATTCAGTCTTTGCAATTTAATTGGTAAACCCCAGACTTTTTATTTAATACTTAATTAATAATAGTATTTTAATACCCTATTTACAATAATTACCAAAAAAAAACTAAACTTGCATCTACATACATTGCACTTTAGATGTAATTATTCATTCTTGAAAAAGCTAGAAAAAGAAAGCTACCGTGCTAGCGAAACTAGTTGAATTTTGTAAGGTTTTAATATAGTGGAATAAGTACACTGAAAAAACAGTTTATTAACAATAAGCTAAATTTATTATCGTCTAATAAATCCTTTTTCGATAATGGGGGCATAAATATTTATTTCTTAAAAATAACCGATGCATTGAAATTAATTGAATATAGTTTTGTAATGACAAATAAAAATTTAATGATTATCTGAATATTTTTTGTTTGCCATAAATATAGCTTTGTTTCTAATAAACTACTTTATTAGTCATAAATAAATCGTTTCTTGTAATAAAGACTGCCTTTATTTGCTATAAATAAATTATTTTTATGGTTATTAACAGTAAAAAAATTATTATTAAATCTAAATGTACGTTTATTTATATAAAAATGAAAGTTTTGTGCTTTATTCGCCATAAATAAATCACTATTTATAATAATCTTCGGCTTTATTTAATGTAAATAAGAAAAAATATCTAAGCAATAGTAATTAACAAAAATTATTTAATGTTCCATTAATTGATCACTAATATCATTGTTTACTAATCAGAATCAGCAGGTATTAATTATAAACAAATATATTTACAGTTAATAAAATGCTAATTATTGTTTATTGGGGATGGGAGAAATATACACGGTGTTCCACATTTTTGGTCGTATTATAAGTTCAGGAAATTCCATACCTATAGAAGGGATACAAAGTCGCCATTAAATTATACAAAAATTGTACATTTTTAGGATTTTTAACATGCATAGTATTCACATAAGTTAAAACGTTGCTATAGTAAAAATAAAGTGAAATAATATTTTTAGAAGTGATGATCGACGCACAATTTTTATTTTAGAGAGGGAGCACTTTCATCTTTTATTATTTGAGCCATATCACCAGAGGATCTGTCTACTTGAGCCGACGTTGTATTGGTTGTAGTTATAGAGTTACCTGTACCGATACGAAAAAAAAAAGTGGAATTCTATATAAAGAAAAAAAATCCTTTACACTTTGACACATTTTTATTGCGTAGTTAACATTAGCGATAATCATTGATATACAGCGCTTTAATTTCAAAACGAATCACCCTAAATATCTCTTAATTTGAGGGAAATAAAATTTAACAGATATACGTCAATTTATTACAATTTGATAGAATTTTACTATTGACCTCCACACCTTAAGCCAGCCTCACTTTAAAATGTCTAACGGTAATACCTATACAGTGCAAAGGGCATTAAATTACCTATGCAACAATGTAATAGTAATGCAACTAATTTATATATATATATTAGGAATATTTGTCTGGTAATGTATTCCAGTGTTATTCTATTTTTAAGGTATTCAATACTTTCAGGCGGCTACTCTATTGCACCTTGTTCGCTAACTCATTTGCCAGAGAACCGTTGCTTAAGCCACTATCTAACTGGTAATGCGTAGTGGATGGAGCTTCATCTTGCTGAATATGCAAATTTTCTTCATTGAGCTGCAGGGTGCAATTTTTATCCACTTTATTTTTTAATGATTGTATACAATAAGAGGATCTATTACATTTTCCAGATTCAAATACAATTAACTGGTTAATTTTCTAGAAATATTGGCCCCATAAAATTGTCACCAAAAATGCCTACCCAAACGTTGATTTTTTGAATGAATGGAGTGTGGCCTTCCTGAAAAACTCGCGGATTCTCATTATCCCCATATCTACAATAATTGTGTTTGTTAACAAACCCGCCCAGGAGGAAAGTTAACTCATCGCTAAAGCAAATATTTTTATTGATGTGCGGTTTCCTCAGTCGTTTGGCACATTAATTCGCAACATTCGATCCTTCTATCGCAATCGTCTTCATTGAGTTCGTGTAAAATTGGTATTTTGTAAGGGATGAATGTACTCTTTTTTAAAATTTTATGCACAGAACCTCTAGAAATATTCGTCAGCTTACTTTTATATTTACAGATTTGTCTCATTTCTGTGGCTTATGAATGAAGACAATCGTTAGTATTACTAAATATTACAATGATAATTTGAACTGTAGAGAATTTAGTACTTCCAAAATGGAAAGTCAATTAGGTTGAATAAATTTTTATTAAGAAAGAATTTTTTAATTTTTGTACTTAGTGCAAGTTTATTGAATCAAATCATATCCGTGTAGCGCTTTCGGCAGTTACGCCATCATCAGTACTACCTACAAAGCAAGAAAAGAAAAAAGAAAAATCAACAATTGTGAAATTTTACGAATCTTTGAAGGTTAAAGTTACTTGAAAACATTAGATAAAAGTCAATGTAAAAAATTTTTCACCAATTTCTCGTTACTTACTTTGTCATAAAATATAACTAACCACAAAACACAACATACAGGTATATGTATAAAACTTAAAACATTAAAATTTGGGGCCTAAAGGCGATGTAAATTACATGATGATATTAAAAAACTTTAAAAGCGTCCATTTCACTAGAGGGAACTAACCTTGATGACCTAAAAAGCATGTACCACGCATGCTGGTGGGTGCAGGGAGTACCATTGACATATTGTTGGTATTATTTCCTGGCGGTAAAATTTGAATTTAAATTTAAACATTTTGTATGTTATCTTAAAAACATAATATAGGCATCATCATTACAAGTGATGCAAAGTTGGTGGTATAACTTGCAGGCGTTAAATTTTAATTTTAATAATATGTATGAAAAATTTTTTTGGTATGTGAGGTTGAATTCATCAAAACTGTCAGATGTTAAAGGAAAACAGAGACAAAGATAGATAATTCAAAGAACTCGTAAATGTGATGTAAGGATAAGGTTCCAAGACAACACAAAAGTTTTTGTGTGAACAAAATAGTTACAGAGGGAGATAGAAGTCAAAAATAGACGACAGAATGGCGGAGGCATAATAAAAACAATTAAACCTTAAAAAATTTAAATCTAATGAGTAATTAAGGAATAAACATGATGTGGTGGAAAGTTAGTTAGATTAATGTAATTATTGTGTGGAAATGAAGTGTGCAAAGGATATTGGTCAGTCGGAAAAAGAAAACAAAAGTATGAATATTAAAAGTTAATCAGGAAGATTATTTTAGGAGTAGTAAAAGGGGGAGGGGGGGGGGTTAGCTGATATGGGTGTGAAAATAATTATTAGATGCCACCGTCAAACTAATCGTCTATGTAGAGGTACAAAGTTTCTATTTAAATTAACCTGTGTGTTCAGGCAAAGGTCGTTATTCTTAAGTTCTTGTGAAATAGCTATGTCCTCGAGAAAATCTAGTCTATTAAAGTTTTTTGACGAAACATTGTTAATAATTTTAGAATTGGAATGAGGACTGAAATTATGCTGGCAAGTTTAGAGGTGTTCCCCAAAAGCTGAAGATGACCTGCTTAAATGTTCTTTTATACGTGTATTTAAGGGTCTACAGGTTCGACCAATATATGTACTGTTGCAAGAGTTGCATTCTAACTTATAAATACCACTTTTCGGAAGAATATCGATTTTATCTTTTAAATTGGTCAAATGTGAGCCTAAACTATTTTTTGTTTTGTGAGAAATTCTGATATCATTAAAGGAGTCCTTAAAAGCTTTGGAAATTGGCAAATGGCAATGATTTGTCAGAAAAAAATTCCAAAGCTTTTAAGGACTCCTTTAATGATATCAGAATTTCTCACAAAACAAAAAATAGTTTAGGTTTCACATTTGACCAATTCAAAAGATAAAATCGATACTCTTTCAAAAAGTGGTATTTATAAGTTAGAATGCAACTCTTGCAACAGTACATCAGTACATATATTGGTCGAACCTGTAGACCCTTAAATACACGTATAAAAGAACATTTAAGCATGTTATCTTCAGCTTCTGGGGAACACCTCAAAACTTGCGAACATAATTTCAGTCCTCATTCCAATTCTAAAATTATTAACAATGTTTCGTCAAAAAACTTTAATAGACTAGATTTTCTCGAGGACATAGCTATTTCACAAGAACTTAAGAATAACGACCTTTGCCTGAACACACAGGTTAATTTAAATAGAAACTTTGTACCTCTACATAGACGATTAGTTTGACGGTGGCATCTAATAATTATTTTCACATCCATATCAGCTAACCCCCCCCCCCCCCTCCCCCTTTTACTACTCCTAAAATAATCTTCCTGATTAACTTTTAATATTCATACTTTTGTTTTCTTTTTCCGACTGACCAATATCCTTTGCACACTTCATTTCCACACAATAATTACATTAATCTAACTAACTTTCCACCACACCATGTTTATTCCTTAATTACTCATTAGGGAAAGCTACTTATATGACCGAAGTTATCGTAGAACAGAATAACCTAAAATATTTTTATAAAATTTTTTTAAGGTTTAATTGTTTTTGTTATGCCTCCGCCATTCTGTCGTCTATTTTTGACTTCCATCTCCCTCTGTAACTATTTTGTTCACACAAAAACTTTTGTTTTGTCTTGGAACCTTATCCTTACATCATATTTACGAGTTCTTTGAATTATCTATCTTTGTCTCTGTTTTCCTTTAACATCTGACAGTTTTGATGAATTCAACCTCACATACCAAAAAAATTTTTCATACATATTATTAAAATTAAAATTTAACGCCTGCAAGTTATACCACCATCTTTGCATCACTTGTAATAATGATGCCTATATTGTGTTTTTAAGATAACATACAAAATGTTTAAATTTAAATTCAAATTTTACCGCCAGGAAATAATACCAACAATATGTCAATGGTACTCCCTGCACCCACCAGCATGCGTGGTACATGCTTTTTAGGTCATCAAGGTTAGTTCCCTCTAGTAAAATGGACGCTTTTAAAGTTTTTTAATATCATCATGTAATTTACATCGCCTTTAGGCCCCAAATTTTAATGTTTTAAGTTTTATACATATACCTGTATGTTGTGTTTTGTGGTTAGTTATATTTTATGACAAAGTAGGTAAGTAACGAGAAATTGGTGAAACATTTTTTACATTGACTTTTATCTAATATTTTCAAGTAACTTTAACCTTCAAAGATTCGTAAAATTTCACAATTGTTGATTTTTCTTTTTTCTTTTCTTGCTTTGTAGGTAGTACTGATGATGGCGTAACTGCCGAAAGCGCTCTACGGATATGATTTGATTCAATAAACTAAGTACAAAAATTAAAAAATTCTTTCTTAATCTTTGATGGTGCACTCAGCCCCTTTCCAAATTTTTATTGTTTTAACACACATCTATTCTACCTAACTCGCCTTTGCACCGATGTATCACTCGATAGGTAGTACTATTTGACACTTCAAAGTGATTCTAAAAAATTTACGTATTTTTTGTCAAATCTTATTTGCCTTGGCCTGTGTTGGGCTCACAAGCGTACAGGTGGATAATATGTGCCTACCGGAGGTTGCCCAAAAGTACGATATACGTACAGTTAATGTAAAAACAAGAACGATTTAACTCATGTATGTAATTAAAGGGGCGATTATTAGTTGCGCTCCGACGAAAGAATCCCAAAAACGACCAGACCAGGTAAAGTAAATCCCTAAGCTCAGTTGCGTCTCGCAATAAAGTATGTCATTAATGGTGAACTGCATTAAACGAATTTAAAGATTTCCAAAAAGTCCTTAAATGCCATTTTGCATATTTCCTTAGTTCTCGAATATCCCACACAGCACCATTCTTTTCAGAAATATCTCTGATATATTTCAAATGTCTCCAAAATATAACCTTTCATATTTTTGAAATATTTCACGAAATAATTATTAGATTTTACATGTAATATTTCATCGAGAATATTTATAAAATATTTCAGATTCATTACACCCAAAGTGACAGTTCACTTTGATACTTGATGGGCCAGATGTAGAAAAGCCAACCTGCTCCTCTCACGGGTTCCCCTTATTTTATCTTTTGTTTGCGTAATGTTCAATTAACAATTATTATTTGTGGGTGGACGGTGCCACTACTGCATAGTTATATTATGGATAATGAAACTGTGGTAAGTCTCTATTTTAATAATAGGTTTAATAATAATTGTAGGTTAGGGTCACTTTATGATTTTCCCCGCTTTAGTTTATTTACTAAACTTGAGTTGTTACTGTTGTGAATTAGAATATTAAAGAAGAAGAATGAAAAGTTTTCAAATTACAAAAACATTAATAAAATAATAAAAGATGCAGTAGGGCATCGTCTTCCTCCAGGGCAAAAGTAGAGGTATAAATGACTGTTACACTGTGGCAATCGAAGGGCAAACTTTGTTTGTCCTGTGAAATGTACGAACTTTGATGTTGTTCATATAATATTAAGCATTGATATATACGCAGCGTCCTTGATATATTAGGGATTGATATTTTTCTATCAGGAATAAAGGTCGATTTGTAAAATTTTTCGTCACCGTTCCCGCTCGTCGCCACCGTTCTTAGGGTACTTATAAAACACGAACTGCACCGTTGTAAATTCGCGAGAGCAGTTACCCACTTTGAGGTTAGAATTATAATTTTCTTTGAAAAAATGGATAATGTGACCACTATTTAATATAATTTTTCAATTATGAGATAAGTTAAGTTTGACTATAAATGCTGAAATCGTAGGAATATGGAAAACATTTCTATGCTTTTTATCAATTTATGTGTCAAATTTCTTTCTTCCCATTGGCTAAAGCAGAAACGACAAACAACACAAGGTCAACGAGTTAAAATTGGTCATGTTGGAACTACGAACGGGAGCGATGGCGACTTTTATAAATGTAGGTATACATTATTCCCCTTTAGGTTAAGTTGCGACGGGAATGGAGGCGACGAGCGGGAGCTGTGACGAGAGGTTTTATAAATGCACTTTTATACCCATACAATCTTATTATGATTCATATTTAAAATTATTAATTTTTAAATTTCAGTGATAATTAAGAATCCTATTTTATATATTCATATTCATTACTTAATAATAGTTTATATCTTTTAATAAATATGTTCTTGATATTGAATGATATATTATTCCATTGTATATAATATCAGAAATATTACAAAATTTTTTTTTTTTGAAATATTTTTGAAATGCAATTATGAAATATTTCAAAACCATAAAATGAAATATTACTTTTATTGGACTTTTTGGGTCTCTGAAACATTTTACTATCATAAATGTTTCGGAATATTTATGGTATATTTAAAATGTTTCGGAGAAACTAATACGAAATATTTCTGAAACATGATTGTGCTCTGTGGGATCCTACCAGAATGTTGATTGTTGATATTGCGCTGAACCAAATATTAAGTGAAAAAGGTCATCCCTTAGCCGTGTACGAGAGCCAAAAATTGCGGATATTTAAAATTTCCACCGGTGAGCAGTGTTGAGCTTGCATTCAAAAAAGTGTATTTCTAAACTTTATAGGGGAGGTCGAGGTACGATGACCAATGGGGTAAGACGACAAACACGAATATATCGATGCGCAACACATTATTAAAATATTTATTAGCCCTACGGTCTAGGACTCACAACCTAGTATTAAGATATAGTGACTATTACTTTCGTCATTTCCTCTGTAGCAGGGGTATGGGCTTTTGATTGGGCGACCGCCAACTTTGAGCGATGGGAGGTTTCCACCCAGTTCCGCCGGTGACGTAAAGGGTTAATTGATGCTGTCCAAAGATAGAAATGTCTTTGATGCTGTCGTACCAGATAAAACCCAACTTAACTGCTGCTATCTCTATCTATTGATAAGCTTGGCTCAATGGTGCTTGTCTTTACTACTCCATGACATGAGTTCGGACTAACCCAAGGTTGATTCACTTAGTCGGTACATTCAATTAGTAGTCTGACCAGATACGCATGTCATTTTGATGAGCTATCTCTTTCTAATACGTAATATCGGTGAGTAGTGTTGGTCTTAACTACTACGAGATCCTGATTTCAACCTACCACAGGGATTAACGAATTTAACGCATTGTCCGTTACGATTTCATTTTTGTCACTTATCAGTTGTCACTATATTTGTTCCCGAGAAATTTTCTTGATTTTTTAATATTTTTAAAATTGTTGCAACTTTTAGGAGTACTGTAGCCCTGTGATTTTTAGTATTTCATTTCTTACCACTTAGGTAACAAGGGCAGGAATTTCCGAATGACAACATTTGTATTAAGTTCTTTGACCCATATTCTGTTCCTGGAAGTTAGGCACTCCACGTATTATTTGTGTATCATTTGTTTAATATAAGTATTTGGTAAGTATCTGCTTCAGTGCTTTCATATAGCAATAGTTTTCTAAAATGTCTGGCCTTGCTGCAGCTGCTTTTATCTTACAAAAAAAGAAAAAATTTGGCTGCAAGTATATCTCCTGTTCTTATTATCTATAAGCCGAAGAATAAGAAATTTTATACTTCCCAACAGATCTTGTCTCATTATCTGCTTAAAAATCTGCAGGCAAGATAATGTAAAGAGTATTATATAGTAATCATGTTTTCCCTCATTTCAGGATACTCTACTTGGCTTACTCTGTGCTAAAACTAAGGTCCTCACTAAAATCATAAATTATGATTGTATAAACTATTTTAAAATATTTGCTTTGGGTGCATTTTTATTCATAACAATTTAATTATTCCGCTACTATATCAGTTAGTTTTATAGACTTTTATAGTTTTCATTATTTAAATTCTTTAATTTTTTTAGTATTTTTTTGATATTTTGACCATCCTTAGGACGCATTTTAATTCATTTTTCTTGATACAATCAACAAAAATATAATTTAATGCTTTTTTTCTGGTAAGAGTAACTGTAATACTAAAAATTAAGGAATTTCAAATTTCCTGCTTTGCTTTTACTCTCTTCACCCGCTTCCGCCAACAAAAATTTATTTCGACAGCCACCAGCTCACGCCTGTTGTTCTGTGGACACCAGCAAATGGCCGTGTAAAACTATGGTTTGAAATATCATTATGTTGTATCTCTCTTTACATGGGACCGCTCTTCTTAAGTTTCTGATTTCTGTGCTCTGTAGACAGTAAGACGTGAAGAACAGTTTGAGCGCCGTTCGTTGTAATTTATGATAATATTTATTTAAGTGCTTTTCAAGTTCGAAAGGTAAGTGCATATTTTCAAATTATGGTCAAACAATAGTTACTATAATAATTTATTACCCATTGTTGCCTTTTGTGATATTCTGTTTCGGTTTAGATTTCATTCTAAAAGTTTAATTACATGAAGGTCAGGGGTAAGATCGCGAGGTTAAGATGACGAATCGCCATCGTACCCCAGTAACGTTCAAATTTGAATTCCAGTATTTTTTACAGAATATCAAGAATTTACAAACGTAAAACAGATCGTAAGAGCTGGAGCGAGACTTCACTTAGGCCTGCTTTGCGTGATGTACAAGAAGGTATTCAAGGTTGCTATGCAGCAGCAAATGCATACAACATACCTAAGGCAACACTGGGGCGACATATCAAAAGACAAACTATAGGTTTGGAGTTTCCAAAACAAGCTGGTAGATACAAAAATAATTTTAGTCCCCAACAAACAACATACTTTGGTCAATACCTTACAGAATGTAATAGCCGAGGTCTAACTTCATTTTAAGTAAGAAAATTAGCGTTTCAGTTTGTAACGGTAATATTTTTAAATTATCAAATATTTTCTATTTGTACATATTAAGTGTTTTATTGTAATATAGCTAGAGTTTATTTGCTTAATAAATGTTAAAGTATCATTGGGCAAGATCTAAGTTGATACGGTTTGATTCTTAGTCCGGTTCTGGCAACTCGCCTTATAATTTTGTCCTGCGAAACGAGAACCTGCTTCGAATACTGTGGGCTTACTAACGTACCGTAGGAATCGTACCTGGTCAACTGCAAGCATCGCGGCGACGCGCGTAGGAATATTTGAGGCAGGTCTGTTTGGTGTGGAACCTAATTGTCAAGGAAGGAAATGGTATTGAAAGAGATTTAACAAAGATACAAAATCAGCTGGAACTGACTGGTTTATATCCTTTAAGGCAGAGAACAATCTCAGCTTTAGAAGCCCAGAGGCAACATCAATTTTAAGACCGATAATGCTAACGAATCTGGACTATCGACAGTGCCGACTAAACTTACAAAAGTCGTCACTCCAAAAAGGCAAAGGAGAGTTTTTAAAATAGTTTCTGCTGAAAGAGGTCGTAATACTACGTGCTATGAATGCGGTAGGCTCATAGGTTGCACCTTGTTCTGCCCGCCAAAGGATGAAGCCTGAACCATTAAATGGATGCCCCCTGAATCTGCAGGGACAGCACATGCTTCAGGTTGGATTTTTGTTTTTTTTTTCCTTAGGCCCGTATTTATCCGGAGCACTGCGGCCATAAGTAGGCCTATTGTGCAAACCTTCGTTTTATTGTATCCACTCGGTTATCGTCTTGGTTCCGTATATTAGTTTATACACGTCAACTGCTGATTTAGTGGTTATTTCATTCAGTTCCAGTTTTGCTCTCCCGAATATGTCGTAGCGTCTGCGATCCAAGGATTCACATTTACAGACAACATGATAAACAGTTTTCCTATCCTTGCCGCAGAGCCTGCAGCTAAGATCTCCATTGTATATCTTCATTTTGTTCAGGTGATCCTTGACAGCCATATGTCCTGTTAGGATTCCCGTTGTTGTTTTTAATTGGTTCCTACTAAGGTTGAGCAACTGTTTTGAGACTTTAGGACTAATACTTCCCATAACTATCTTGCTATAATTAAGTCCCTGTCTGCTGTTCCAGTAGACATTGTTTTTATTTTTGGTTCATCGCTTAATAGCCTCTCGTGCTCTGCATTTAGGCACTCCTGTGTGCTGGTTCAGGACCAATGTATGATGCAGCTGATGCTTGCCTCGCGAGCTCGTCTGCTCTTTCGTTGCCAGAAATGCCTCTGTGACCCGGTACCCAGAATAGTATTTCTGTCCGCCAGTATTCTCAGTTCATTTTGGCATTTCCAGACTAGGCTTGATGTTACCCTCTGGCTCGTGAGAGCCTTGAGGACCGCTTGACTGTCTGAGCATATATAGATTCGTCTATTTTGGTAGGCTCTTCTATTGTTTTCCCATGCGCATTGTAGTATGGCATAGGTTTCTGCCTGGAATACTGTAGGGAGTTTTCCAAAGGGAAAGAACAAGTCTTTTCTTGGTCTTAATCCGTGTATCCCGGCCCCTGTACCTTCTTTAGTCTTGAACCCATCGGTGAACCACACCAGAGCTCCAGACAGAAAATCTGGTTCGTTGTTTGTCCACACGGTTCGATCCTGAATGGTTATCTCAAAGGGTGTGTCGTAAACAAATTTTGGTGTCATGTGGTCTGATCTCATCTTCATCTCCGGCACATGTGCTATTTCTTCTATAAGTTCGTGACCTACCCTCATTATTCTGGAAGTCGGCAGCATCATTTGAAGGCGGTGGAGGCCCGTTCTCGCCTACTGCTGTATTGTCAAGTGAAGAGGAGGGAGGTCAAGAAGGCGCTCCATCGCTGCAGTAGGGGTCGATTTCATTGCACCTGTTATGTCTAAGTAGGCTAGTCTCTGAAGACTTCCTAGCCAGAGCATAGAGGTCCTCTGCAAAACTTTTGGTCACCAGATCACAGATGCGTAGGTAATTGAGGCTATCACCACTCTGGTGTATATCCAATGCACCATCTTGGGCGATAAACTCCATTTTTTCCGTACATTCTCGTTGTTACTGTAAGAGTAATTTCAGATTTACGGCTAATTTTTTCCATGTGGCTATTCCAAGTAAGTCTAGAGTCCAAGAGGATGACCCCCAGATATTTTTCTTCCCAAGCCAGCTGCAACGTTTCTCCTTGAAGGATTAGAGGCCCTAATCCCTCTTTTTTCCCTCGCTTTGTTAAGGGAACTATAACGGTCTTTTGAGGGCTGATGTTTGGATCTTCCCTTCTTATCCATTTTTCCACCACTTTAAGGGCCTCCCGCATTCTATCTCTAACAGTGGTGTTAAATTTTTCTTGTGTCGTGATGACCAGATCATCAGCATAACCCAAGATTGAGTGCCCCGCCCCACTGAGCTCTCTCAGTAGGCCATCCATGACAAGGTTCCAGAGCAGGGGAGAGAGAACTCCCTCCTGCGGACACCCCCCTGCCACTAGAACCGCCTGAGTCTTGCCCAGAAGAGAGGTGAACACAACCCTGCCCCTAAGCATGTGATCTACCCATCGGCAGCAGGTTTCTTCCAGTCCTATATTTCTGGTTGCTCTTGTTATGGAAGCAAAAGAAGTGTTGTCAAACGCTCCTTCAATGTCCAGGAATGCTCCAAGCATTACCTCGCAATTTTCTAACGTTCTCTCCACTCTTTTCACCAATTGGTGGAGTGCCGTTTCTGTTGATCTTCCTGTCCTGTAGCCATGCTTGTCTTGATGGAATGGTGGGTCCCTCACTAACTGCTCCACGATACTGGGTGGTGGTGCTTCAGGATCATCGTGAGGAAAGTACGCCGATCCAATAACGATATTACTCGGTACCTTTCCCCCCGATGTTAACTTTATTGCCACAAGATCTCTGGAACAGAAGTTAGTTAGTGGCAAAAATTTTATGTTCTTTTTAATTAATATGCAGGCCCTGGGTCGCTCGGGGGTTCTACTGTAGAACAATTCCCCTTATACTCCCGAGAGACATTTGATTGTTCCCTGGTTTATCCAGGGTTCCTGAATGAGGGCGATGTCACAGTCCTCCATCACCTTGCACAGTACAGCCGAGGCAGCCTTGCTGTGGTGAAGATTCACCTGTACTACCTTCACTTTTTCTCCCCAGCGCTCCTTATTACTCGGAAGGTTACCCTTCCGAGCCTGTAGAAAGCCTTGAACTAAGCTTGCTCAAGATCCGTAAACGACGCCGGGTCAATTAAGAAGGCCAGCGTTTGTCCCTTCTCCCCTACTTTTCGGCTTAAGGTCAGCCAGTCTCCCACTTTTAGGCCTGGATTTTGCAGGTCTAGCCGAGACCTGACTAACGTTTCCTCGACGGTATCTGGTATCCAGACGAGGACCTTGGTTCGTTTTGGAAGGTCCTTTGTTTCAACCACGCTTAAAACGCCCCGCTCCCATAATTCTTCTATGCCTGCAATTGTTTTCTGCAGCCATATTTTTGTGTCGCTGTTTGCACACGTGATCCATAGAATCCCTCCCGTGTACCTTGTCTCGTCAAACTGCGGAGGATTTCTGCTTCCTGATGTAGTTTCATCCAGCACCGTTAAAATTTTTTCTTGGACCAGGTCCGCTTGCTCCTGGCTCAACGTTATGTCAGAATGCCGTCTATGGATAACCGCCATTCTTAGTTCACTAGCAGCCCTACTGTAAGAGGCATCAGTCGGTCTCGTATGACTCCTGGCTCTTTTTTCGGGCTGCTTTGCAGAGGGAGATGTGCTCGAATCTGAGTGTGGTCTTTTCTTTCCCACACTGTCTCTCTCGCTTTCCTTGGCTCTACTTGGCTTTGGTCGGGGCTTTTCCTTGGTCCAGGTACCCTCCGCTATCTTTCTTGCTTTCATGAGCTTTCTTCTTTGAGCTCCTTATAGCCTTGGTTGTTGCAGGCCAATTTTGTCCATCCCTGCAGCTATCTTCTCCACTTCGGCAGTCTTTTCCGACGGTCTTTCACTCGCCGTATTAGCCACTGCCTCAGTTGTTGTAGTGGAGTTCTCTTCCGTCAAGAGTTCCACTAGAGTGTTAGTGGAGGAGTCGCTCATTTCTGAGTCCTCCTCTCGTTCAGTAGTGTTTGCTTTTTCTTCAAGGTCCATATTTGATCCCACGAGTGTAGTGGAAAGGGTGGTCCACACAAGCAGCGCCCCAATTGCTGGTGCAAGGCTGGAGTATTCTAGGAGGTTGCCTAGTACCCTAGAAGCTCCGTTTGTGACGCCTGATTTTGGCTCAGGCGCCATTCATCCTCCTGGCACGGGTCGCATGACACCTTAGGATTAGCCGAGAGTACGAAGGTTCAGGTTGGATGCAGATTACATGAAACTTTCCATTGATGATCCGATATTGTTATTGGTCGACAATCACACCTCACATATTTCACCACCCGGTATTAATTTTTGCAGAGCCAGAGGTATAACATTGGTTGGTTTTCCTCCACATACGACACACAGATTACAACCATTAGATGTTTAATTTTTTGGATCGTTGAAGACATTTTACAATCAAAGGTGTGATTCGTTTTTTGTTAATAATTCTGGAACACTAATTTCTGACAGAAATCTAAGGTCATTATTTGGAGAAGCTTACTGTAGAGCTGCCGCTGTACATAATGCGGTTGAAGGGTCATATTTGATGACAGCGATTTTTACCTTGCCGCCACCACTGAGCGTGATGCTCCACATGAGCTAACAGAGTCAGCTTTTACGAATATGGGAGCATGTCATTTCTAAAATTAAGTTCTCCAGAACAAGGAACTTCAATATTGGCTTCAGTTAATAAATCAGTTGAAAACAAATTGGAACTCAGCAAACGTATTTTATTTGTTAATAAGCAACATGAATCAATTTTTCGGGAGATAAGGCCGCTACCGACATCGGAGCGAAAAGTCAATTTCTTGAGACGGTCCCAATCGCGACTTTGAAGGAAGAGTCATTTTTGCTGATTAACGACAATATCTCTAACATAATTATTTTTGCAACAAATTCAAGTTTAAAATGTTTGTGATTGTGAAGAAATATATTTGAACTATATATATATTTTCGACTACTACCCAAAGTACTTTATGCAATTATTCACCATCCATGTACGGAAAACTAATATCTATGTTCCACTCGCTTTTCGCTTGCTGTTATCAATAGAGGCATATTGTTTGAAGTTCACAAATGTGCCCTTAATGTTAGGAAACAGTTGTGCGAGCAGAATGTTATCTTCTTCTTCGAAGTCGTCAATATTCTCTGTAATACACATAAATCCGGCTTTCATAAAGCATTTTCTTATTGTCACTAGGGACAAATTACGCCAGGCCATCGAAACTTATATCAAGGCGTTATGGTAATATTATTCTCAATTTTATTTATAAATTTAAAATAATCTAAATTTTATCCTGTCGGTAAACCGAGGGATAATTGTAGATGGAAATCAGCCCTATGATCAAACACACTAGTTAACTCTAGACGCTGACTTCAAAATTACCTGTGTTTCAACCACAGTAAAAAGTTAACAAGTAGGCTTTTTTCGGTTGTTGTCATGGAAACGGTATGTTAAAAGTTAACTTGTGTGCTTGATCATAGGGCTGATTATCAGTCAATTTTTGACCTGTTGGTACTTAGTAACCAATTCACAAGTTGGCAACGGCGTAATTGTTAAGACCAAAGAAGTCTAAAGAAAAGAAGAGAAAAAATAGAATAGGAAGTAGGGATATGCTTATGCATTTTTTAATAATTAATTGTTATTAATTGTGTGTTCAAATAGTTGTAAAGCAAAAATATGGATCGAAATGAAAAAAAGGGAGGTTGACTAATTTTAACGAGAAGGAAATTGAATGGTTATGTAATTTAGTTACAAAATATGCAGAAAATATTGAACGAAAAAACAAACAGGCGCCCTTACGTAGAAGGATAAGAATCAGACCTGGGAAAAAGTAACAGCAGAATTTAATTTAAAAAATACTGTGTCAGTTATTCGCACCCTGCATAACATGAAAACCAAGTATGAGTGTATCAAAAAAGACTTGCGTAAAAAAGTTTCCAAAAATAAACAAGAAATGTTCAAGACGGGGAGAGGTGTACCAAACATAACACCCCTTACCCCCCATGACGAAGAGACTTACAATTTGTTAACACTCAGTGTTAAGGGGCTACCTCCTAGATATGATGATGATAGGAAGTACAATAAAGTTATTAAAATTTTTAATAATAATAAATTGAACTGTAAGAGGTACCTACCTACCTATTCTAATAGATAAATAATTTAAATTATTAAATACTAATGTTAATAAATATATCTTAAATGGATATTATGTTTAGTCAGAAGCCTGAAGATATTTTAAGCAAGACACCCAATGATATTTTATATCAGACACCTGATGATATTCTAAATCAGGAGGTTGAGGATCAATCTGAGAATATTGTATAGAATGGGATAACAATGAAGCAACAGAGCTAAGTTTTATTTGTATGCCCATTCAACTGAATTTATTCACGTCTAATTATTTAAAATTAATAAGACCTGTATATTTGGTTATAATATAATGTTATTAATTTTTACATAAATCAGTTGAAGTAACATGACTTAACTATAACTAAAAAATAACCTGATTTTTACAATAGAGAACATGACTTAAAATTCTTTAAAGCAGAACAGGAGCTAAGAAATGCCCAATTAGATGATGAAATTAAGGTAATTTAAAAGAAAATAAAAGAAGAAACATTAAAAAAAATTACTAACACAAACATTTTTTCAATTCAGTCAGACTATCAAATTTGTTATTTTATTCTATTATATATTTGCTATACTACCAAGAATTGTTTATGCTAATAAGAGATTTTGCTTAGCTTCAAATAGTATCAGTGTGATCTGTTATCTGTTGTTTATATTTTATTATAAAGATTCTTAAGCCGGCATCACATATTAGGGTATTTGGTAATTCCACGAATTTTGTTTGCAATAAGTATAAATAGAAGTAGTTGTTTATTTATTGAGGAACTTACCATTATACAGGGTGAGGATTTTAAAGTGTTACAACGCAATATCTGAAAAACGGCTATAAATATTTTAGTCAAATTTTGGGACGTGGATAGGGAGGTTGGGGGACAAATTTTAAAATATTTTTGATATTTACCCCCCCTCCAGATTTGATGTGGCTAGTGACAAATTTGAAATGTCAAATGGAAAGGTATTTTTTTTTTGATAATTCGATTCCTCGTCAATAACTACGTAAGTGAGCAGAAAATTGTTACATTTGCTCTACTAGTTGCTTAGTTACGAATTTTTCAATAAATAAAATAGGAATACTTAAAAATGATAATTCCTTAAAAAATCTAACGACGATCATGCTTCAAAAGGTGTTCGAAATGACCCCCATCCATTTCTAAACATTTTGCAATTCTTTTTTGACATGAGTTGCGCACGCGAGTTAACATTTGAGGCGTTACTAAATTACATGCTTGTTGAATACGATCTTTCATGTTTTCTGGTGTGGTCGGTGGTGTAGCCATAACTTTCTCTTTTATAAATCCCCACAAGAAAAAATCTAATTGGGTTAAATCTGGTGACCTTGCAGGCCAATTTACAGGACCACCACGACCAATCCATCTGTTTCCAAACATTTCATTTAGTGTATCTCGAGCTTGTCGGGCAAAATGTGGCGGAGCACCATCTTGCTGAAACCATAGTTCTTGTTGATTTCCATTATTATTCAGCAGTTGTGGCAAATCGGTTTGTAAAAAATTATTATACATTTCTCCATTTAGGTGACGGTCAAAAAAATGTGGTCCAATGACTCTATCTCCGACTATGCCACACCAGGTATTAACCGACCAAGGATGTTGGTTTGGCAGAAATCTCATCCAGTGAGGATTTTGAGGTGCCCAATAGTGTAAATTGTGCCGGTTGACCTTAAATTAAGAAAAGCAAAATTGATTGAATCAGTATAAAATTAAAAATAAATCTAAATGTATGTGAATATTCTCTAAACACCCGTTAACGGGTGTTTAGATATGTATTTATTTATGTACACCCATCAAGTAGTGGATTACATATTTTTGATTATTAAAAGTTACATTAATCCATATTGATTTAAATAATTACCTGACCACAATTGGTAAATGTAGCTTCGTCAGAAAATACTATCTTTCTTAAAAATGCATTGTTTTCGTGAATTAAAGTTTGTAACCACGTACAAAATGTAATCCTATTTTGAAAGTCTTGGCCATACAATTCCTGATGAATAGTTATGTGGTAAGGGTGAAAATAATTGTGCTTGTGTAAAATAGCCAGTACCGATTTTTGGCACATTCCTGAATCACGAGCAAGTTCCCTTGAACCAACATGAGGATTTACAGCTATTACACCCAACACTCCAACGGCCATATCGTCATTAGTTTTTGTTTGTCTTCTAACTCTGTTCTTATTTTTTAGGATTCCCGTGCTGCGGCCTCGATCTTCTAATCGCTTAAATGCCATATGAGATTTTTGAATGGCGGGAAACCTAACAGTCCACAATTGCGCCGCTTCCCGGTAGTTTTTTCTACATTCTCCCAGAATTAACAACATGTCTATTTCAATGTCATAAGATTGTTCCATAATTGCACTGAATAATGAACTTTATCAGATTATCACTACTTGTCAAAGTCAAAAGTGGTTTCCTAGGATACAACATAATTAAAGGTTTGGATAAACAATAATCATAGGTGTCATGATTTAAAATGTGTAGTTTTAAGTATTCCTATTTTATTTATTGAAAAATTCGTAACTAAGCAACTAGTAGAGCAAATGTAACAATTTTCTGCTCACTTACGTAGTTATTGACGAGGAATCGAATTATCAAAAAAAAAAAATACCTTTCCATTTGACATTTCAAATTTGTCACTAGCCACATCAAATCTGGAGGGGGGGTAAATATCAAAAATATTTTAAAATTTGTCCCCCAACCTCCCTATCCACGTCCCAAAATTTGACTAAAATATTTATAGCCGTTTTTCAGATATTGCGTTGTAACACTTTAAAATCCTCACCCTGTATAGGGTATATTATGGTAAAAGATATTTATTTTTTAGAATCCTATGAAAATACAAAGATTTTATATTGGATTCCTTCAAAAAATATAATCATATTTGTAATCCCTATTTGTTTTCATTTTTATTCATAGTTATTATTATTTTTTTTTCAATACATATTATGCTTTTAGATGTTTGTTAATTGTTAGTTTATTTTTTATTCCCTTTAAGCGTTGAGGAATTTTGTTGTATTCAATTAACCCATTATGGGTTATAGCACTTTTACTCCTTGTTGTGCTCGTAGAATTAAAAAAAAATATATTTTTAGAACGATTGTAATAATTATTGTGTATATCTGTTGTTTTAATAAAGCTGACGTTTGTCAAAATAAATTTGTTTACTATTTTGTGTATTATATAATATATTTTTTGGTGTAAAATTATGTCATTTATATTGAAGTATTTTGTTTCATTATTAATGAGTTCAGTATTTGTATCATATGGATAATTATTTAATACTTTAATAATTTTATTTTGACATCTTTGCAATTTCTCTAAATTTTATTTTTCAGTTTCTCCCCATATAGATGCTAAATAAGTTAAATTGCTATGTATATAACTATAATACAGTAATTTTTTGGATGCGTATTTCAATAATAGCAAATTCTTCTAAACATGATACAATACCTATTTAATTTACATATGATTTGATTAATATGTTCATTAAAATTTTAATCACTATCAAGAACTTATCCTAAATACTTATAATTTTTAACTATTTTAATTTTTGAGTTATTTATTTCAATATCTGGTAAATTATTATTTTCCAGTCTTCCTGTTTTTAAATAGAAACATTTATCCTAATTTAAAAAGAAATCATTAAAATTACACCATTTTACAATTATTTTAATATAATTTTTCATAGATTCAACATTGTTAATTTCATTTCCATTATAAAAAATACCAATATCATCAGCATATAATAACTAACCTGAACTAAATTTAAATGAATAATGTCATTTATATAAATTGAAAATAGCAGTGGTCCCAAGACTGACCCTTGAGGAACCCCATATTTTATTGAATTTCTACTACTTTGAATTCCGTTAATTTGCGTAATTTGATATCTCTGTTGTAAATAATTTTGAAAAAATTTGAAACAATTTTTTTTACACCTATATTATTCAGTTTTCCAAGAAGAATATTATGGCTCACAACATCAAATTCTCTACGAAAATCCGAAAATAAAGAACTAATAATTTGTTTCTTATCCAGTTCTTTATAAATAAATACTAATAATTCTATAACTGCTATTTCCTTATTTTCTTTCCTTTGAAACCCATGTTGGTTCTCGCTAATAAAATGTATGTTATTTAAAATAATATCTGTTCATGTAAGATTTTTTCAAAAACTTTTGATAATATTGGTAAAACAGAAATAGGTGTGAAATTATTTAAATCACTTTTATCATCAGGTTTATATACTGGGGTAATTCTAGCAATCTTTAACTTTATAGGGAATATTCCTTAATAATAAAACTATACCGGGTGTTGCATCGTCGAGCGGGACATAGGAAATCCCATGTAATTTTAAATGGGGTCAATTATTGGCTTACCTAATTATTTTAGAGAAAAATTCTATTTAGATTTATTAAAGAGCACTAAAACCCACATTTAAAAGAATAACTTTAGATATTTTTGATGAGCCCGTTGACGGGTTGTCGCCGATTTCTTTTTAACTATTTCTCCTTTTTATGGCCCCGTATTTGCGGGCTCCAGTCAAGGTAAAAGATGACTGTCAAATAAAGTTGTCATTTTGAAATGTGTGCTTTATTGTTATAAAAACTCGTACATCGAAAATATTAAAGGTGTATTTATGAGTACAAATTAATCTGAATAAAACTAAAATAAAGTATCCAATTACAAGGTTAATTATGACATTTTACATGTTTCAATATTTTACTAATTAATAGGTAGGTACTATTAAATTGTTAGAACTTTAGGATTTAAGAAGATGTTCAAATATTCCTCAAAATGACAACTTTATTTGACAGTCATCTTTTACCTTGACTGGTGCCCGCAAATACGGGGCCATAAAAAGGAGAAATAGTTAAAAAGAAATCGGCGATAACCCGTAAACGGGCTCATCAAAAATATCTAAAGTTATTCTTTTGAATGTGGGTTTTAGTGCTCTTTAATAAACCTAAATAGAATTTTTCTCTAAAATAATTAGGGAAGCCAATAATTGACCCCATTTAAAATTACATGGGATTTCCTATGTCCCGCTCGACGATGCAACACCCGGTATAAGGGGTAACAGTATTTTTAATTATTTTTAAATATTTTGTATTTATACCGTCTAAACCAGGTGCTGAATTTGATTTTAATGAATCTATAATTTCCAAATATTCTGTCTTATTAGTTTTCCTTATGTACAAGGGTGCAGCGTTGAATAGAGGATTTTGACTTTTTTTAAAATACTAAAACACAATACCCGTCGAAAGTTGGGGTTTGCCCAAACAAAACAATTATGTTTTTTTATTTTACGAAAAAAAAATGCCTTCGACCCCCGCAACCCCTTGGGAATAAATTAAAAAAAAAATCAATAATTTTCAAACACAATAGGGCCCACAGGATAAAACAGAATAAAATATTAATTTTTGGTAATTACAATTTTTGCCTAAGATATCATTTTCCACCCCCGCAACCAATGCGGATTTTTAAAAATAATTTTTTTCTTATTTTTAAATACCACATAACTCTAAAAGCAAAATATGCGAAGGTGATAACGTTTGCTATACTTAACTCCCCTTTCAAATATTATTTTCAACCACCGCAATCCCCTCCAGAAAAAATAAATGCACAGCTAACTACTAAATTAAATTTATTAAGTTCAAATGAAAAACGTGGAACACATCAACTGTCAAAAATAAACAAGCGATAATTAAAACGTATCAAAGTCCCTTACTTATCTAATGAAAACTCCTTTTTCGTACTAAATCTTGGCATTACGGTCCTGAAAAAAATTGTGTTTCTAATTACACCATCCCACTTTTTTTGATCGGTTACTTTCACCGAGGCCTCTGTACCAAGCTTGACTGCCCTTTCTACCGCTTGAGTGCGGCACGGAAACTCTGCTATTTCTTTAAAAATAAGAGATTCAAATGGATTTTCAACAATCTTTCTTAAATCGTTCTCAGACACGTTTCTCAAAAGCGTTGGTTCAGTAAGGCCACATTCTTGCCAATCTAGAAGGTCATAAATGTACGAACATCTGTTTGAAGATCTGAATGTGAGCGGATTTTCATAATTCCCCTGAACGCCAATTCTCTAATAGTTTTCTTACTGTCAGCTAGCATTGCTAGTAGCACATTCTCTGGGTGTCCAAAGTAGCCATTTCTCTGGATTACAGGATCAATTACATCTTCATCTTTTAGATCCTGAGGAAATGTTTCGCTCCATAAACGCATGATGGTTTTGTTTTTATTCTAAACCATATTGGTGCATAAACCTTCATAACAAACTTTACTAGACCCTCAAGGCTACTCGATGGGTTTTCGGTTGGCACATAAAGTCTTAAGATTCGATTAGCAATGGTTAGCCATCGGGAATGAACTAGTTTTCTTGGTTGTCTTTTAATCTATCCCTGGTTACACAATCCTGTAGAAACTAATTTGAAAATATCATTTAGGTAAGCCTGATCTGTGCTTAAGCTGTTCCTGGAAATATCTGGCAATTTTACACTTATTTTCGTGAAATTAACCATTGGAAGTTTTTCGCAGTCTTGAAGCATTTTCCCTATTATTCCTGATAAAACTTTCGGACCTGAAGTGCCACCATCTATATGCTGAATTAACTGACACAGAGGCAATTTATTTGCATGCAGCTGACAAACGAACCACTGAACAGAAGCAATAATATGTTGCCCCAAACGGACAATAATGCCATTCTTATGTCCTGTATAAGTAATGGTTTTGTCACAACCTACAGCTTCTATTTCACTCAATCATTTTGAAGAAGTTTTAAAAAAATTCTCGATACTTCTAAAAATATTGAAAGCACATGCGGTTGTCACGTGACCTATATATTTGTATCCCGGTTCTTCAATTAAGACGATATGTTCTTCAACGCTGGAGGTTTCGTATCTTCTGAAAGTGAAATGGTGTGGTCCTTACGCCCGTAAAAATATAGCCCTCTCGTTGGATTAAGCCCTATTTCAGATTGTAATTCATTTCTCTTCCTTGTTCTTGATCTTCTTATCTTAATCTGGTCTATGGCGTTAGATTGATCTTCTCTACTAATTACACCAACATCGGGGAGCGTCGCTGAAGCTATTGCAGCACCAACTCTGTCAGAAATATTATATCTAACGAGCACACTGGGTAAATTAACAAGCTGCAGAACATTTCTAGTTTTCACCGTAGCGGTCTTATCAAATAAGCATTCAATATTATTATTTTCAGTAAACTCAAAATCATCTTGTTGAGATTCGGGCATTTCTTTAGAGATTTCAGCCGTTTCTTTTTCTGTGAAGTATTGGCTGCTTCCAGATGAAGATGCTGGGCATTTGCGAACCTCTTTCAGCTCACGTGATTCTAATTTCTTACAAAATTTTCTATCAGTACCTCCCATCTTCATTTTGCGACATGACCGCTGATCTTTAAGAAAATCGCGTTCTACAAGGGGCATCTCAAAAAAAATATCCCGTATTTTAACAAATATTAATCAAGAGAATAAAGAAAAACTTACCTTAAATATATTTTCACAGCGACAATTTCTATATTTAGGGCATTTGCAGATAGCAATATCAAAAAGAGATTTACTCGATTGTTTGAACGCAGTAAGTGTTTTTTGGAAAGATTGCTTTTGGCTATTCTTTTCAAAAGATTTAAGTAAGCCTAACTTTCGTATTGTGGTATTGTTTAAGCAAAAATATAATCCTTGCTCTCGAAACAACTGGAATTGAGGCACGTTTCCAAATATCTTCGATTAGGTACCTCTGCTACTGTCGTGAAAGCTTGAGAGTTACCGCAATTTTTATTTACTTTCAGTTTCACTAAACTATTTTGAACAAACACAAAGTACTTCAAGCACTCTTCTATTGTTGGTAACATATAACGGTAAAGTTCTTCTGGTTTTCCAAAAATCGGGCACGTTATAACAACGCTGCGAGTTGCTACGGATTTAGAAATAATAAACGGACACACGCACAACACAACTACTTCTTTATTTCTAAAAATACGTTCGGCGGTCGCACTTTAAAATCACCTGATATTTATGATGCATCCCCTTCGCACAAGAGTCTAGCGATCACAGCGGGAGCAAATACAAACTTAGCCCGATGAATACCGATACCGAATCACTTTCAATTATTTATTATTTGTCGCTTTGTTGGGGTTGCGTGGGTGGAAAATGACGTTTCACACAAAAATTGTATTTATGAAAAATCATTATTTTATTCTGTTTTATTTTGTGGGCCCTATTGTGTTTTAAAATTATTGATTTTTTTTAAATTTATTTCGAACGGGCTGCGGGGTGAAAAATGACGTCTCACACAAAAATTGTATTTACGAAAAATCATTATTTTATTCTGTTTCCTCCTGTGGGGCCTATTGTGTTTGAAAATTATTGATTTTTTTTAAATTAATTTCAAAGGGGTTGCGGGAGTGGAAAAATTAATCCGAAAAAAAAATAACAAATACTATTTTGTTTTCAACGGTAAATCCCAACTTTAAAGACCTATTAGATTGACAAAATCAAAAATTAATTTTAACGCTGCACCCTAATGTACAGGGTTATCCAACCAAGACTAGACAAGGCGATTTTTTGACTTTTCCTGTACTTTTATAAAAAAACTGAAATAGCCATCTTAAGTCATTTTCTCCCGCGAATTCGAATATCTTCAGCAAAAAACAATTGAACATCAAACAAAAGTACTAGGGGTCACTTTGATATTTTTTTAAATGGGATGCCGTATTTTTAATGAGCTTATCCGATTTCTCATATAAATTTTGATCTAAAATGTTGGATTTTTAATTCAAAAACGCCTTTTTTCTTCAGTTTTAAATTCGTAAAATGTTAAAAATAAAAAAAAAAAAAAATAAATTAAAAATCCAACATTTTAGATCAAAATTTATATAAGAAATCGGATAAGCTCATTAAAAATACGGCATCCCATTTAAAAAAATATCAAAGTGACCCCTAGTCCTTTTGTTTGATGTTCAATTATTTTTTGCTGAAGATATTCGAATTCGCGGGAGAAAATGACTTAAGATGGCTATTTCAGTTTTTTTATAAAAGTACAGGAAAAGTCAAAAAATCGCCTTGTCTAGTCTTGGTTGGATAACCCTGTACATATTTGTTCAATTATTTTCCCTACTATATTTTTTTTTTAATCTATTTATTGGGCTCTTATATTTATTAATAATCTTTTCAGCTATGCTAGTAAAATGGTCATTAAAAAGATTTGCTTGTTTTGCTTCATCTGATATTTTTTTTCCAATATTATCAAATTGAATGTTCTGATTTAATGTCATTTTTTAAAGTTATTCATCTTTTTTAAAACATTCCAAATTTTTTTCGGGTTTCCCTCTACATTTTTAAGTCTAATTTCATAAAATTTCTTTTTATTAAATTTTACTAAATTCCTTACTTTAATTTTTATTTTAAATAATGTATTTTTTAAATAATTATTTAGTGGATACTTTATAAACAATTTATATAAATAAGATCTGCAAGTCCTTTTGTAAACCAACCTTCACTTAAATTAAAACATTATTTATAATTTTTATAATTGAATTTTTATCAATCTCCTCCTTTATGATATTATTTAAAGATTCAAATGTAATATCTGATTCATGCAATCATTTTAATCTATCTTTAAGTGTTTTATTGGTGTTTGTAAAATTTGTAAATTTAACTTCATATATCTGTTTTCTAACCTTTTGTTTTAAAGAAACGTTAGGAATATTCATAAATATTATTTTATGGTTCGATAATATATGATCTTCAAGTTTTTTATCAACAGACAATTTATAATTACTAATAATATGATCAATAGATGAATTTGATTTATTTAAAATTACTCTAGTTGGTAAATTTAAGTCATTTAATATTTTGAAACCATTACTATTTAGCATGTTCATATAACAAATATTTGTATTATTTTTTCCAATATATTTATGTTCATGTCACCCAACATAAATAAATTTTTATATTTATGCAATATTGAATCAAAATCATTTATAAAGTTTTTAGTGTTAGATGATGGTAACACCCATATTAAAATTCAAATCTGGTAAAGTTATAATTATAAATTTATTATTTTCAGATATTTTAATTGTTTTTATGTTAAAATTTATATTATTTTTTAAATAGATTGCTATACCTCCATCTCTTGTTTCACGACAACAGTGTACAGTGCTATAACTTCCAATGGAAAAAGTATCACTCTCCTTTGGATATAACCATGTTTCTGTTAGAAAAAGAATATCAATGTTATTTTCTAAAAGCAATAACTCCACTTCATTAATTTCTTTTCTTAGACTTTTAATATTAATGTAAAAACAATTCATGTTTTCTTTTTCAACTAACATAAAATACAAGTACAACTCTGATTAAAGAAATGCAACAATAAAATTATTAAAAAATAAAAATTAAAACATCACATATAAAATTCCTTTGTCAAATTACTACTGATCAAATCGTCTTCTGAATTTACTATTATAACTTTAGAGTTTTGAGCTTTTCTTAAAAAAATTGTTCCATCTTTTGACCATGCATATCGAAAGTTTAATTATTTTTTCTTCTGTCTTGCCAGTCTTAGTAGATTTTGTTTTTCTCGGGACAATTCTTTATTAAAATAAATTAGTTTTTTCTCACCTTGTATACCTAATTCATTAGAGAATACAACACCTTTATTTTTTCTCATTTGTAGAATGTTGTTTTTAATTGATTTGTTCTTTAGATTTATCAAAATCGGCGAAAATTTTATTTTTACTCTTTAATTTGATTATATCTTCAATATCACCTTTTTCTACTGTAATTCCAATATGTTGTAGTAGTTTATTAATTGTTGGTTTCAAATTTGTTTCCTCTATTTCAAGCCCAAAAATGATTAGATTTTTATTTTTTGTTCTTGTTGAAAACTATTAACCTTTTGATTCAACTTTAGCATATCCTGTTTTAATTTAATATTTTGTGTTTTTACCTGTTCTAATTGTTCTGTTAAAATTCGAATATTTTTCATGGCGTCCCTCAATAATTCAAATGGGTAGTTCATATAGTCCATTGAATTCTTCATTTCATTTAGGATACATATTAAATTTTGTTCATTAATTTTTTCAGTATTTATGGGTCAAGTTGATCTACCTGCCTGCCTTACATCCTGACTGTTAATTTTAAAGTTTTTAAAGAAGTCATTATATTTTGAATCCGATGGATACTTTGTTGCTGAATATTCCTCATCTGATCCCATTTTTTCTGCTGTGATAGAACATTTTGACTTTTTATTTTGACATAAAAAAATATCCAATTTTGACACATTTTACCTTCATTTGTAGTATTTCTTTTTCCAGTCATACTTTTACAAATTTGGAAGCTAGATATTTCCCTGTAATTGAGTCGCTACAAAAAAATTTTAGCTTATGTAATTTCTAACTTTTGATTTTGTTCTTGTTAGTTTATACATAGAAAGTAAAATATTTTTGTATGAAAGTTTGACACAATCTTGAGTTGAGTACCGGCTCACTTTTAATAATATAACCAAGTAAGGCGAGGCCCCATTGACGCCGAGGCCCATCCGACCCATGCCTTAAAGCGTCCCTGTGTATGAGGGAAAAGTGTATCACACTGTTCTGATAATTTTATAATTGAACATTTTAAGCTCCCGAACTTAATTGTGCGGTGCACCAGAAAGATATTGTCAGGTCAAGCATTAATCAAAATTCTGATTTATAATAAATGTATCTGTTAAATAGCAATTTCCGTCGTTTCACTCTAGATAGAAACTAGGAGACTTCACCGACAATTTTTATATTGTAGCAAATTATCCTTAAGTATAAAAATTTAAGTAAGTATAGTACAAAGTTAAAAATAAATGGTGTATTTCGCTTGTAAAGTCCAAACTACTAATGCCCTGGTATCTCCAACTACAAGATAACTTCTAAGAACACTACAGGGTGTTTCATTAAGGTCGAAGAGCGCCCATATCTCGGAAACTATTGGGCATAGAAATTCAGGAAAAAAAAATTAATGACTAAAGTGGCCATGAGAAAATCCTGGAAATAATTTTTAAGTTCCGCATTTTGCCGCAAGGGGGCGCAATTGAAAAGTAAATTTTAAAATTTTAGATATCTCCGAAAATTGCACGTTAAGTTATATTTTTGATAACACCATTAAAAAGCTTGGACAATTTTGCATAATTTTGGTCCCATGCTTATTGGCGTACCGACTTTAGTAAGAGTGGGGGAAGCTGTTGAATGTGTAATCATTTAAATCGCTGTAACTTATAAAACACTTATCCGATTTTAGCAAACTAAAACTTGTTTTTAAGAGAAATGTAAGTACTTTTAACTATCGTCTTGAGTGGTCCATGATACTTCTCAATAAAAATACAAGAGGGCGCAATTTGCAATAATAACACATTTCTTAACTTTATTCATTTATTTCAAATCATACGGTATAATTATGATACCATAATCGAAAAGTAGATGAAATTTGCTACAAAAAATGTCAAAACCGCAGTTCGATATCTCCATCCGTTTCAGAGTTATTGCCAATAGAATAATTTTTAAAACTTTAAATGAAGAAGCGGTTGTTTTCATAGTTTTGTGATCAAGCATTCCATGACAAAAAATATTTTTAAACTTTATGGTTAGGTAGGTTTGTTTCTCATTATTCCAATGGCCCAGAAACCACTCTAGAATTAATGGCAATCATGGAAAACGTGTCATTTAGGCGTAACTCTAACAATATGATGTGTTTTAAAAAATAAATCTAGATAGCTGTGAAATAAAATCTGAAAGTTTCCATGGAGATAAGACAAATAATGCAAATAGTTGTCAACTAGTTTCATTTTGAAAGGTGTTGACAAAAGTTTATCCGTAATTCATCTTAAACTTCTTGATAGAAAATTGTGATACGTACCTTTCAAAAATGGCTTATACCAATGCCGAAGCTTACGATATGCTGGCCGTATATTTTGAATGTTTTCAAAATGCGCCTATAGCGGAACGCGAATATGCTCTCAGATATCCTGAACGAAGGCACTATGGCAGAGCAGTATTTCAGCGACTGGCAATATGCGTAAGGCAAACGGGAAGTGTACACTTGGGCTTAACCTGTGTCACTAAACAAATGATCCCGGCAGCCGAACGGAGCCGAATGCAGTCACTCGCGTCTACAGACAGGAATATCAGTTTGGCTTCCTGGCTTCCTGGCTTCCGCATGCGCACATAATGCTGTAACTAATAATTATAGACTTTATTGGTTAAACAGGCGCTAACACGGCATCTAATCCACCTTTTTGGTTGCAATTCGGTATATGGTAGATATAAAAAAATTGTAATAATTATAGACTTATATTGGTTAAACAGCGCTAACACGGCATCTAATCCACCTTTTTTGTTTCAATTCGCCTTTTTCAAGTTCACCGGCCAATTATTTACCAGCCCTTTTTGAGTGGATCTACTTAAAAAAAAAAATAAAAGAGATAAAAAAAACTAAAAAAAAGTCATAAAGAAGAAGCGCCTGGAACGGGAATTGATCCCGGGACCTATGGCACCAAACCCAGATGCTATATCCACAGCTCCACTGAATTGCTTACAGACTTTGGTTAATCTAGTAACCGTAGAATAAAAGCCAGCGTATCGAGCTAAATGCTTCCGAGGCTGTTACGCATGCGCATGCGGAAGCCAGGAAGCCAAGAAGCCAGGAAGCCAAACTGATATTCCTGTCTGTAGACGCGAGTGACTGCATTCGGCTCCGTTCGGCTGCCGGGATCATTTGTTTAGTGACACAGGTTAAGCCCAAGTGAAGTGTACGACGCATTTCAGTTGCTTTTAGAAGACGTCCAGTAAGAAATGAAGTCAACATTACAAACGTTCTTGCGTACGTAGAGGCCGATCCGCATTTAAGCATAAGAGCAATTTCTTTAGACCTAGGTATAAGTTGTACTGCAGTGTTTCGAATTCTAAGGGATTTTAAGCTGCATCCCTATCATATAGTTTTACATCAGGCGCTATCAGAAAGTGATTATGACAGACGGCTCGACTATTGCTATTGGCTAAGAGAGATGTGTAACGAGAATCCTCAATTCCTCTCCCACGTGTTATGGACTGATGAAGCCACTTTCAGTAGCTGTGGCAAAGTTAATTTACACAATATGCACTATTGGTCACAGACAAATCCTCACTGGATGCGCGAAGTGGATCACCAAAACAGATGGAGTGTTAACGTGTGGTGCGGAGTATTAGGACACAGAATTATCGGACCGTTTATTTTTAATGATTATCTAAATGGTGAATCTTATTTAAACTTTTTACAAAATGACTTGCCTATCCTTTTAGAAGATGTTCCTATTGGCCTAAGAACATCCATGTGGTATCAACATGATGGATGCCCGGCACACTTTTCGCATATGGTCCGTGATTTTTTAGATATTGGATACCCAAATCGCTGGATTGGAAGGGGTAGTTTGTTTGCTTGGCCACCTAGATCCCCGGATTTAACTGTGTTAGATTTTTACTTGTGGGGGCGAATAAAAGACATTGTATATAAAACGCGACCAACCACACGAGACAACATGATTGAGCGAATTGAAAATGCACTAAATTCGATTTCACGAGCTGAAATTGAAACGGCTGTCTCTAGTTCTAGAAAAAGAATTAATCGTTGTATTTTGCACAACGGAGGTCATTTTGAACATTTATAAAGTCTCTCAATTGTTTTCCTAAGAAGCTTTCCATGAATATTGTTTCCTTCAATAGTTTCCGATAATTATTTCAATACTGTTTTATGGCCCGTTGGCCTTGAAACACGCTCCAAATTTTGTATTTTACATGATTTGGACTAGTCCTAAGCCTAGATAAAGTGTGAAGGAAGGCACGGAGTTTGACATTGGAATAATGAGAAACAAACCTACCTAACCATAAAGTTTAAAAATATTTTTTGTCATGGAATGCTTGACCACAAAACTATGAAAACAACCGCTTCTTCATTTAAAGTTTTAAAAATTATTCTATTGGCAATAACTCTGAAACGGATGGAGATATCGAACTGCGGTTTTGACATTTTTTGTAGCAAATTTCATCTACTTTTCGATTATGGTATCATAATTATACCGTATGATTTGAAATAAATGAATAAAGTTAAGAAATGTGTTATTATTGCAAATTGCGCCCTCTTGTATTTTTATTGAGAAGTATCATGGACCACTCAAGACGATAGTTAAAAGTACTTACATTTCTCTTCCAAACAAGTTTTAGTTTGCTAAAATCGGATAAGTGGTTTATAAGTTACAGCGATTTAAATGATTACACATTCAACAGCTTCCCCCACTCTTACTAAAGTCGGTACGCCAATAAGCATGGGACCAAAATTATGCAAAATTGTCCAAGCTTTTTAATGGTTTTATCAAAAATATACCTTAACGTGCAATTTTCGGAGATATCTAAAATTTAAAAATTTACTTTTCAATTGCGCCCCCTTGCGGCAAAATGCGGAACTTAAAAATTATTTCCAGGATTTTCTCATGGCCACTTTAGTCATTAATTTTTTTTTCCTGAATTTCTATGCCCAATAGTTTCCGAGATATGGCCGCTCTTCGACCTTAATGAAACACCCTGTATTGTTGAACAGTTCTCATCATGAAAGTTATGTGAATCTTATCGCTACCAGGACATTGATAATTTGGACCAGTGGGTTAAAAGAATTTCTAATATACCTATAGGATATATGCGTACTATGTATTCTGCTCTACTACAGTCACTTCTAAGCTTTTGTCACTAACTGGACATAATAATTTGGGTATTAGCCCCATTATAACAATGTGCTGACAGTGATTACAGCCACATAACTTCCAAGGCAACAATTGTTCCAACATTGGTATCGTTAGAAGTTATTTTATAGCTAACATAAACCGAACATTCATAAATTGGATATTAGTAGTTCGATGTTTAATAAAGCTCATGAGAGAAATAATGGGAAACTCTTACAAGTATATTTTTTTGTAATGTAATCCTAAAGATGCAATTTTTATTAAAAAATAATACAATACATAGTGCATTATAATAATAATAATAATTTACTATACATTCACTGTACAAAATCTGTAACAGTAGATTCTAGTTAAGGTTATTACAATAAATAATATGCAGATAATCAGGTACTTTACTTAGCATAAAAAAGATTAATTTAAAGTATAATTTGGTTGGGATTTCTAGTGTCTTCACTTTCTCAAAAGAATTGATGGTTGAGTATTTGTTGACAAGGATAATAGAGGAGATGATGTACTGCCTCGATACTTGATCCTCTTGATCTCGTATCAAACTTGCATCTAAAAAATAAATACTATAAGTAATTAGACCAGTACCTAATTAAAATTACTTTCATTTCTTTCAAATTTTTTTAACAAACTGTTTATCACATTTGATTAATTAGTTACATCGTTATGACTTTAGCCCAATACTTACCTCCAACTTCTAAGGTCAGCTCTTCTAAATTTTTACTTAAACTTGGCAATTGTTCTTGTGGGGTCATAGATAAGCCTAAAATTAAAAAGAAAACAGTTTCACACGGTGGCCCACTGTCAACGCAGGATATGCCTGCAGCAAAAGAGAAATTTTTTAAATTTCATTTAAAACCAAATTATTATATATTATATAATAATACTCACTTGCAACATCACACAATGGTTAACTTGGATAAACTATACTTGTCTCCAGGCAAGCCTACTGATAAGGAACCTAAAATATAGTTAAAAAAAAACCTTAAAATTGCAGACAAATGTAATAATTTAGAATTATTTTATCCGAATTCACCGATGTCTTATACTAAGGGATCTTGAAAATAATTTTTCCATCAATCTAATGCATTTGTAAATACCTAGATAAAAAAAATTAAATGAAAACTATACTGAAAGTTCAATAATTTTTGATGGAGTGTTCCACTGATAGCTTCAAAAGCTTTTTGATGAGAAAACATTGTGGGCAAAGCTTGTGCAATGAGTCTTACATGTTCCACCTTTGGTCATGTACTTCTCATTAAAATGTTTCTCACAAACCCTGTAGTTAATATGTATATCCAAGATATTCTTCTACAGCAATTCTTCTCTTACAAGCGACAAGCCAGGCTTTAGTTCTAAAAATACATACTTAATTAGATTTAAAAAAATGTAATTATTTTGTTGGCCTTCGTACTTCGTACATCACTGCGCCTTATTAAAAAGTTTAAAGAAAGAAAATTGTGAGCTATCAGGTGGTTTATTTTGGGTAGAAATGAGAACAGCCTTTTATTTTATTTACAGTTAGCCATATAAGACTAGGTTTTAAATGAAAAAGTAGGTACCGAAGTAGGTACATACTATTTTATTTTCTAATACCTAGGATTAGTTTAGAGCCAGTCAAGAGTTTTGCTATTAAATTGCAGGTAACTAATATAGCATAAACCAAGTCCTACTACAAAACTGGCATTTTAAAAGCTACTCAAATCTGTTTCTGCTTATTTCGTTTTTAGAATAACTTTATTTACAATCACCCGTAACTGTAAATACCTAATAAATCCACATACATGTTTCCAAAAACACAATATTTGTTTATATATGCTGCCTGTGATATCCTTAGCAAATCTAAAAAACGATATTCCTTGGCCGGTTTTAGAAGGGCGTTCGGGGTAAGCACACGATATGCCACCTTTCCGCTTCTTTACTCCCGGCATTAAAATCAAAAGAAATCACTTCTGAATTGTTGAGAACCAAGAAAAACAAGTAACTTTTCACTTTAAACTGCAGAAAAATAAAGGTTCGTTTGGTTTTCTAGAAGTAAACAAACGATTTGACAGATTGCGAATGCTGTGAACTTAGCTGCGAATAATACTTATCTTGCATATGCACATAAAAAATTAGAACACGCGAGAACGTTCACTTTCGCCTCTTATTGGTTGTGTTACTCTTTGACAATACGTCGGCATTAGTGTTTAGAGAACCTTTTTAATCGATCATTTGGTAGTCAAATTCTTCCAAGCGTAACCTCTACCTTAGTAATTTTGAAATTGGGTTATTTTAGGTTAAAAGGCAATACAAGAGGTATCAGTATATATTTAAAATTTATGTTCAAACAAATAGGGTCGAAAATATTTGCATGTCCATACTACAGCAAGTAATTCTTTTCCTATGGTTGAGTATTTATTCTCAGTTTCGAGTTTCGTTAAGTGTACGAGACGCGCATGTTATAATAGGTCTGTCATTAGGAATGGTTCCTTCAGATAATATAAATAGTTTAGAAAAATCAGGGTATTCTAAAATAGGAGGCGTTCATTAGAAGTTGTTTACAATGTTCAAAATCTTTAATAAATTCTGGAGTATACTGTATTTTTACATCTTTTTTCAAACAACGTATCATATTTTTTGTTATATATGAAAGATCTTTTATAAATCGTCTGTAATAGCCTACTAAGCGTAGAAATCATTTTATTTCTTTACTCGTTTTAGGAATAGGAAAACTTTTAACTGCGTTAATTTTTTCAGAGTTTGATTTTACACCGTGTTTAGTTACGATATGTCCTAAATATTTTTTTAAAAATTCTGATTTGTCAAGTTGAATTTTAAGTTGAGTTTCTTAATCTTTCAAATACTTTTCGTAATTTTTCGATATATTCTTGAAGACTAGTACTGAAAATATTTTGTAGTCCACGTAAAATGTTATTCATGACATTTTGAAAAGTTGCAGGGGCATTATTTAATCCAAAGGGTATTCTTAAGAATTCGTAATGTCCTATATCTGTACTAAAAACTGTTTTAGGTATATCGTTTTCATTCATTTGTATTTGATAAAATCCATTTGCAAGATCAAGAGTTGTAAACTGTATTGTGTTTTACCTAATTTATCTAATATTTCGGTATTATTGGGAAGGGGAAATTTGTTATCTACAGTTTTTTGATTGATACTTCTGAAATTAATAACCATCCTCCATTTTTGTTTACCTGATTGGTCTAATTTTTTAGGTACAATCCATATGGGTGATCACCAAGGTGAATTAGAGTCTCTAATAATATTTTGGCTACTAATTTTGAAATTTGGCTTTTTACTACCTCGCGGTGTACTTCGGGGTCTCTATAACTTTTTGTATAGATGGAGGTTTCATCTGTTAATTTTATTTCATGCTTTATAGCGTTATTAAAGCTTAAGGGTATGTCTTACCTATGGAGAATATCACGAAATTCATAAAAAAGTTTACGTATTGCTTGCTTTTCTTCGTAATAACCGTTGTCAAGATTTATATTTTTTAGGTTGGCCTTCAGCTTATTATCAATCTCTTTTATTTATGATGGGTAATCGATTATTTTAATTTCGGGTAGATCGGTGGGATCTACTTCGAAATTTTCTGAAAATTGAATTTCTGCTGGATTTTCCTTGGATTTAAAATTGTAGTAAAAGCAAAATTATTTTCATTCGGGTATTTCGAGATATCCTAACTTTTGGTAGGGTAGTATACCGTATCCATTAGATATGTTTACAGGGACTTGTACTGTCTGAATGGTTCTTGCGTCTATTATATGAAGCAGACTATTTTTTATACTTTTTTGACTTAATTGTGACTTATTTTCATGCATTTCTACGGCATTTATTGGTTCATTTCCGTGGTGTATTGGGATCTGCATATTGGGTATTTCTAATAAAGAAGTTTTAAACTCTAAATGCACAATTAATTGTTTTATCAGATCTTGGCCTATATAGTCCGTCAAATTTGTAAGACAAATTAAAAAGATAAAATTTATGTATATCAGGTGTATTGAAAGTAGGATTGATAGTGTAGCAACTTCGTTATGGAAAGATGTTGCATATTATGCGGTTTGTACTTGGAAAATTTCTTTTTTTATAAAATTAGAAAAATTTTGGTGAGCAATTTCTGGGTTTATGAAACTTCTTGTACTACCTGTATCTGATAAAAATGTTGCATTAATTTCCGTTATTAAGATATAGGGTAGTTGTATATTATAATTATTAAGGTATATTAGGTCGTACTGGTTTGTTGACTGGTTCAGGTAAAATTTCGTTTTTCTTGCTCTATGTCTTCAGGGTTAACAGAATAACTCTGATTCGGGGAATTAGAATAATCGATTTGTTCTTGGGTTTGATTAAAGTTGAAGTCATAATATTCATTATTTAAATTATAATTTTCAGGGTAATACAAATTTTCGTTTTCGTAATAATTTTTATTTTCATCTGAAAATTCACTTCATTGGTCAGGTGATCTCTCGAAGACTTCCTAATTATAAAGTTCTTGCACTTTAAATTTTTTATTCGGCTGATGAGTAACCGCATTTGTTGAAGTAGTGTCCATTGGTTATATTTTTCTATTCAAGGGCGTTCTTTGCGACATTTCTCCAGAATTTTGGAAGGGTATTTTCTGTGCAAAGTTTGGATTATTAAACTGGGGTCTTTGCTGCACAAAGTTTTGATTAAAGGAAGGTCTTGGAAAATTTTGATCAAATGGTCTCGGCTGAGAAAATATATTTTGTAGCGGAAAGGGTCTTTGAAAATTATTTTGTGGAAAGCCCATGAAGAGTCTTTAGAAATTCGCGAAAGGTCTCGGGTTTGGTTTTAATTTTCTGAATTTTTATAATAAATGAAGTTTCCTTCTCTTTAAGATGCCATTGCCATTTCTAAATTTTTGGGATTTGTTAGCCTAACTAGTTGTAAATTGTACGATAAACCGATAATAAGTGTCTTGAACGCGAATTATTATTATTCATTTGTAGCGGAGTTATCCGTACCTGCGTTTAATTTGGCCAATTACAAACTTCTAGAATCTTGTTTTCTCATTCCAAACTCTATTAAATTTTCGTTTTTGTGGGGTTTTAGGATAAGTAAATCCTGAATTAGACAATCGATCGACCTTTGATCGGAAAAACTAGCTATTAAAACATCTTTTATTAACGCCCAGCTGTTCAGTTCTAAACGCGAAACAATTAATTCTGCGGTACGTTCCGTTATTTTGCCTAATATTGTGTCAAATAAACAAGTATTAATAGTAGCGTTACGATTTGTCGTCTCTTGGAATCCTTTAAGAAGATTTTCAACTGCGCTGATAAATCTACTTAATAACTTCGGATTTCCGTTAAAATAGTAAATATTGTCCGATTGATCCCTCAAAAGTTGATAATTAACTTCAGGCATGTTAGAATTGCTTGTTGAGTCAATAATCCAATCTTCTCAGATATCAGTAACATGGTCAATATCGGAATCAATTTTGATATACTTTTAGTATACTGTATAATATAAATATCAATACGAAAGTAAAAGTAAACACTCTTAAAATTAAAATATACTTAACACTAAGAAAATTGGTAATCTTTGCAAGGACAATTAGATATGACTAGAAATGGAAAATGCAAGCTATATTGTCCGTACTAAAATTAGAATGTACTGTTCGAAAAATGAAATTTTCAAAAAAATTCACTTACAAAAGAAAAACGCTGAAAGTTTTCATTCTTCTCCCAGTTTTCGTGGTTTGGTGATTCTTTCTTCTTTCTCGTTTCTAAACTTAACTGGTTTGACGATTTTTGTCCTCCTCAGGTCCTTATTCTAGCTGGTTCGGTTGCGGTAGCTTTTCCAGCTTTTTTCTACTTCCAGCAATGCATGTTTGTGGGTTGACCAGGAAAACTTGTCGATATGCCCTCGATTAGTTGACCCGGACTCCTGAAGTGGTTGCTTCTGTCTTCTTACTGATGTTTCCGGTTGACACCTTAGGTCGGTGCTATCTGCTTCCAGTTGACATCTTTGGAATTTTCTTCTCCCTTGTAGATTTTTCTAAGTTAATTCAAAAAGAAAAACGCTGCCAAAATGCCTTTGTGGAACGTTCTCAGAAATCCACCAAGACTGCGCCAATTACAAGTCGTGACGAAGAAAAGGCGTTTTTAAGAAACACTGTATTTGAAACTTATTTTTTTTTTATTTCACCATTGAATGCAACAAATTTGTTATTAAAAGGAGAATTACAGACAATTGACAGAACAGAAGTGTTCAACTTATCTATTTTACTACTATTTATAAGTTTAGCTTATTGATATTCTAGGAGAGGTCAAAAGGAGCTTGTCAGCAGTTTTAGAGTATGTAACTTGCCGTCCAGACTACACCCGACGAGGTTCGCGACGGTGTCACGACAACGCGTTTTGTCACAAGTCTAGACGCACCTTAGGTTGAAGCACAATCTTTTAAAACATGGCGCAGTCATGTGCGTGCTATACAGATATATTTCAAATGCAATAAGGATAGGATATTAGATTTCGGAATAAAAAAAACAGCTTCCTGATTGATTCAGTGATAAATGATTTTTTTAGTTTTGGTCGTATTAATGTCAAATATGCATAAAGTAAAGTTTGGTGACACAGCGCCGACGTATTTATAAAAACTCAATAGCTTTCGTCCGTTGTATCACTACGCCACTACTAGATACAAATATCGGCCGTTTGATTTTGCATGCGGCACGCGGCCAGTGTCAACCAATTAAATTAACATGCCCACATATTCCCTTTAATTTTTAAAAGTGTAACAAATGTAACGTAGAATCTAAAAATGAAAAACTATACAGGGTGTTATATAGAAAAACTTGAAATTCGTCTGATTTCCAGAGAAAGTAAATAGCTGGCAACAACGCCAATATCGTCACTCGGTGCGTAAGATCATCTTAGAGAACTGTACCAAATTTGGTTTAAATCGGCCAATAGATTGTGAGGTTATTAAGCCGTTTCCAGACTTTATTCACACACTTTGTGTGGTGTCTGTAATTGGCTTTTAGCTATTGATACAGTAATGAATAAATAGTGCACTATGGTGACATATTTCCATGCCATTTTAATATCAAAATTAATAGGATAAGAAGGAATTTTAAATAATGTTAAAATTATATTAAAATACTCTTAATTTTCTGAATATATTATTATTTATTTTTAATCAATACATTTCTTTGCAAATAAATATTAAATTATAATTAAGTAACTATATCTGGCAACACTGTAAGCCACTGAACGTTTTTTGTTCGCATTCTTTCGGTAGCTACAGATAAATATGTCGAGCTATATCTTGGCCGATCCGAGAAAACAGCACCTTTAATCTGTACAGCTTCAAATTTAAATAAAAAAAGTGTTTAAACACAGCATACCTACATCGATGCCTTTCTAGAATCGGGATGAAATAATGTTCACAACTTCGTTCTATTAAACTTTTCACATAATCTTCGCAATTATGTTTAAGCAACTAAACCATCCTCAATAAAAATATGGAATTGTTATTATTCAAACGATATTATCGGGATTTCTAATAAATCCTGACATAACATTATGAAATATGTGCAGACATTGGTACACATAAAAAATATCATGGAATGATCAAGTGAAAAAAATCCAGCTGCATTTATTCGTATATTACTTTTATAAGCTTGTTCGGCCATAAGTTGAAGCTCGTGATAAGTTTCTATATGACTCATGACTATGGTTCCATCTTCGGTTGTTTCCTGCATCTTCTGATAACATATCACGATCGTTCTTTTGGCATTTGATGTTAAATTTTGTCCAACCCAAGCTAAGAGCAAAGGCGGGAACTAAAAAGTTTTAAAAAATATTAGGAATACATTTGCAAATATAATATTTAAATTCTTGATTCAGGGGAACTTAAACATAATCGCATATATTCCTTTCTAACATAGGTTCGTGAAGCAGGACGCTTTGGAGCAATAAATCAAAAATTTTACGGGCATTTTCGAAGTTTAGAATTATATTATTTAATCTTTAATTAATGATCTAAATACGTAGCGAGCTTTAAGCGGTTTAAATGTATATTTAGCTTCTTGAAATATTATCAGTTTATTTTGGAAAAAAATTATACACAATATGGATGAATAATATGTAACAGCTTAAATAAGGCAGATAAAATAGAACAGTTCAAAAGTGAACAACTTAAATATATGAAGGAGGCGTTGCATTGGCTTCCTATTGCGTTTGTTTTTTGTTAATATTCACTATTTAAATGCGTTTCTTTATCAGTGACGTTAAATTATTTAGCAAGATCGAAATTAAATCATTACTCACATCAGAAGTGGGCATAACCAAAGAAATATAGCCAGAATTGTAAATAAATGTCCATCAACAGTGTCGCATATAATTGAACGCTATAGTAATGAAAATAGAGTCGAAAATAAATCGAGAGTGGCTTAGTAAGATTCTCAACGCTCAAGAAGAAAGACGTATTGTTAGAGAAATCGCCAATAATCCAAAAAAAAAGTGGTGTAAAACTACGAGATGAGGTCGAAAGACAGTTTGGGAAAAGGTGTAAGTCCAAAACCTGTTTGGATCGTGTGGAAACATTTCGGTTTGGAGAAAGTCAAATGAGAAACTGAAATTAAAAAATATTAAGCTACGCTAAAGCACAATGGAAATGTAGTAATGTTATGCTGAAGTCGGTAACATAAATTTTATTAAAGGCAATATGAATCGATACATGTATTTGGATATATTAAGACAGCATCTAGCAGCTAGCGCTGACAAATTAGGTATTAATGATAATCACCACTTTTATCAAGACAACGACCCGAAGCACAAGCCAACTATGGACCCGGTATGTCCATAGTTAGTTGCTGTATAACAAGTCATTAAAACGCCACCCTAGTCACCAGATTTAAATGGTATTAAAAATTTGTCGTTAATACTAAAAAGGAAAGTAAACAGTGCCCCCATATCTAACAAAAATGAATTGAAAGTTAAGGTTACGGAAGAACAGAAAACAATTTCTCCAGATTATACAAGAAAGTTAGTTGACTCAATGCCTAGTTGCCTACAATATGTAATTGAGGATGATTGGGACCGAAAAAAAACTAACAGTTCATTTTCTGTTTAGGTAGAGTTTTTTCTTATTTATTTATATTATATACTTCTATATTCAGCATCATTTAAGCTGTGACATAAAATGTATCCATATTTAACTGATTTAAATAACAGAAAAGGAGGCACATTAAAAAAGACAGGGAAAACCTTGAAGAGTTTCATCATCTATTGTAATAATGTAACTATTTTAAAAATTCAAACTTTCAGAACTCGATAGTTCTATTTTTCATTCCCTTCAATCTTTAATCTAGGTTAGCTTCTCTATATTTTGTATTTATGAAATGGAACAAACAACAATAACAATAATATGGGACAAATGTTTTTTCATTATTACAATTGTACGTAATTTATTAACTATTCGACAGAAATGCTGATTAGTCGATAGTAATAACCTATTATGTATTAGAGAAAAAAAAAAAAACAATAATAAAAGCAGTAAAATAACTTCTGTGAATTTAACGCCGTTTCTTCTTAATCTAAAATTTTTCACGAGTTCTTTGTTAAAATAAAACGGTTCTGGAATTCTAATATTAAAAAATTAAAAATTTCTGCGATTTAGGCTTACAAAGCGAAAGATCAATTTGAGGCGCTAACTTTACGCAGCGCCGTTTTTTCGAAAGAGGTAGTAGAGTTCTAGAGTTCCTGAATGTTTTCAAAAAAAGTTCTGGTTCACAATTTATAAAAAATTTTTTTTTGGCAAAAAATTAATATTCAACACACGTTCTGAGCGAAGTTGTGGACGAGGCTCGATGACTTATGTTTAGATACGCAAAAAGAACTCTTAACAAATATAATCCTTCCATTGTTATTCAGAATAATTACACTGGTCTGCGACGTTTCTGAGGTCATGGTTTTGTTAAGTGACATGCTGAATTCAGAAAAATGTGCAATTTGGTCGATCAGGTTAAGTTTTTATTGTATCGTAAAAAAATAATATTCAGTATAATCAAGGTTTTTTTTTCTTTCGGTGTACTGGGTGGCCAAATGAGAATGGAAGCCGCTCATATCTCAGGAATCGTTTATCACAGAGTTTTCAAATAAAAAAATTCGTTATAAAATCGAGCAAAAGATATTGCTTGAAATTATCTTCAAGTTTCTGAATTGACCGCTAGAGGGCGCTCAACCAATGACAAGGAAGATAATCGGATTTTTATCGATATTATGCCAAATAAAGTTATGTCAAAAATTAAGTATTTTATTCGTAGGAGTATTTTGAATAACTTTGCATTCATACATTTTGCTCCAGCTCACAAAGTAAACTAAGGAGAGGAGGGAGAATCTTTTCTTACAGAAATACCCATAACTCCGACGTGCCTTAACTAAGTTTAACAAACTTCGTTCCATTTGAAAGAGTTTATCCTATAGTACCATTTAAAATGTTCTATTACAATTTTCTGTTATATCAGTCGCAGCTAGAGGGCGCTATTTGCACAATCGACACTTTTGCCAGTTTTTCTCAAAAATTTTAATTATGACCTTATATAAACAATAATTTATATAAAAAATAGATTAAAAACTGATTAATTTGGTAACAACCGCATGTCAATACCTTAGCTTAAACTAGAGATACAAGATAGAATATTGCCGCAGGTATAACTGATGCTTTACAAAATACGCATCGTAGACTTTAGAAACACAAAAATATGATTTACAACGATTATTATAATTATTATCCATAACAAAATTTACAGCTAGGAAGAATTTTGCCACAAAATGATAAATTAAAAAAGTAATCCAGGTACTTCCTGGTTTGGCTCCTGATCAAGTATTAATTTTGGAGATGTAAACTAGTTATTCGATAATTAGATTTAATTAATATATGTGCCAAACTAAAGTTAACATAATGTTAAAATATTATCAGATAATTACTATTTAAGAGACACAGATGAAAAAGAACAATTAAATTTTTTAAAGACGGCAATAAGTTTTATAAAGTATATAAACCAATTTCAAGAAATAATATCCGCCTATTAGTTAATGTCTACCTAAATGCTCAAAATGCTTTCAATCATTTTCTATACAGCTTATTAATTTTTCCCTCGTTGCAAACAAGGCAAACTCGATTTCAGCTCAAGAAATGCTGTTTATGGCATTTCTAATTATATTTATCATATCTTCTCTGGTGGTAGGTCTTGTTTGAAAAATGAAATCTTTTAATCTTCTCCACAAACAAAAATCCAAGCTAATTGGGTCTGGTGACCCAGCTGGCCATGAGAATAGGCTTCCCCTACCGATCCACCTGTTCAGAAACTGCTGAAACCTCCCGCACATTTACAGTATAATGCGCTGGGCAGCCATCATGCTGATAACATGATTTGCCTTGTTCGTTACATAACATCTTCAAGCAAATCAGATAACATATTCATTAAAAAATTTAAATGTACACTATCATATAATGTGCCCTCAAAAATATGTGGGCTAATTATTTTGCCTTCTAATACCCCACACTCGATATTTACACTTCAGTGGCCTTGGTATTGCACCTACCGTCTGCATCCAATGTGGATTAGTGGGTGACCAATAGTACATGTTGTGACGGTTAACCCCACCCGCACTACTAAATGTTGCTTCGACTGTAAAAATAATTTTGTTTAGAAGGTCTGCGTCATCTTTAATCATATTTAACATCCAGTAACAAAAATCCAGCCTTTTATCGAAATCTTCATTATTTAGTTCTTAATGAAGTACCAAATGGTAGGTATGTATCCAATCATAAAATACGAAAATAAAAGTCATGTTACCGTAAAAATGGGACACGAATAAACCATAAAATTAGTACTAACCTGAAATATCTTATAATATTTTGAGCTGTGGTTCTTTTAACCACCAAGTCCAATGAAATTTGGTGTATCCCTATATGGGGATTGATGCCAATATATGCTGACACATTAATAACATTTTCTTCTGTTCGACCTCGGCTAAGCCAAATAAAAAATCTGGTGGCCAGTCTAACGCTAAGCTAAGCATATCTGGTAAAATTTCTTCTTTCAGGATACTTTATTCTATAGGCTCTGACAGCAATTATTGCATTTTGGAAGCATTCAAAATATACTGCTAGCATATCAAATGCTTTAGCATTTGGAATTAACATTTTTGAACACAAAAAAGCTTAAAAACTCGATGAATGTGTCAAATAGGTATAAACTTTCTACACAAATAATTTGATTAGCAAATGGTGTCAAGTGTTTTTCTCAGTGAGAGCTTTTGATGTTTTTATTTCAAAGCCTACTTTGTAAATTGTAAGACCTTGTTAAAATTTTATTACTAGGCTGTATCCCTATCATTTTATTGCTGATCAGGGATTACATGGGTAATATGTTGCCTGATGTAAGTAATTTTTGTGGCAAAATTCTTCCTAGCTGTAAATTTTGTCATATATAATAATTATAATAATCGTTTTAAATCATATTTTTGTGTTTCTAAAATCTACGATACGTATTTTGTAAAGTATTGGTTACCTGCGGTCGATTTCACAATATTTTATCTTGTATCTCTGGTATAAACTAAGGTACTGGCATGCGGTTTTCACCAAATTTATCAGTTTTTAATCTTTTTTTTATATAAATTATTATTTATATAAAGTTACATTTAAAATTTTTGAAGAAAACTGGAAAATGGGTCGATTGTGCAAATAGTGCCCTCTAGTTGCGACTGACATAACAGAAAATAGTAATATAAAATTTTAAATGGTACTATAGGATAAGCTCTTTCAAACGAAATAAAGCTTGTTAAATTTGGTTAAGGCAGTTACGGGTATTTCTGTCAAAAGAGATTCACCCTCCTCCCCTTAGCCTATTTTGTAAGTTGGAGCAAAATATATGAAAATAAAGTTATTTCAAATACTCCAAAGAATAAAACACTTAATTTTTGACATAACTTTATCTTAAAAATCTTTAAAAAAATCCTTACTTGTCAGATGGAGTAGGATAAATATAATATACTAATATAATATAATATTCCATAGGTAGGCAGCATCCTACCAACAGAAAGATATTCCTTTCTTGGTAGTTTTAAGCAATCAATTTAGTATTGTAGCGCTAACTGTGTTAGCCAAATACGGCCTTATAGTATAAGGTTTTTAAATCAGATGGCTAGGAAATATTTTCCTAATTAGTATATTATATTTATAACTTTATCTGGCATATTATCGACAAAAATCCGATTTTCCTCCTTGTCATTGGTTGAGCGCCCAGTAATTTCTTTTGGTCGATTTTATAACAATTATTTTTATTTGAAAACTCGGTAATAAACAATTCCTAAGATATGGCCGGCGTCCATTCTTATTTGGCCACCCGGTACACAAGTCTGCCTTAGTCGTTTTTAAGCTATCCGAGTGGTAATACGTGTATTTTTATTTGAGTTCGGACATTACTATTTCCATAATGAACAGAAAGGAATGTAAAAATGACCCAGGCAGGTTTTGTTATATATGTGAGCAAATCACTTTGGCTAATCTTCAAACATCACGAGTTTTGTAAAAAAAATGTACCTAGCCTACACTGGAATCAAGCTCGGTGATCAAGACAAGTCATTCGCACCTCACATATGCTGCAAAACATGCGTAGAAGGTTTGTGACGTTGGAGCACCAAGAAGCAAAAAAGTCTACCTTTTGGTATACGATTTGGCGGGAAGGGAAAGATCGTATTACTGAGTGTTATTTTTGTATGACTAATCTACAAGGTAAGAATTTATAAAATTTCATTTATTTTTCTAAATTAATACCCCTAAAACATACTTTAAGGAATAAATAAAAACAATCGCCAACATGTCAAGCCTGTTAGTCAAGGTCCAGAAGTTTCAATTCCAGAACCACTAGATACATACCCACACAGCACAATCAAGTTTCAGAAATATTTCATATTAGTTTAAGATTTTAAATATTCCATAAATATTTTAAAACATTTAAGATATATTAATCAAATCTTTCAGAAACCCAAATATGTCCCATAAAAGTAATATTTCATTTTATGTTATATATTATATTTCTGAAATTATATAAAATGGAATAATATATAAACATATAAACTATTATTAAGTAATAAATATGAATATACAAAATAGGATGCTTATTTATCTGTGAAATTCTTCTTTGTATGGGGCCCTGAAAGAAGAAATTTGTATGAATCATAATAATATTATGTGGGTATAAAGGTGCATTGCAGGCAGGGTGTGTCAACTGTCGTTTGGGTGTAATGAATGTGAAATATTTCAGGAATATTGATATTAAAGGTAGGTTATGTTTTTGAGACATTCGAAATATATCAGAGATATTTCTGAAAGAAGTGTGTTGCGTGGGTGCACAGACTAGTCTTCAGATTTTAATGATATTGGTTTTGAGGACACCGTTGGAATTTATCAACCGAAACCCTTTACGCGAGGCGAATTAAATGATTTGACGAGAGACTTACGTCTGTCTGAAGAGTCCGCACAATTGCTAGATTCACGTATTCGTGAAAATAATTTATTAGCTCCGGGAACAGCATTCTACTGGTATCGTCATCAAGAGCAGTTTCGAATTCCTTTTCAAAAAGATAAAAACACAGCACTAGTTCACTACAAAGATATCAAGGGTCGCTTTGAGGCTTTAGGCTTAAGATATGATTCTAGCGAATGGAGGTTGTTTATCGATTCATCCAGCAGAAGGTTATAGGCAGTTCTCTTGTTTAATGGTAACAAAGTTTCTTCTGTTCCAGTGAGTCATTCAGTAGAAATGACTGAAAGTTATGATAATATGAAACGTTTACTAGCAGCTCTGAACTATCGAGACCATAACTGGAAAATATGTGAAGATCTAAAGGTATGTGATCCGTACGTAACCTAAAGGATTTCTTATTCTAAAAATTACTCCAGCTTCTTTCTGTTACTGCACCCTCACGAATTTTTAAAATATTTTGTTATTTTCAGGTTATATCTTTATTGCTTGGCTTACAAGGTGGTTATACCAAATGCCCTTGTTTTCTTTGTCTATGGCACAGCCGAGCCGATAAAGAGTACTAGGTAAAACGCGACTGAAAAGTAAGGCCTGGTTTACAACCTGACTCACATAACGTTCTAGCACCTACCTTAGTGGACCCAAAGAAAGTACTGCTTCCCCCGTTACATATTAAACTAGGGCTTATGAAAAATTCTGTCAATACTCTCAATAAAGAAGGTCGTGCTTTTAGTTTTCTTAGTTGAAAATTTCCAAACATCAGTGATGCTAAACTGAAAGCTGAAATTATTGACGGTCCTCAAATCCGAGAACTAATGAAGAACCAGGAATTTGATCAGAATATGGTGAACAACATACATGGTTAGCATTTAAATCAAATATCCAAAACTTTTTGGGAAACCACCGAAGTCAAGAGTATCAACGAGTGGTCGAAGACCTGTTACAAAGCTTTTAATCTCTTGGTGCACGGATGTCTGTAAAAATGAATGTTTTCAATTCGCATTTGGATTATTTACTAGAAAATTGTGGGAATTTTAGCGAAGAGCAAGGCGAACGTTCTTACCAGGACATTCGTGTAATGGAAGGGAGATATCAGGGCCGGTGGCACGTAAATATGCTGGCAGTCCACTGCTGGTACCTAAAAAGGGATGTTCAAGAAGTCAAGCACGCCTCAGAATCTTTGAAAAAACCTTTCTTTCCCCAATAATTTTTTATACAGCATTGTTATATCATTATAACCTCACTTTAAATAAATACATTTTTAATTTCTGTGCTTGTTAAATTAAATTTGTACGAAATATTTAGTGTCATATAATTCAGCTTCTAATTTTATCAAAATATACGGAGAGCAAAAACTTGACCTGATATCGAAAAATGCGCTACATTTTTGAAATCAGCACATAGCATTTACCCAGAAACAGTTACAAAAACTGTGACCCCAGACAAAAAAAAATAAAACGCAAACCAGTGTTATCAGTCGAACCTCCGGCGTTGCAGGTCCTTCTTTTAAATTGCATTTTCCGATAGTTTTGCGATGAGTTCCGAGTAGCGTTCGCCGAGTTCTGTGGGAATACGTAATCAGAACTGCTTGAAAAAAAGTTCATCCCATTATTATGAACAATTATCTGTAAAAACGTGCACGTGCTGCAGTTATCAACTTTGTCTAACTCGTTTAAATTGTGGCCTATAAAAATGCTATACAGAAAAAAAAATATTTTTTTACACTGAAATCAAAACTATAGGGAAAGAATTCTGATTGCAGAACTCCGAACAGAAATCTTTTAGAATTAATTTTGCGATTTATATCGTCGCAAAAAGGCTCATCTCAGAAATTTCGACTAACATTGAATTATAATCGATACCAGGTATTTTATTCAGGAGTTCTGATTACCGATTCTGGTAGAACTCGTCGAGCGCCACTGAAAACTCCAAACAGAACTCTTTTAAAATGCATTATGCAATTTTCACAGCGCGAAAACTGCGAAGCGCTGATTATTCACTTCTAGATAGCGGTACAGAGAACTCCAATCAAAATTTTGGCAAAATGCGTTTTGACAATTAGAAACGCGAAAAAAACACGGCGCCAAAGTTTTTACCGATGATTATTGTTCATGACAATAAGATGAAGTTTTTTTTAAAAAGGTTCTGATTATTATTTATTCTCGCAAAACTCGTCGAGCGCTACTCGAAATTCATCGCAAAACTTTAGCGAAACGAATTTTGCAAATTAGGAAAGTGAAAACCCCGTAGCGCCGTGGGTTCGACTGACAATTATTGTGAATAACAATGGAAGGATTATTTGTTAAGAGTTTTTTTAGCGTATTAAGGCAGATGCTATCAAGTGCCATCCAGAACTTCGCTCAGAACGTGATTTAAATTTGTTTTTCAAATTTTTGCAAAAAAACTTTTTTTTTTATTTTGAAAAAGCTAAAACGTTTTTTGAAAACATTCAGGAATTCTAGAACTCTTCTACGTCTACCAAAAAAAACCCCTCAGAACTCCTTTCTTCCGAAAAAAAGGGCGCTTTCTAAGCCTAAATCAACGAAAGTCTTAATATTTATTTACTAGAACTCTAAAACAATTCCATTTCTACCGAGAACCCGTAAGAAATTTGAGATTTTAAAAATAGAATGGCGCCAACTTCACAGAAGTAACAAAATTATTTTGGTTGATAGATATATACCTAATATTTAAGTTAATCATAACAAGGACTATATTGTCTTACTTACCATAAAACTAATCATTTTTAACATTAGCCACCAACGACCAAAGAGTTCAGGTCCTTTTGATCTCGAAAGTGTCGATTTCGAAAGTCCCATAATTAAATGTGCTGAAAAAACCAAGCATCTGCACATGCTAAGGAAAACTGCACCAGCTATGACAAGACCAAATATTGAACTATAGCGGAGAATTAGATTACATAAAATAGTTTGTCTGCATCTTAGTCTATTTACAGTTTCGAATGTTTCTGCAAGTATTAAGTTGTCGTTAAGTTTTTTGACTTCTCCGGTGATTGTCCAAAGTAATAAAAAAGCCAAAAACAATATTAAGTCAATTCTACGATAAAATGCGTAAATGCAAATTTTACCTTGGATGCCATGCGGAAATAATATTAAACCAATTATTGTGCAACAAAGTTCACCCATAGAAAGTAGACTCCAAATGATAACCGCAATAAAAAAAAAATTGTTGAATGATTCATTTTTATATCTTACATACTTTATAGCCTTCCTAAGTAGAAATAACTTATCTTTCTTAACAAATAATGTAATTGTTATAATGATGTTAGTGCCGCATAGAAGTATGGTAGTGATTACATTTAAAATTAAAGTTCCTAGTTGACTTTTGTTATAATACCTTAGAAATCTAATATTTTCTATGGAGAGAGCCACTATATGAATACATAAAATTATGGTATAGCATAGTTTAAGTTGTTTATGTTTAATCCACATTGATGGGCAGACCAAAAATACCAATCCCAAAGTTAAGAGCACTTTTTTTATTAATAAATACATGTTGTATTTCTAGAAGCATGGAAAATACTAAAATATGAACCACAATGACAATAATATTCTTGGGTTAATGTTTTTATTTCGGTTTTTACCATTATTACAAATTCCATGAATTTTTTATTCACTCAATATTTATTTTTATTAGTATTAGTAATATCTTATTATTAAAGAGTTTTTTTTTATACAATGCCATTATATTATAACAGTAGTACCTATTATTATGTATTGTAAAAAGTTCATGCTTAATTTTATTATAAGGTATTAAGCATACCAAATTACTATTTTAATTAGTAGTCAATATAAAATAATTGCTTATTTAAGTGCTCCGCACACAGATCGACTGGTTTGCAACCGGAGTTTCAGTCCTGGTTGGGTTGATCCGTGTGGTTGCCACGAGATGTAGCCACGTGCTGCAACTCTCATTCGTTAACTTGTTAACTAATACGAGCAATGTATATGTTTTCACAAAAAAAGTGAAATACTCAGTGTTATTAAATGATAATAATTGGATATATCCGTTTTTGCACCCAAATAAAAAGCATTTTAAAAAATAAATCGGCTATTTATTTTTTTAAAATTATTAAACATAATATTATTTTAAATATGTACCGTAGTTTCTTCCTCCAAACAATCACAGGACCTGTTTTCATCTTTATCTTCATTTTTCTCCTCACTGTTGACCTGCAATAGATTCTTATACCATAGAAGATCCTCCCTGCTTTCCCATTCTTCCCCAAAATGCTCCTTCATCAAATGGCGTAAACTTTTCTTCTTTTTTACCTGGGATAGAGCTTCCAAATGGTATCATATTTAACCGAATGTTGTCAGATTTCCCTTTTTTAAAAAGAGATTTGCAAGTATTATTTGCTAGAAATCGATAGCACTGATGAGTCCTTACTTTAACAGTAACTTTATCATTGTTAATAAATTTCTTCAATTGAATTCGTTTGCAATCGGAAATTCCTTCAACTTTATTAAATACCTTTCGAAGTTCTTTTATGTCATACATCTGCCAATATAAACCAAGTGATTTTACAGATCCCACTTCTGAATGAAGGTCAACATAGTCCTGTTTGGATGTCACTACTGGATGTTTCCTTAAAATTATCTCTACCCTTCCGAACACTCTGTCTGCCGGTAAGAAACTATGTCCTCAAACTGGAAATGTTACAACTATTTCGGTTACGTGTCCAGGGGACTTATTTTTTAGCCAATACATCAAAGCAGGAATAATATGAGAGTTTTTATTCTGCCCTGCACATCCGTCGCAAAATAATTTCATACAACTTTTTTCTTCATAATTTAAACTTTCGAGATGGTGTAAAAGTGCTGAACCAATCTGTACAGCTCCCCTACCAGCAACATCTTCCGTCCATACATAAAATGTGGGATTTCCGGAAGTCATTGCAGCGCAGCAAAATGCATACCAGCAAATTTGGTGAGCATAGAATGCATCTCCGATTGGCGCACGAGGTAGAGGCTGTACCTGCTGAAGGTCGAAACAAAAAGTAATAGTATTATCAGCATTTTCCCGGGCAAGCTTATAAAATGTATTCGCTATTGTTTTATGCATACGGTACTCCACAAAAAGATCTTTCCTTTTTTCTACTTGCTTGGTATTTTTAATTTGCTCCTTCAATCTGGTGCACTTGGAACACACATCAGAGGCTGGTGATGAAAAACCAATGTTAAAATCATTTAGGAACATGTTTCTAAACATGTCATAAATAACACGATCTTCATTTTTACATGTTCGGTTGTAAAACTTATGTAATTTTGCCACAGAAAGATTAGCTGACAAATATATACGTTTAGACTTTTGTCTATTATAGTGGCTTTCTGTACCACGTAATTTGCCTATGAACATTCGAATTATTCCTTTTTTTGAGCACTTTTCTGAGATACCCTATCTCCCCCTCTTTTTTCTTTTGGTACACCACCTTCCTCCAAAACCTTCGCAACTGTTACAATTCTATGTTTTGTTACCCCGAAAACAGAGATAAAAAACAGATTTTAACATGTAACTAATTGTTGCGTTTCTTTCTTTTATTTACTTACATTTTCTACGTCGTTTAGCGGGCATAACAGACAAATAATGACACAATACTATATCCTGATAACTTTATCAGTATGTACATAAAATTCTTTTCTTAGAATTTCAATGTCTTCCATTTTCACTTTAGAACATGCATAAGTCATGCCATCATGATTACAAGGTCGTTTAAAATTTTGTAATTTAGGATCTGGATCTTCATACCTAAAATAAGTCAAAATTGTTTAGAAACTTAGCTTGTTATATAAAAAAGAACTTAACCTTACTTTAACTTTTTACGCGCCACACGTTTTGTCTCATTCCTTTTTCTTTTCTTACTACCATCGTTTCCTTCTTCTACACTAATGCCCCCTATCCATAACGTATTACGTAATTTTATGGACTTAAAACACACTTTATTTAAGCAAATTCATTCAAGTTATAAGCAACACGTGAATACAGGAGCAACGTCTCTGATAAACTAAAAATAAACGCGGGAATAGTGCAGATTCAATACTTTGGTTATATCCGCTTTTGCTTCAAAAATTTGGTTATAACCGGTTTTGCCCACAAGAGGTAACTTCTCCTAACGATTTTAACGGTTTATATCAGCTTTTGCCCGCAAATAAATACTCATACAATCAGTCGATAGATTTCGCAAAATTGATTCGAAAACCTCAGAAAACAAGTGGATATATCCGGTTTTGCACGCGAGCTCCTCTGTTGATCTTGAATATAAATTTTAGGTTATTCTTATAATGAGCTATAATGGTGCCTAGTGCAGAGAAGAAATTACAAATATGTCAGTAGATGACATTGAATTTAGAGACGATATAGTCATGGTACAAATATGCCCAAAACTAAAAATTACATAACCAGGCAGTTTATAATTACAAATAGTGACTGGGTACAAAATTTAATGGTAACACAGTATTTTAGTCTCAGACCAAATCACGTGGCAAATCGCAGATTCTTCTTGGCTTATGGAAATGGACACTGCATTAACACTCCTATTGGTCTTAACATAATTGGCAAAACTACTTTTGTTATTGCTTCTTACTTAAAATTACCAATTCCCAAGATATTTACAAGTCATTGTTTTAGACGGTCCAGTGTTACACACTAAGCAAATAGCGGGGGTGACTTGAACACTAATAATAAACATGGTGGCTGGAAGTCTTCAGCAGTGGCCGAAGTTTACATTGAAACTTCGATGAAAAGCAAGGTTGAAGTTGCAAATATTTTGTCCACAAAATCTTCACACGGTGTATTTCCACCTTGCTTATCACGTACATTCCAAAATACCACAGTTCCTGCATCTGTAACGTTAAGTGGGGCGACTAGATTAATTATATATGAGCAAGGTCTTACACAAAAATATTGTATCTACCCAGAATATTCCAGGGACAACCATTAATGCCACCGAACATTCAACAGCAACAGTAAATATTTACAGTAATCACTCATCTCTTCCCAAGTCGGTTTCTTTAGAGAAATAAAATTGAGGAAAATACCACAGTATTTATAATTGTAACTAAATAAACTAAATAAGCACTATTTAAGTTTTGTCTCACTATTATTTTAATAGTCTATTATTATAGTGTTTTGTGCTTGAAATAAATATACGTAAATCACAGTCGGATATTTTCTAGCTTATGTTGTTTGTGGATATATTTAAAGCAGCGTGAGCGTGATCCTAGTAAAGATATACCTACGTATATTTTGTATTATACAACCAGTAAAACAATATTTCAATAATTTTAATAATTTATTTAATTTCTTGTAATTGAATTTTTTTATAAAATATGTCTCACTTCTAAAAACCATAGGTATAAAACAGATAGTTTAAGTTTACCACTACCGAAATATTTCTTAAAATAAAAAGTAGGTATGCCATGAAATTTCAAGGCAGTAATGTTGTGTTGTTACCAACAGGAAGAATATAAAAAATGCGTGTATAAAATGATTGCTTATGCAACCCAATTGAAACCCATAATGAAAACTTTATGATTCCCAAATAGAAAAAATAATTTACGAACATCGACTCACGGAAACCGTTGTGTGACGTCACTAAGTCCTATAGTAGGTCGGGTCGCGCTCGCTGCCGTTGTTTACGACTAAGAAAACAGGTGGCCGTACACATCGCCCTTTCTCCATGGGTGCGTAACGGAGTTGACATCGACAGCAGAGAACAAAAATAATTTTTAATAATCCCTTTTTCTTTTTTATAAAATAGTGTTAGAGAAAGTATAGTCTAGAACTCGTATGAAAAGACATTGCCTTCTTGTTATAGAGTATACGATTAAAAGTAATAATAGTAAAAGCTACTGCTCTTACTAAACAAAGAAACACTAAGGGCATCTCCCTTGTACAGGGTGTCCCACTAAGGTCGCCAAAGTACGATAATATGGAAGCCTACCTTACGGCTTCGGGCAAAAGTTTTTATTGACTAAATCGACCAAAATAAATTGCTGGAACATATTTTCAAGTTTCCAAAATAGCCGCTAGGGGGCACAGTTACTAGGATATATCTAAAAAGTCGAATTGTTTGCTTCTAAGACTTAGGAGGAAGGGGGAACCTTCTGGAAAGAACGCTATTTAAATCGCTGTAACTTCTATATGCTTTAACCAAATTTAATCAGAATGAGCTCGTTTAATGGACCCTTGTATACTTATTAAAAAACCTACTTCGTCGTGGTCGCCAGTACATATCACGTCTTCTAGATGGCGCTGTTTAAATAACATTTAATTTTGTCACATTTTCTTAAGATAATTAAATTACATGATACATTATTTTATAACTAAGCTCAAAGCGGGGGCGGTTTTAAGGGGGGGAGGGGGGAGCGACAGGGCGATCGCGTTGATTCAAAGGCGAAAACAAAAATGTAAAGATTATTTAACAACTAAACTGTAATAGCGTGAAGTTACTTTTATTCTTGAAGTTCGAGAGGCCGATGTACTTGAACAACAACAATAAAAAAAAACTATTTAAAGCTACGAAAAAAAAAGTTTAAAAAGGCAAAACGAAGCGAAAAAATGAAAAGATCAAAAAGTCTTTATAAATGCGTGCTTAATACTGCTGCTTAAAGTTCAGCTCTTGGAATGCTGGCAATAGCATTGTGGATACGTTGCTTTATGTTTTCAGCAGTAGTAGGACGAGTTTGAAAGACAATGTCTTTTAGCCTGCCCCATAAATAAAAATCAAGCACAGTTAGATCTGGGGTTCTAGGCGGCCATGAAAACAAACTTTCTCTTTCTTCTGATCTAGCGCTTCGGGTATCTTTGGTTCAAAAAGCCACAAACTATCAGTGAAAGGTAGACAGCATGCTGAAACCACATGCCCCTTCTCGTTACTAATAGAACCTCTTCTAATAGAGGCGACAATCGGTTCCTTAAAAACTTTAAATAAATATTGCCACTAAAATGTTCATTAAAAAATTATTTTAGTTTTGTTTAAGGCGTACGATTTAAAATGTGATTCGTTTTCTAGAATATTAAGAATAAAAGAAACTTTACGCTATTACAATTTAGTTGTTAAATAATCTTTACATTTTTGTTTTTGCGTTTGTACCTTATTTTTTCTTTTATTTTAGAATGGACACAAAATAAATGCACTAACCAGGGCCGTTTCTGGCCTGTTGGCCGACCTTGTGCAATATATGAACTGGCTGCCATTCAAATCAAATCAAATCAGTTACGATTTTATAATTACCTACCTGAAATTATGGCGCAGAGGATTATCTATTTTTTCAAATGGAGGAGGTTAGAGCTTTTGTAGCTTCCCTCCGTTAGACTTTTACATTAGCAATTCTCACAAACATGACCTCAATATTTTTAATAGGTGAAAGAGGTGTCTACTTTTAATATTTTTCTTTTTTTTACACTTACCTACCGAGGGGCTCAGCACTCCTAAAAATTTGTAGAAGTGTTTAAAAATATCCAATTGCGTATTTTTGTCCGTTTGGATGGGGCAATAATACGTAGGAGCGTATTTTTACCCCAATAACAAAATATGTAATATATATTAAAATAAATGTGTCAAGGGCTTGCGCTCCGATATCCTCTTATAAGTCCTAGAAAAAAAAATATATTTAATTTAAGGAAAACAAGATAACAAAACTTTAATCCTAAATCATTTGAGTACTGGGGCAAAAATACGCCCGCGTCACCTTAGGGGGAAAATATTATGCGCGCGTATTTTTGCCCCATAATGTTCGCGTACTTTTGCCCCATTTAGCAACACTGCAAAAATTGCCAGTTAATAATATTCTTACAACCTAACCTCATTCCAAACTCATAAACAAAACAACTTAGAACTACCCTAAGAATAAATCCTAAAAAGTGATTTAATAAAACATGCATTTTTACTTTTATTATAAGTTAATTTTGTAATGAAAAAATTACATTCAATTGCTAAAAAACTATTTACCTCATATTTTATAAACAGTGTATACTGGTGCTCTGGTTTTCAAACTAGTTACTAGACACTTGTAACGGTTTAATTTTAGTACTAGGGGTTAAAGCCTATTTTTGGCTAAGGTGTGAGAAATAATCATTAAGGTAGTACAATGTGCTCTATGAAAAATCATTAGTATGTGGTGAATTGAAACAAACCAAAATTTTATTTAAAGTTTATTATTATGTCGCCTTCACCTTTTTGTCAAGAACCTTTCAACATATTTGTTTTTCTGTTTATTAAATGTACATAGATATTTATAAAACATTTTACTAGTAAAAATAAGGCTATACATATATATATATTACTCGTATCATTGTACTGTTACATAACTCTCTCTCTCGGTGTTTAGAGGTTGCTTTCCTTTCTTATGGCATTTGTTGATTACCTGGTTCCTCCTTTATTTTTTTTTAATGCCGTTACCTCGAGTGGCTGATCCAGCTTGTGTTGTACCTAAAATAAAGATAACTATTTGAATTCTATGACTGTAGACTGAGATCTTAGGTAATTTTGCCTTCGATGGTACGTAAGGTTATATAGGTATGTAAGAGTTGTTAAAACGGTCTCTGGCTGCGAATGCCTGGTTAATAAAGCAGATCCTTACCTTATCTTTCATCTTGATTCCATATCTCCCTTGGCTTAGGGGTTGAAAGTCGATTTTTCTCCCTTGTTAAATGGCAGACCGTGTCCTAAGTTAGTAGCCTAAAAACAGTCAGCTACAGACGGTGTAAATAGAGTAAGTTATAGGACTTACCGCTATGGTCGTGTCAAATACATTTTCGTGGGAAATACAGTGGATTTTCCGTATTATATTTTCCTTTGTTTGGTTCTGGAATGGTGTGACAATCTGATCGTTAGGGACATTTCACTGGGTTGGTTATAAATAAACCCTGTTCCTTTAATTTATATAAATAGAAGTGGGCGTCACTATCGATTTTAATCTCTTCGATCGACCTAACTTGTTGATATTGTATTGACTGCTATCGGATGATTTGTACCAGCCAATTGCATTGTATTGAAATCTGTTTATCGTTATGTAATGTAGGAGCCACTTGGGTGTTTATTTAAAGCTGGTAATTGGTGTAAAGTCATTTAGTTTCTAGGTTGACATCTATCGACCTTTGCGAGATCGATTATATCGCTTATTCCTTAGATGTGGGAAATATTTATCTGATGTACCGTTGGTTGTATACGGGTGACCGTGTTTGGTAATAATTTATATTGCCCATGTATTAGTTAATTAAAAACAAATTTCTTTAGTTTCACCGTCGCGCAGGAGGGGGTACAAGGGTAACCCAGGATTCTATTGTCTCCGCTCTTTGGTTATTTTATTATTTGTACGGGTTCGCTTCGGCTAGGTTAGTTCATTAGGTTTTTGTGTAGGTACGAGGTTTTGAATTCTAGCGCCCTTTTTATTGACAGGAAGCTTTCTATTTTGTTGGTAGGATTGCAGCTCTTCCGGGAGGTCGTGCGCGATTGTTACGGCCTTCCTTAGTTACTTACTGACTTGTCTCCGTCGTGAAAGCGTGTGTCCAGCCAATTTTTTTTTACACGTGAGTGGATTTTGGACACCGTTTTCTTATTAAAGCTTTTAAATTGCTTTGGTTTAGTTTAGTGTTGGATTGAAAGCTTTTTTACGGCATAGCCGGATTTTAAAGCGACGGAGTGCAAGTCAGGAAACGTAAAAACGTGTGAGACCCCATCGTCATCGGGGTCCTTTTACCTGGGCGCGTGTACCTAGCCCCTTACCTAGGCACCTCTTTACGCCTTTCAACTAGAGGCGCTACAGCTTCTACCTAGGATTCTAACCTAGGGCCGACCAGCAGTACTACCCAAGCGGTACATAGGTTGCTACCTAGGGTGCACCTGAAGCCGACTAACCGGCAAACCAACTACCGTAATTGGCTGATCGGTAACGTAACCGGCCAGTATATTGCTGTAAGGTTTTTATTCCTATTTTATTTGTGTAACCAATATTTTTTTTGTTGTTAAAGTGTAACCGGTGTGATCATAACCGCAGGGCTGGTATAGTATTTACCTGAATTAATTTTCTTGGGTATCAAACCCAATCACTCATTTTTCCTTTTTTTTCGCTTCAATAAATGTAAGTGGAAACTAATTTTTCTTTTTAATAAACGGCATTAGTGTGTTTTTAAAATTTTGAGTTTTATTTGAGACGTCCCACAACACCACCTCCGTAATTTGCTTTCTTGTTAATTTTTTTTTTTTTTTATTATTCATTATTAAGTTCAGTGGAGAGTGAGGTCCCACCGAGATCGCGGAGGCTTCCGTTTTGGCCTGGCTACAAAACGGTGGCGCCCTTTTTTTTTTACCCCCCCCTACTCTTCGGCATTTGGGCTAGGGCATTTGCTCGCTCGCTCAAGGCCTCTCACCCTCAGCTGAACTTCGTTGCTGTCAGTTTCTTTTTTTTTTTTTTTTTTATAATTAAATTCTTTTGTGTCATTGTTAATTCAATATTAATCTTTGGGCAAATAAAAGCGTAGCAAATTTTGGCGCTCAACGTTTGGGGCCATGTTTTGGTAAATCTTTTTTTAAAAAAGTGTTGTTGGGCGTTCTCAAGTAGAGCAATTTACTTAAGTATATATTTTGATTATTAATTTCATTGTATTGCGCCTACCCTTAAGGACTGTAATAACTTTATTGAATTTTGAATTGATTTTGCATACCTTGTTACATATTTATATTGGTTGACCTTAAATTTACAGTATTATACCTTGCCCTGATTTTACCTGCAATTGCTTTGAATCAATCGTGGCCTTCGGTGGTTATACTTTTTTATTTTCGTGCTCGCAGAGCGTATTGATTTGGTACTGATTTCTTTTTTTTATTTTTGGCTTACTTTGTTTTGCGATATTGGTGACCTTTTAGTATTACCTAATTGATTGGTTTACTACGTTAATTACTTGACTTTCATTAAAATTGTCTATTTAAAATACTACCACTGCTACTCACTTGATATTTTGAATTTGAATTTGTTATTGCTTACGTAAGTGAAGTGAAATCTAGTGATTTTATTTGCATAGTGTTACTGTAAGTGAGTGAGTTTGTGTTGCTTTACAGTGAATAGTGTTATTATTACTTTATTCTGTCATTGTCTGACTTGCAGAGAAAAAAAAATGGATTACAATATGAGGATCAACTACCTGAAGAAGGACATGCTAATACATGAACTGACTGTCCGTGGAATTCCCTCTGACGATTCCAAAACCGTCGATTCGCTGAGAGCGACACTGCGTCCGTTACTCCAACTGGAGAAGAGGAACAAATCTTTGAGTCATCGACCCTATTCTCTCGACTTCGACGACGAGAAAGTTCTCGTGCATGATGCGCTGCAGAGAATTAAATCTGCACTGAAATCAGTGACTGGAGAAAATGCTAGGGCCAGATTTGAGCGCTATCAATCTCGTCTAGTACACCTACTCAATCGCGTAGATCGCGCACCACCTAGTAGCTTGACTGCTGAGAATGTGGATACGAGAGCGAAGCTTATGGTCGATATTTTGGCCACTCTGGACCATTTAGAAACCGTGTCAAGGCAAGATCCCAACCTTAGTGCTATGTTAGCTGCTGCTCAGACTGAAGATTCGGATTCCGATGATTTGTCCGGCGTTCAAGGTGCCTCGCTACCTGTTTCTACCCCAAATAGACAACCTTCATACTTCAAGGGTCCTAAAATGGATAAATGGGGAATTAAATTCACTGGAGACACCAAGAGTATGTCAGTTCACGGCTTTTTAGAGCGAGTTTCAGAACTTAGAGTAGCCCGTCACGTGACTGAACGAGAAGTATTTGAGTCCGCCATAGACCTGTTTGAGGGAAAGGCTCTTAATTGGTTTAGATCGAACCGATCCAGATTTACTGACTGGAGAGAACTATCAGACCTACTTCGCCGACATTTCGAACCGCCAGATTACAGAGCTCGACTCTTTAGGGAGATTTTAGATAGAACGCAAGATCCGTCCGAAAGCATTGTAGATTACCTATCAAGTATGCATGCTTTATGTAGACGTTACGGTGGAATGTCCGATGATGTGAAGCTGGACATTATTTCCCGAAACTTAGCTCCCTTTTACACAACTCAACTTCCACTAGTCAATACATTGGAAGAATTGGAGGAGTGCTGCTTATCTTTGGAAGCCAAGAAATACCGTGCAGAGCACTACGTGCCACCTTCTAGAAGAAGGCAAGGATTTGTCGAGCCTGATTTCGCCTTTGTGTCAGACATGCAAGAAGCCCTTCCTAGCAATCATTCGGACGAGTACGTACAGGAAATTCGTCACTTCAACCCTACTACGAACGATAGACGTCCCAGGGAAATGCCTATGAACGATAGACGCCCTAGAGAAATGCCTATAAATGACAGACGTCCTAGAGAAATGCCTACGAACGATCGACGTCCCAGAGAAGTGGTCTGCTTTAATTGTCAAAAGGCCGGGCATTATAACCGAGATTGCACTAGTCCTCGGAAAATGCACTGTTATCGTTGCGGAACACCTGACGTTACTACCAGAAATTGCCCCAAATGCACGAATTCGGGAAACGCTTCCCGGGGGAATCAATAGGTCGTGAGATGTCTCCCAAAATCGATACCACTTCGACCAACAACGATACTGGCTTTCCTGCAAAATTTCTCTTAGACTACATTATTAGTCACGCTCATGGTGATCAACGTCCATATTTAGAAGTTACTATCTTAGGCACTCCAATTCGAGGATTATTAGATTCCGGCGCTACAAGAACCATCGTCGGTCTTCCTGGATATGAACTATTACAACGGTTAGGATTAAAACTTTTGGCGAAAGAAACAAAATGCACAGTCGCCAATGGACAGAGCTGTTCCAGCATCGGTTGTATGCAGGTTCCATTCTGTTTAATGGGCAAAACCAGAATCATTGATGTGCTCGTCTTACCAGAACTTACTCATACCCTTATCTTAGGAATAGATTTTTGGAAAAATATGGAAATAGTCCCCGATCTGAGACAAGATATTTGGCATTTTGCAGATAGCACCGATCCGATGTTCATTAATAGCATTCAAGACGAAAGCACGCTCACAAGAGATCAGCGAATGCAACTTGACAATTTAATAAAAATAAAGCTTTCAACTATGAGTTCTGGATTGGGATGTTGTAACGTAGCAGAACATACTATTGAAGTTAAACCAGGTACAAAACCCGTCAAACAACGATACTACCCCGTGTCTCCTTTTAAACAAAAGATCATAGATGAGGAGTTAAAGACAATGTTAAAAGACGGTGTGATAGAACCTTCCAAAAGTGCTTGGTCTAGCCCAATATGTCTAGTTCGTAAAAAGGATGATTCCTATCGCTTCTGCGTCGATTATAGGCTGCTGAACGAGGTAACCAACAAGGATGCGTACCCCATTCCATATATCTCTTCAATCCTGGACCGCTTAAAAGATGCTAAATACCTCAGCTCTATCGATATTAAGTCTGCTTTTTGGACCGTCCCTTTGTCAGAGTCTTCGCGTGAATACACCGCTTTTACTGTTCCTGGAAGAGGATTGTTTCAGTTTCGCCGAATGCCGTTCGGATTGACCAATTCTCCGGCCACGTGGCAGCGAATTGTCGATACCGTGCTTGGAGCTGACCTTCAGCCTTCAGTAATGGTTTACCTAGACGACATTATCCTAATCTCTCAGGACTTTGATGAACATTTGCGACTTCTGGACTTAGTGTTCGACCGCCTTCTCGAAGCAGGATTAGTGGTTTCATTGGAAAAGTGTCAATTTTGCCGACCTGAATTAAAATATCTAGGCTATGTAGTGGACCGTCAAGGACTTCGGCCCGATCCATCGAAAGTAGAGGCTATTGTAAATATACCACCGCCGAAAAATGTGACAGAGATTCGTCGATTTATAGGAACAGCGTCTTGGTACCGACGATTCGTACCGAATTTCTCCTCCAAAATATCTCCGCTAACCAACCTGACCAAGAAAAACGTTAAGTGGTCATGGACATTCGATTGCGACGCTGCTTTTAGAACCATCAAAGAAGCCCTGATTACAGCACCCATTCTTACTTGCCCCGATTTCAGTCGTCCATTCGTTCTTCAAACTGATGCGAGTGGCTTTGGCCTTGGAGCTGTTTTGTCTCAAACCTTTGATGAAGGTGAGAAAGTAATATGTTTCCTATCGCGCTCACTATCTAGGCAGGAAATGAAATTGACTGTGACTGAGAAAGAATGTTTGGCAGTGATTTGGAGCGTTGAGAAATTGCGTCATTACCTGGAAGGAGTTCACTTCACTGTGATAACTGATCATCACTCGTTGCTGTGGTTACAACGATTAAAAGACCCACAAGGGAGACTAGCACGATGGGCACTTCGTCTTCAACCGTACGACTTTACTTTAATTCATCGACCTGGAAAGGACCACGTAGTTCCCGATTTTCTCTCGAGATCAGTTCCTGTTTCTGTTGACACTATAGATGCCGAAGTCAAAGAAGACGCATTCTCATCCACCACCGACAAATGGTATAAAAACATGTTCTCCAGACTCGAAGAGCATCCTCACAAATTTCCCACGTGGCGTGTAGAGAATAAAATGCTGTACAAATATGTGAAATCCAGTCCTTCTGAATTAGCAATTCCATCCAGCTGCTGGAAACTCGTCGTTCCTAAAGATAAGAGGCGCGAAGTACTTTTCCGTTGCCATGATATACCAGCTGCAGGTCATGTAGGCATATTTAAAACTTATTGGAAAGTATGTCAACGTTACTATTGGCCTAAAATGAGGAGTGACGTAACCAGATACGTGAAAGCATGTAGGATTTGTGCCCAGAACAAAGTGGAACAAAGAGCACCGGCAGGTCTAATGGGAAATCGACCAAACATTAATCAACCTTGGCAATGTATCAGCTTGGATTTCATCGGCCCGTTTCCTCGCTCAAGATCAGGAAATCAGTATGTTCTTGTGGTTAATGATTATTTCACCAAGTTCACCGTCATGTTCCCATCGCGTTCTGCGACAGCCAAATCGCTTACTAAGCAAGTAGAAGAAGGTATTTTCCTGATGTTTGGATCTCCGCAATTTTTAATGTGCGATCAAGGAGCTCAAATGAAATCTAAAGAGTTCCAAGGACTTTGTCAGCGTTATAAAAGCAAAATTTTCTATACAGCTTCTTACCATCCTCAGGCTGATCCTACTGAACGTGCAAACCGAGTGGCAAAAACTATGATTCGTTCATACATTCAGAACAATAATCACCGTACATGGGACGAAAATTTAGCCGCTATTGGTTGTGCGATGAGAACTTCACGACACGAAACAACTGGATTTAGTCCTTACTATCTGAATTTTGGAAGAGAGCATAAACTTTATGGACAAGACTTCGTCGAAGATATTCACAAGATCGATTTGGATCCTCAAGATTATGTCAAAAAGAGACAAGCCGCATTTTCAAAACTCTATGTGGAAGTTCACGAAAAGATCAAGGCTTCTCGCCTTATCAGCCAACGACGTTATAATTTACGTAGGCGACCTGTCGAATATACACCTGGACAGAGAGTTTGGCGTAAAAATAAAAGTCTCTCGGATGCCACGAAATACTACAGTGCCAAATTAGCACCAACATACTTAGGACCTTTTATTATTAAAAGGAAGACTGGTACTTGCACATACGAGCTTCAAGATCAGACCGGTCAAAATAAAGGTGTTTGGCATGTACAGGACCTCAAGTTGTACAATCCGTCGATTGCAAGTGAGAGTTCGGACAATGAATAAATTGAGTTATTTATCTTTACTTACCTTTTCTTTTACTTCATTACTTTAAACGTTATTACTTTATTTTGTGTGTGAGTAACGAATAAAGGTTCGCTTCTTTCTTTTTTTTTTGTTCCAAATCTTTTTATATCACCTCCAGCGGATGTGGAGTTCTAATGAAGTTCGGTTTCTGTCTCGGCGTGAAACTTGACAGGCCGAATGTAGTTGGTTAGAAATACTCCGCACGGCGTACCCGTGATAGTAGAAATCATATCAAGAGTACGGAGACAGACCAATCGCCTTCAGCCGGTTTGTGTCGTTAGTAGTGAATCAGGCCCTCAGCGGTTTACTACAATGGGTATCTGAGTAGTTAACCTTCAGTTGGCTTCTCACTTCACTTGTAAATGTGGTGGCAAACCTGTTCTATGAATCCTAGCCCTCAGCATCTTCGGTATCTTATTAGCTTTTTCGTAGATTTTTAGTACAATAGTTTCTTGCTTATCGATTATGTCTTTAGGTTGCCACTTCAGCAGTTAACATTTTATAGTATTAGTTTTATGGCGTTCATTTAGTAGAACCTTTATTCTTGCTTGTTTCTTCCCTAATGTTTTTATTTACTTTATTACTTAATTGAAGGTCGCTCAATTCAGGCTTTGGTTGTGTACGCTGTTGTCTTGGCGTGAAACAAGACAGGAGTGGGTACGACTTTATCTTCTCTAGGAGTTGACTTTCTTTTCGTCTTTTAGGTTTTACTTTTCGTTATTTTTCTTCCTTTCATTCTATCTTTACTTTCGATTTCAGTACCTACCGATTTTGACTTGATTCCGTGGAAATTTGGCTTTGCCGGATTTTCTTTAGTGATTACCCTGATTTGGACTTAGTATTTTACTTTTACCTTGATTTGTCTCTTTAGTTATTTGGTTAGCTTGGATGGATTGGCTAACGCCGGTTGATCTTTGCTGTCGCTCGTCTTAAAGACGTTATTTATTCATGATGACCTTTTTTTTTTGCTTCGTTCTTCCTTTTAGTTTTAGTGGTAGGTTTTCGTTGTAATTTTTTTTTTTTGTAAACCGTGTTGAGTACGGGATATTTGCAACGAGGACGTAATTTCTCTCTCTGTTTTTGCTTGATTTGCGTTGTTGATACATTTGCTTGATTTACTTTGTTGGACTTTGAGTTATTTTTGATTGATTTACGTTGCTTTATAGACAGAGTGAGATAACCCATTTGGGGATTTAAGCCGCTGTTGGAACTGAATTGCAAGTAACGGAGTAATTTCGTTATTGATGTCGCTCAGATGCGATTTATTGATTATTGATTGATTTTGACCTCGTCATTTAGACGCTTTATACTTACCGATTTTGTCCTGGTTCGGGTATAGCCCAACTTTATATTTACCGATTTTGTCCTATTTATATACAGCCTTCTTTTTTTTTTGCTATAGAAAAGGCCGAGGGGCGTTTGGTGATCCTAGATGGCGCTTTGCCGTCTTTTGTGGAATGTTCGTTCTGCTGAAGGCAGATTTGCGGGCAGAGTTGTATTGTGGGGGGTGGCTGTCTGACCCCTGATTAAGTCTGTACATCGCTGCAGCACAGGGGAGGGCGAAACTACTGCGTATGACCTCGTCCGCAGGTCTCGTGTGATACGCCAGGCCAGGAGCAGAGCCGCCTTTCGGAACACCCTAATTAAATTTTCCGTTGAAGGCTGTGGTACATTTAGTTGTCATCGACACGTTTGTATCTTTTAGTTTAGTGTGTACTAAAACATACTCCCTTTGATTGGTGGAACATCTGGGTTACAACTGTTATTTTTTTTGTTGATATTGATTATCTTTAGTTTTCCACCTTTCAAGTACTGCTGTGTATTTGCTTTCCTTGGGTCTTTCTTGTGGGTGCGGGGTTGTACCGCGAGTTTGTTTGTATGAGGTTAGTACACGAGGTTCGCCAAGTCACATTTGGTTGCAACGCAATGCTAACTTAAGTCCGATATCCATCAAGTTCGCTTTTTTGACCTCTATACCATACAAACAGCTCGGGGTTGCATCCTTTCCTCTCTCGGAGTCTCCATGGGTCGTCGGCTGTGCAACAGTGCTTGAAATGATTTTAGGTTTCTATTATTTTTATTTTATTGCTTTTAGTGATTGACTGCTATATTTTAATGGCTACGTCGGTAGCGTCAATTTTTTTTTTTTTTTTTGGTCTAGGAGTTGATTGATAACTCGTGTGATTATTTTGTACATATAACTGATATATGATTCCGTATTTAGAGTTAGCTTACCTATCTGAATATTTCTGTTAACTTCATTGGATTATACATAACTGGGTACCTTGTGTTCTCTTGTGCTGGCGCGAGTATAATTAATTTTTTTGTTTGGTTATTACTTAGTTGAATTATCGTCGTAAAACTTCTTAGTGGAAGTTTTTCTCCTGCCGAAGAAGAGGGGAGTTGTAACGGTTTAATTTTAGTACTAGGGGTTAAAGCCTATTTTTGGCTAAGGTGTGAGAAATAATCATTAAGGTAGTACAATGTGCTCTATGAAAAATCATTAGTATGTGGTGAATTGAAACAAACCAAAATTTTATTTAAAGTTTATTATTATGTCGCCTTCACCTTTTTGTCAAGAACCTTTCAACATATTTGTTTTGCTGTTTATTAAATGTACATAGATATTTATAAAACATTTTACTAGTAAAAATAAGGCTATACATATATATATATTACTCGTATCATTGTACTGTTACATAACTCTCTCTCTCGGTGTTTAGAGGTTGCTTTCCTTTCTTATGGCATTTGTTGATTACCTGGTTCCTCCTTTATTTTTTTTTTAACGCCGTTACCTCGAGTGGCTGATCCAGCTTGTGTTGTACCTAAAATAAAGATATCTATTTGAATTCTATGACTGTAGACTGAGATCTTAGGTAATTTTGCCTTCGATGGTACGTAAGGTTATATAGGTATGTAAGAGTTGTTAAAACGGTCTCTGGCTGCGAATGCCTGGTTAATAAAGCAGATCCTTACCTTATCTTTCATCTTGATTCCATATCTCCCTTGGCTTAGGGGTTGAAAGTCGATTTTTCTCCCTTGTTAAATGGCAGACCGTGTCCTAAGTTAGTAGCCTAAAAACAGTCAGCTACAGACGGTGTAAATAGAGTAAGTTATAGGACTTACCGCTATGGTCGTGTCAAATACATTTTCGTGGGAAATACAGTGGATTTTCCGTATTATATTTTCCTTTGTTTGGTTCTGGAATGGTGTGACAATCTGATCGTTAGGGACATTTCACTGGGTTGGTTAAAAATAAACCCTGTTCCTTTAATTTATATAAATAGAAGTGGGCGTCACTATCGATTTTAATCTCTTCGATCGACCTAACTTGTTGATATTGTATTGACTGCTATCGGATGATTTGTACCAGCCAATTGCATTGTATTGAAATCTGTTTATCGTTATGTAATGTAGGAGCCACTTGGGTGTTTATTTAAAGCTGGTAATTGGTGTAAAGTCATTTAGTTTCTAGGTTGACATCTATCGACCTTTGCGAGATCGATTATATCGCTTATTCCTTAGATGTGGGAAATATTTATCTGATGTACCGTTGGTTGTATACGGGTGACCGTGTTTGGTAATAATTTATATTGCCCATGTATTAGTTAATTAAAAACAAATTTCTTTAGTTTCACCGTCGCGCAGGAGGGGGTACAAGGGTAACCCAGGATTCTATTGTCTCCGCTCTTTGGTTATTTTATTATTTGTACGGGTTCGCTTCGGCTAGGTTAGTTCATTAGGTTTTTGTGTAGGTACGAGGTTTTGAATTCTAGCGCCCTTTTTATTGACAGGAAGCTTTCTATTTTGTTGGTAGGATTGCAGCTCTTCCGGGAGGTCGTGCGCGATTGTTACGGCCTTCCTTAGTTACTTACTGACTTGTCTCCGTCGTGAAAGCGTGTGTCCAGCCAATTTTTTTTTACACGTGAGTGGATTTTGGACACCGTTTTCTTATTAAAGCTTTTAAATTGCTTTGGTTTAGTTTAGTGTTGGATTGAAAGCTTTTTTACGGCATAGCCGGATTTTAAAGCGACGGAGTGCAAGTCAGGAAACGTAAAAACGTGTGAGACCCCATCGTCATCGGGGTCCTTTTACCTGGGCGCGTGTACCTAGCCCCTTACCTAGGCACCTCTTTACGCCTTTCAACTAGAGGCGCTACAGCTTCTACCTAGGATTCTAACCTAGGGCCGACCAGCAGTACTACCCAAGCGGTACATAGGTTGCTACCTAGGGTGCACCTGAAGCCGACTAACCGGCAAACCAACTACCGTAATTGGCTGATCGGTAACGTAACCGGCCAGTATATTGCTGTAAGGTTTTTATTCCTATTTTATTTGTGTAACCAATATTTTTTTTGTTGTTAAAGTGTAACCGGTGTGATCATAACCGCAGGGCTGGTATAGTATTTACCTGAATTAATTTTCTTGGGTATCAAACCCAATCACTCATTTTTCCTTTTTTTTCGCTTCAATAAATGTAAGTGGAAACTAATTTTTCTTTTTAATAAACGGCATTAGTGTGTTTTTAAAATTTTGAGTTTTATTTGAGACGTCCCACAACACCACCTCCGTAATTTGCTTTCTTGTTAATTTTTTTTTTTTTTTATTATTCATTATTAAGTTCAGTGGAGAGTGAGGTCCCACCGAGATCGCGGAGGCTTCCGTTTTGGCCTGGCTACAAAACGGTGGCGCCCTTTTTTTTTTTACCCCCCCTACTCTTCGGCATTTGGGCTAGGGCATTTGCTCGCTCGCTCAAGGCCTCTCACCCTCAGCTGAACTTCGTTGCTGTCAGTTTTTTTTTTTTTTTTTTTTTTATAATTAAATTCTTTTGTGTCATTGTTAATTCAATATTAATCTTTGGGCAAATAAAAGCGTAGCACACTGAGTGCACTGTTGCCAAAAGTGATTTGTAACTTAATTCAAATAATATCAATTAGTTTAAATTTTTTGAGTAAACCTAAGACAAAATGAAATTGATGCGGGTTGTAGGGCGGCCGCCTCCATTAAGAGTTCTTTGTATTTTTCCGATACTTATCTAAAAAAAAATAGGCCGCCCTTGTAAGGGGGCACTCCCAGCACACCACTCAGAAACGGACCTGGCACTAACAGGATAAATATTTTAATAATTCAACTTAATAATTGTTGTTGATATTAAATTCATGAAAAATTCTGGCAATAGAATCTTTACACTCCTTTCGTTTAACGGTAACCATTAATATTTTCACGGTTTTCATCAAAATATAGCTATTTCTATGCTCTATAAGCTGAATAATAAATAAATTTATCGTGAAATTCAATTCTATTAAGAGAATTTGGAAAAACTAAATGTTATTTAAAAATCGCCATCTAGAAGACGCGGTATGCACTACCGACCACGACTAAAGTAGGTTTTTTACTGTGTGTCAGAGAGGGAATAATTAAAAAGAATATTTTCTGAAAATAATTCAAAACCTAAATCAATATTTCATAAATCCACATTTCAGTAAAGAAATTAATTTCCCATTATTTATTACTAAATTTATAAACACGCCAATCAAGCCGATTCAGGAAGTCAGCAGAAACGAAGGTGTTCGACCTATGCATTGACCGTAGTACATCGTTTACCTAAAATAGATTAAAAGATAGTAAAAAAAGTGCTGACTTGACGAACCGTTTGAAAGGTATAAAGACAAATTTGATCGATGGCAAAAGAGGCAGTTGTTGGGCGGCAAGGTAACTGATCGATTCTATCCCGATTCTCCCCTTTGCGAGACGCCGTTCGAAAGCAGCCCCATGATGGTTATTTTCAAAGTTAATCTTTTATTGTAAGAATGAAACTATAGTTTGTCTCACCTATAAGGAAATGTAACCAAGGGTAATATTTAACCATAACGTAATTGAAGTGTAAAATAATTGTAATGATTTATTGGAAACAGACTAACAGTAAATAAATGAATTAATTGTTGTTGTATAAAATTTGGTGTTTTTATTCCGATCTTAGGTCAACGTCCCCAGTCGCACCCGCAGGGCGTGACAACTTGGTGGAGGCGCCGTGTTTATATTCTTATTTTCTTTGCAAAATAACTGGTAAAGTAATAATAACCCTGGTTACAATTTCTTAAAGGAAAAAATTTATTTCCTTTTGGTTTTACTTTAGTGTGATTTTTAGGTATTAATTATTTCTAGGTATTAATACTGCATACTGGTCTATTCCTATTTTTTTTGTACTTTTAAAATTTTTTAAAAAGATTTTCTGGTTCATTCTCGTTGAATTTTTTATAATATTGAATACTTAGTATGATCATTAAATGAAAAAAGAAAAATGTTATATTATCCATAAAAAGTTTGACATAGTCCTGTCTCGTGCCAGTTTACGCTGGCGAGATTAGTACTATACAGACGTGTACCGGTAGTAATCTTACTTTGTGCCCGTTAACGCTGGCGAAGCTAACATTGCTATCTTGGTTGCTATTCTGTGACTGATATTAAATTCTACCTTGTGCCTAGTTCACGCTGGCGAGGTTTTAGAGTTTCTATCGGCAGCAGTATACAGATTTTTATTTCTGTGCCAGTTACCCGCTGGCGGAAATAATACACTCTGCATTAAAGGCACTTGCAAAAATCACTTTCTTCTAAGTCAAATAGTTATTTATGCACCTGAGGATTAATGGCCCGCAAGAAATTGAATAAAAATCAACGAGAACGAAAAAGACTCGAAAAAGTAAATTTAGTAATCACAGATATAAAGGTACATAAGGAAACAGGCCTTCCTGTCACACCCACATTTAAAGGGGCCCAACAATTTTTTCCCACTATAGATGACGATCGCACGGCTCGATTAAAGGCAAAATTTCTTATATTATTTGGGGATGATGAACTATAAATCTGCCAAAGTTTTAACAAGAATAATTATATTCTTTTTTTTAGAATTTTTTTTTACCATTTTACAGATTATCAGTATACAGGGTGTTGGGAAAATGTGTTTGGATACTTGGACAGGTGATTCTACATGATAAAATAATGTTAGTAAGTCATGTAACAAAATATCGAAATCTCAATATTTTCTAAGTTATGGTCTGTCAAAGTTCAATTTTTTTTTTCTTATTTTTGATGTAGGGCATTTACTTTTTCACCAATTAATTTGATTTTTGGCACAGAGACTTATCTTCACGATTTCTATAACTCTGTTACCAAAATGTTGCCCTACTCTGCCACCAGAGGGCACTTTACCTGAAAACCATATTTTTTTTTCGCATATCTTTTTGGATTTGACAGATATTACAAAACCAAATATGCCTTGTGAAAGACAATAAAATACTTATTAAAAAAGTTACTCTTCATTCGAGTCGATAAACCTCACCGTTTAGTCACAAATTAGCAGTAAACATTTTATTACCATTAAATCAGTACGTCCAATAGGCGCAAATAAATCAAGTTACCATGCTTCAAATTTAAATAAATCTGTCAATAAAATACCTAATAAGTTATCGGACTAAATACTAAATTATATCAACGTAAACAATTTATTTTTATTTATTTATTGTCAGTTTTATTCACCTAATAATAATTTATGTATTGGTAATTATTATACGAATAGATAGGTCATTAAATCTATTTTTTAACACTGAATGAACAAGTAATTAAAAAGGAAACTAATCATAATATATTCTCAAAATGTCCTCCGTTCATCTCTATACATTTCCTAATGCTTTTCAAGAAATGTTGCCTAACTTTAAAGAAAATACCGGCCGTATTTTGAATAACCTCAAATCCATTAATTACTCTTTGACGTAGATCTTCAACATCGTTTACCGGAGTTTTATAGACCAAAGTCTTTAAATGTCCCCAAAAAAAAAAGTCCATAGGATTAATGTCAGGCGAACGCGGTGCCCAAGGTAATGATCCATTTCGTCCTATCCACCTGTTAGGAAATGTATCATTGAGATATGTCCGTACGTTTAGACTAAAATGGGGTGGAGCGCCATCTTGAAGAAGCCACATGCTTAATCTTGTTTGAATTGGCACATTTTCCATTAATTGTGGAAGGACATTCCGAAGGAAATGTAAATAAACTTCGCCATTTAACGGTCCTTCAAAAAAGTGAGGTCCTATGAGATGGTCTCCTATAATTCCGCCCTATACATTTAATGAGAATCGTCGCTGATGCTGCCGTTCCATAATCGCATGTGGGTTTTCGTATGCCCATTGGTGGGTGTTATGAAAATTGGTAATCCCATCCCGTGTGAAAGTAGATTCGTCCGTGAATAATATGAAATTAAGGAATCGATTGTTTTGTCGAAATTTCTCTAATAATTGTTGGCACATGTTAACTCGTAACTGTGCGTCACCCTCATAAAGTGCCTGTACCTTTTGTACATGAAATGGGTAAAGAAGATCCTCATGAAGGACTTCCCAAGCCGTAGAATTGTCAATTCCCTCTTCTAAAGCTATATTTCGAGTACTTATACCTGAATTCGCTTCTGCTCTTTCAAGTATTCTTTCTTCCATTTCAACAGTTCTAACGTATCTTGGTCTACCTTTATCAGCAATAGTATTTATAAATGAGCCTATCTCGCCAAGCCTTCGATGAACTTTGATGAAAGTTGGGGCACTTGGAACATTTCTATTAGGATATATGTTTCCATGTAAAACCGCCGTGCTTGCTCTGCATTCCCATTGGCTCTCGCCATAACAAAAATGCATGTCACGATACTCAGTATTTGAATATACGTGAGCCATTTTATTACTAGGTAAACAGCAACTTAATTTTCACTAATTTTAAAAATGTACTACGTTTATGAATACTTTTAAGGCTTTACTAATGTCTAATTTTTTTACTTATTATTTACTTTTCACCCGTCTTATCATTTATTTAAATTTGAAGCATGGTAACTTGATTTATTTGCGCCTATTGGACGTACTGATTTAATGGTAATAAAATGTTTACTGCTAATTTGTGACTAAACGGTGAGGTTTATCGACTCGAATGAAGAGTAACTTTTTTAATAAGTATTTTATTGTCTTTCACAAGGCATATTTGGTTTTGTAATATCTGTCCAATCCAAAAAGATATGCGAAAAAAAAAATATGGTTTTCAGGTAAAGTGCCCTCTGGTGGCAGAGTAGGGCAACATTTTGGTAACAGAGTTATAGAAATCGTGAAGATAAGTCTCTGTGCCAAAAATCAAATTAATTGGTGAAAAAGTAAATGCCCTACATCAAAAATAAGAAAAAAAAAATTGAACTTTGACAGACCATAACTTAGAAAATATTGCGATTTCGATATTTTGTTACATGACTTACTAACATTATTTTATCATGTAGATTCACCTGTCCAAGTATCCAAACACATTTTCCCAACACCCTGTATATCTTTATCACCTACTACCTATTAGCACGCAAAAATATCTTTCTAAAACCAGATGAGTGGTGACGAAAGAATCACTAGGAGTAAAGCACAGGGCAGCGCGAAAAAAGATTATCAAATCAACAAAGCGGCATTAAATTTACTTGCCAATTTTAAACCAACACACAGAAGTACCGACATTAGTCCTTTCGCACCAAATACATCTTTGCAAAGAAGCCCTACACAAATAACTTCAGCTCCGGCTATTGAGGAGGCAAAATTTACCTTTGACTTGACCATCCCCGAAACACATAACAAAAAACTAAAATCCAACCCTACTACCCCTGTAACAACTTTAACAGATAGTTCCGAGACCCCAAAACAACCCATACCTGACAACAATTCAATAATCGTCCCAGCCGAGGTTCCACCCAAAAACCAAACCGACATAGACCCGAGCAGGGACCCAAAAATAAACATACCAATACATACAACAAGACAAGTAGGACATTCAGGTACAAATCAGGACTTAAATAATCAAATTACTGTAACACATAATAACATGGCAAAAACAACTTTAGAAAACGCGTTCGCCGAGGCAAAAAACCCTGCTACCCCTAAATTCATTTCGCCACCAACATTTGACCCTAGCTTGGACTCTCCAGTCAACTTCTTATCAAAATATGATAAAATAGCTACTTGTAATGACTGGAGTGACAGCCACAAAATATCCTATTTGGGAAATTTTCTGGAGGGCCCTGCTAGCTATTGGTACAATGATTATATAACTAAACCTGCAAATAAAGACAATAATTGGGCAAAAATTAGACAAGATATAATATGTGAATTTAACGGTGAACAACCAATGCGAAAATTAAAATTCAGATTTAATACGAGAAAACAACAAGACAATGAGGACATTAAAAAATATTACTACGACCTACTCACATTGGCATATGAACTCGACCCAAACATCAGTTTTGATTTGTTTAGGGACCATTTCGAAAATGGATTACACTCATCATACTATGAAACGTATTACTTAATGAGTTCTGCAAATATGGACTTTTCGCAACTAAAGGCACTTGTGCTAAAACTTAGTGAAATAAAGGAAAGAGCGCTAGTGGACAGGATGACGGCACAAACATCCTTGCTGTCAATTACACCACAACAAGGGGGATCAAATAGAATAAATTATAGATCTAACCAACAACATCGTGGCGTGGGATTCAGAAGTAATTATATCCCACCACGATACATTGAAAATAGGTTCGGTCAAAGAACAGAGAGAAATCAAGGTACCAGCTTCAATCGATATAGGGCACCACAGAGAGGCAATTATAGGGGATGGAATATATAATATATATAATTTCCAACCCCAAAATAGCTACAATAGAAACAGAGATAGTAGCAGAGAGAGGAATGGAAACTACATACCCAACACGAGGTGCAACGATGGTAGATCAAGGTGCCACAATTGCAATAGAGGTGGTCACTACTCTTGTAACAACCCGAGGGCCAACGGCCGGAACAGAAATAGGGACAACAGAATAGTATCATTCTCAAGACCAAGCTCCCCAAACGACAGGGGACGACTCAATTAATTAGCCCAAATGAGGTCGTCCTCTACTCAATGAGCTTAGGTCAAAACATTCTCAAAGTAAAAGGATGTGTAAATAATTTAAATATGGATATTATACTAGATACTGGGTCCAGTCAATGTGTAGTAAACAAAGAATTAGCATTAAACATAAAACCTCTAGATAAAAGGATAAATTTAGTTACAGCAGGGGGAAATAGAATTCTACCTTTAGGAACGACTGAAGTAAAAATAAAATTAGGGAATTTATCAGGCTATGTAGTAGCCCTAGTTGTAGAAAAGCTTTCTAAGCCTTTAATTGTAGGAACCGATTTTTTGGCTAAAAATAAAGCTAAAATAGACTTTGGCCAAAAAACTGTACCATTTTATAATCAAAATAGACAAACGACATTAGTTTAAAAAAAAAAACAAGAGAACAAGAAGCCCAGGAGGAAGCAAGTGAAATAGCGGAGAGTACAGAGCTTGGTACACAGCTCTCTATGTTAGAAAATGAAGATAATGAAGAAAAAGTATATAAAGTAGTCTCAAGTGAAGACTATATTTTGAAGCCAAATATGCAAATATAAATTAAATTGGGTACAGAAATAGAACCATTAACTTCTGAAACATTAAAAAATTTGGTATTCGTAGAAAATGACCAGTTACTAAGGCCAAGGGGTATGATTTTATTGACCTCGCCTTATATAACAGAAAATGCCTTCATATTAAAAGCAGTGACGAAGAGTCACAACAATATTAAAATATTTAAAGGAACAACACTAGGCTACCTGAAAAAGATTGAATTGTATGACTTACAGGAAGCACCACTACTATATGTAGAAGAAGATGAAAATGACGACGAAATAGTCACCATAAACGACCATAAAATCGACCACTTAAATAACAGCGACATCGATACCGAATTGAAAAATCTGCTCGAAAAATATAACGACGTTTTTTCAAAGACGCCAAAATATATGGGAAAAACAGATCTAGTAGAACACAGCATAGACGTAGGAGATGCTCAACCAATCAAAACCAAGGCATACAGAGTGTCACAAAAAGAAAGGGAGTTAATCGATCAGCAAATAAAAGAAATGGCAAAATACAACATAATTCGCCCTAGCAATTCCCCGTGGGCCAGTCCGGTCGTGCTAGTTAAGAAAAAATCAGGTGAAACTAGATTTTGTGTAGATTATAGGCACCTCAATGAGGCTACTGGAAAATCGGCTTATAACATCCCTAATATTGATGATATAATGACCTATCTAGGCAATGCACGGTATTTTTTATCCCTGGATATGTTTTCTGGATTTTGGCAGGTAAAAATTAAAGAAGAGTCCAAACCTTACACTGCATTTCAAGCACAGGGGCACGGACTATGGGAGTTTAACTACATGAGCTTCGGCTTATGCAACGCTCCTAGCACATTTCAGCAATTAGCCGATACAGTGTTCAGAGATCTAAAATGGAGGGAAGTCCTAATCTATATGGACGATATAATAATATTCTTAAAAACACTAGAAGAACACCTCGAAAAAACTAGAAAAAGTTTTCATGAGACTAAGAGAAGTCGGCCTAACGCTAAAACCAAGCAAATGTGAATATCTACAAGAAAGCATTAACATATTAGGGTACACCGTCTCACAAAATGGTATTTTACCGGACAAACGAAAATTGTTGGCAATTAAAGAATTCCCTATACCTAAGACTATAAAAGACATACAATGTTTCGTAGGTCTATGTAATTACTATCGAAAATTTATAAAAAACTTTTCAATTATTGCACATCCCTTACATCAAGTAACAAAGAAAGATACTGGCTTTATATGGGAAGAAGATCAACAAGAAGCTTTTGAGGTCCTTGTTGAGGTTCTAGCACACTATAACCCAACAAAAAGTTGCGAACTTAGAGTGGACGGAAGTTTAATAGGAATCGGAGCGATTCTTTTACAGGAAGGAGATGACGAACAACTACATCCAATAGCTTATGCTAGCCGAAGCCTTTCAAACGCCGAGAAAAACTATACAATAACAGAAATAGAGGGACTAGCAGCGATATGGGGGCTTACATACCTAAGACATCTAATTTATGGAAAACCAGTCCGGATAGTGACAGACCATCACGCACTCTGTTGGCTAAAATCTTTAAAAGATCCAACTGGGGGACTAGTAAGATGGTCCATAAAACTGTCAGAATTTGAATACACTATTACGCACAAAAGTAGCGTAGCACACCGTGACGCAGATTGTATAAGTAGGTATCCAGTACTAGGACCTGGAGATAACAAAGAGCTAAATGAAGTCCATACGTTCCTATTAGAGCCTGGCGACATGTCAAGACTACAACTCGAAGACCCAGAGGTAAAGCAACTTATACAAGCCCTAACCGACCCAAGTACTGCAACCGTAGGTACCCGAAGACGTATAAAAAATTTTAGAATGGTAGACAACGTGTTATATAAAGTTAGCCACAACCAAAATTAAAAATCGGGATTATTGGGAAGGACTGCAAAAAGATGTCGAAAAATTCATTAAAGGATGCCCAGATTGTCAAGCCAGAAAAGGGCAACAAAATCGTAAGCCCATAGGATCCCTACAGCCGATTCCTGTGGGAACACCATTTGAAAGGATAGGCATAGATTTGTTAGGACCATTCCGCAAAAGTAGTTCACAGAATACAATGATCGTAGTAGCTACCGACTACGCCACACGTTGGGCGGAAACAAAGGCACTACCAAGTGGCAAAGCAGGCCCAATGGCAAAATGTATTCTAGGAAACGTAATAACAAGACATGGGGCACCCAAATATCTATTAAGTGACAGGGGAAAAGTTTTCCAGTCAGAATTGGTCAACGAACTACTAAAACAAATGGGAACAATAAAACAATTTACAACAGCATACCATCCAAGGACAAACGGCTTAACTGAAAGATTCAATAAAACCTTAGCAGATATGCTCTTTATGTACACGAACACGAACCAAACAAATTGGGATCAATTTTTAAGTCACGTCACGTTCGCGTACAATACAAGTCGATAGGATACGACAAAGTTTTCTCCATTTATGCTGGTATATGGGAGAGAGCCAATATTACCCACAGAAGCAAACATGACTCACTCAACAGACCCACCAAACAGCGACACTATAAGAGACACTGCATTAACAGTAAGAAACAAGGCTATTGAAAATCTAGCAAGAAAACAAGAAATAGACAAACTCAGATATGACTCCAAACATAGGCATGTAGAATATAAAGAAGGCGATCAAATAAGAGTATTCACTCCTATAAGAAAAGTGGGCAGAAGTGAGAAACTACTTCTACGGTTCATATTACATAACAAAGAAAATCTCTGAAGTAGACTATGAAATTCAAAAGGGTGTATCGAAAAATAGCAAAAAGGACATAGTTCATGTCAGTAGAATCTTGCCATATTACGACCCCTGGACGCCAAGTCCCATCCCGAAATTTAAGCTCTTAATTTTAGTAAATAGGGACCCTGCTGTAACACTAAAATACAAAAATGCTTAGCTACAAAAACATATTAAGTGAGGCAAATAGGAACGGTGTAATAATAATCATAGCAAGTACATTTTAATATTAAGGTATCTAATGGCTCGAGTAATAGCCATATCATCCACTTGGGATTTCCGACAGTATCTACTGTACTATAAAATCAAGTATACTACCTCTAAAATTGAATAAATAATTATTAAGTAAATTTGTAAGGAAATAGGTACCTACTACTTATACCTATTAGATTATACAAGCATAAAAAATTCATAAAATATGGCAAATTATAACCTGCATTTCTTTACAAAATATCTAGGTACTTAAAATAAAATTGAGCTAGGTACAAAAAATATAATTAAATTTCGTTATACAAAGCAAATTGTACTAAATAGGTCAGCGTCTAGACAGTCACAGAGGTGTAAAAGGAGAAAACTACCCAGATACAGCTATTTCAATATTTTTTTTATCAGGTCACTGTTAGCCTTAACAAGTGGAACTATGCAGGATACTCACAGTGTAGAGGTCAGTGCTGGGGCTTTTTGGAAGCCCCTCCCAGAAACTATTACATATGATGCAACAATACCACTGACATACGAAGCTGAATGGACCGACAATAGCATGATAGAAACGAATCCACTTGAAGGGGCATGCGAAAACAAAACAGCTAAAAGCAACGAATGTGTCATCATCCACCACATCAGCCAACTGGCGAAATCCTTCTCAGAAAAACTAAAACTTCTAGAGCAAGGTTGGAGCATTAATTCAATGACGATAAATACAACAACAAGACACAAAAAAGCATTGGACTTCATCGGAAAGGGGTTTTCATGGAGTTACACAGGAAAAATTTGATTTCGTCGCTAACAGCGAAGAAAAATTAAGGTTAAGGTTAAATTCCATAGGTCAAGGTCTCTCTAAGACAATAAGAGATATAAGTGAAAACTCCAAGCACTTTAAAGAATACCAAAACTCATTGACAAAAACATTCAAACAGACAAAGGACAGAATCAAACTTATAGAACGACAAACAATAAAATACATTCAAATGAAAATATCGAAAACTATAGACCGTCAGGATTCGATGCTACTAAACTCATTCCATAACGAATACCTAAATCTCAAACGGACAATACTACTTCCAAGGACCATACGCAGACACACAATAATAGATTCATGCAAACACCATAAGATACCTTCATCTATTGTCAACCCGTCTATACTGAACAAGGACTTACAGACATTAGAAAAAGAACTTGGAAACTCTGGTCAGGAACTGGCCATTCCTAGCACAGAGATTTTTCAGTACTTCGAACTTCCAATCGCAGACTGCTCTTTCATCGCCTCAAAACTTTTCATTCATGCAAGAATTCCCATAATAAAAAACAGGCATCAATGGGAACTGTACGAACTTGTAACCGCACTATTTGCATGGTTCAATCAAACATGCACTATTCCACACCAAACTTTATATTTAGCACTATCAACTGACCCATTCAATAACAAAAATCACATAAGGCAAATCTCCGGCACAGGGCTGCACCAATGTAGGCCCTATCATAACAAATTATGCTACATCCCAAGGTTTTCAGCTGACTCCATGCAAGGTCCAGAATGCGCTAAAAAACTATACGAAGGCACTACAGTTCAAGACCTAAGTAATCACTGTCCCATGAACTGTCACTCTTCAACATCCATGATAATTTCGGAAATTTATGATGACAATTACATACTTACACACCCAGAAGACAATACAAACATTACTTGCGGTCAAAGAACGCAAAAAATTCCAGACAAGCACAAGCATCAGGGATCTATTAAAGTACATTTACCATGTAACTGCAAATTGCACTCAGGGGAAGACACAATAATTCCAAACAGGTTTCCCTGCCCTGATGAAATAACATTGAAAGCAAAATTTATTCATATAATTCCAGCAATATGGTCAAATTTAGAATCATTTGTTTTAAATCTAAAAATGCAAGACAACCTACCCACATACAAAAACATTCAAGAATGCTTAAATACAAATTGGACATTAAAAATACCTCATTTAAACTTGACTTCAACAGACAATACAATGAAAAACGTTATAGACTCTATACGTGACATATACCCTTCAATTTCATCATACAGTGAAACTTACAGCCTACATAATGACACTTTGTTCCTAGTTTGGAATATATGCCTTTCCATCGCTGTCGCTTATCTTTTCTTCAGCCGAAATCGGCTACTCGTGGCTGCAACAGCCCCAATTCAAAGAGTCCAAGGAGAGACATACTCATCTCCTATAGCCCATGACGCTCTATTCGGTCTTCTTTGTACTTGCCTTTCTATCTTCTTGCTGTATCTAGCATATCGCATCATATGTCATTATTGCACCAAACCTAGAAAAAACAACAATTCCAATGAAAATACCAATTCACCACAAAATGGCGAAGGAATCGAAATGTCGGAAATTCCTTCGTCAAACTCGCAACCCAACTGTGTAAAAAGATATTCTTTGGAAATACTTGAGCACAAACATCTCCTATCACTGTCTCCTGGAGAAAAGCTTAATGCACAAATTCAATGTGTAGAAATATAAATATTTCTCCTAAGCAAGGTATAGCTAAGTATGACCTAGCATCCTTAAATAAGTTAAATTTTTTTTCTCGTCAAGCAAGTGTTTTTACCTTTTTATTTAAGTCAAGAATACAGGTATACCCACAAAAAGTAATTCTTGGATAATTATCATCGTAAATCACAAATAAGTTCCGGAACAACGACGAATAACTATGAATAATAATTAACATAACATATCCTTAGATATTATAAAAATGATAGATTTTATATCAAGAGTATAAGTGATATTATGGGTTAACCAGAAAAACTATTAGTTTGACTTAGTAAACTTCCACTATATTGACAAAAAATTATTTGACATGTTTCGCTACACTGTAGCTTCTTCAGAATATGATTTACGAATGAGTGATGACTAACAATTGCAATAATGTAAACCTCTGAGGTAATTAAATAATATAATAAAGTAAGGGTAGGTAGATTAGTTAATCTGTTACATTTGGGTTTTTCTAAAGCTTAAGATGAATAAAATAATTTATTTTTACAAAGGGGTGTTGTCATACAAAATTTAATAAAGTAGAATTACTAATAAAGCTTAAGATGCATAAAGTATTTTATTTTTACAATGAGGTATTGTTAAACAAATTTAATAAGGTAGAATTACTAAGCTCTATTTGGTCATTAAGAAGTACGTTGGAATTTTTAAGTTTATTTATTTCCATGGATTCTAGCAAATTCAATTTGACACCTTTATTTTCAATATGTAAAATTTTGTAATTCGGATCAAAATTATGTTGATTTTGTAATAAATGGCAGGCATAATTAGAGTCTTGTTTATGTTTAGTAAAGCTATTGTGATGTTCTTGTATCCTTTTACCAAAATATCTACCAGTTTGGCCTATGTACGTCTTCGGGCAGTCTTTACATGTTAATTTATAAACACCGGATTTTTTATTTTTGTTTGTTTTAGTTTTACTATTTCTAATGAATTTGCCTAAAGAATTATTGGTTTTGTAAGCGACGTTGATATCATGTTTATTTAAAAAATTGCCAATCTTTTTAGTAGGCTCTCCAACAAAAGTAATAAGGTTAAATTTTTTATTAGGGTCCTTGATCTTAGGATAAACTAAATCAATGGCCTTTTTGTATGTTTTTTTCTTTAAAATTTGGTCAATTAAGTTAGAGGTATATCCATTATTAATAGCAATTTGTTTTATTATGTTCAATTCTTTCAAAAAATTTTCTTCATTTAAAGGGAAAGTTACAAGTCTATGAATCATGCTATGGAATGCTGCTAATTTATGTTGTATGGGGTGGCAAGAAGTATTAGGTATTGTAGTATCTGTATGAGAAGGTTTGTGGTAGACAGAGAAGACATGTTTATTATTTTCTATTTTTATAGTTAAGTCGAGAAAATTAATTGAACCATTTAATTCTTTTTCTATAGTAAATTTGATATTATTATGTAAGCCATTGATACATTCTAGAAAAACTTTAATTGTCTATCAGTACCTAGAAAACATGTAATGACATCGTCGACGTACCTAAACCAATAAAGAAATTGTTTAAAAAGAGGGTGATTACTTATTTTATTTTCCAAAAAATCCATGAAAATTTCTGCTAATAAGGGGCTGAGGGGGTTGCCCATAATCAGTCCATTTTTGCTCGTATAAAAATTATTATTGAATTCATTAATAATTTTGTTCAAGACAGACAGAGATAGACTCTATTATTTCTTGTTTTTTAATGATATTGATTTTTGTCAATATAGTGGAAGTTTACTAAGTCAAACTAGTAGTTTTTCTGGTTAACCCATAATATCAGTTATGGACTTCCACCAAGTATCGGCCGACTCAATCAAGAGTATAAGTACTTACAAGTATTAATTGAAGTAAATATGAAAAATATTGAACGTAGGTAGGAGACAGGGGTATACAACTCGATAGTTGATTTTCATGTATTTTCCACAAATCCTAAGTAATTTAACAATACAACTAATTTATAATTTTGTAAACAAAGATTTACTCAAAGACAAATTTGGTATTGACTATAAAATTTTTTTTATAAATATAACTTGGAGCAAACTAAAGTAATCACTACTTATATCATAGACAGTCTAAAGGACAATAAAGTCAGAATATATTAAAATAATTAGTTCACATTCGAAAGTGCAGAATCACAGATTTTTTTTTTTTTTTTTAATTGTAAATATTTCAACAAGTTCAACAGTGGAATTTGTTATATATGTACGCATTTCTTGGTAGTATATGTATTTTTTTACCTAATCTTAATGATTTTTACGAGGCAATTTAATAAAATTATTACTCGAAATTATTAATAAAACTTAATTTTTAGAAAAATATAAAAATAGATTAATATCGCTATTTTTTATACTACTATTAGTATTAATAAATCCAAGGTAATGGAAAATTAAGTTAAGAATAGATATATAAGCTAGAAATAAGAGGCACATACTTACACTTTATTTCTTTTCATGTTATCGCACACACGATGGAACGCACTTGAAAGCCTGGTTCAGCCAAGGGCCCATCGAAGTCATCCTAATCCAACAGTCCAGCTTGCTTGATCATTGTTGGACAGCCTGCCCCACTCAAACGCTGTGATACCTCCACAGGATACCTCTGGTTCCCAGCCAATACTTCGCACCCACAAAGTATTTGTACCAGCTCACGAGGAAGACAACTGATGCTAAAACCTCATGCCATGAATTTAGTCCTCACGCACAACAAACACTATAAGAGGACCGTCATCACGTGAACTTTCGGCACGGTTAAATGCAAGGCAGAAACGAACAATGATCATCCCAGAAATGCATATCCTAGAGGAACAACACAACAACAAAACAAACACTTCACCGCACTGAAAACACACACGTTCAGTTGCCAATGGGGATGATTTCACACGAGAACACGCCAAAGACGCCGACATATTCCAGCCTTGCAACGAAAACTGCTAAATTTGCAAATATTTTGAATTTCGCTCGGCGACAGGTACAGGCAGCAGATGAACTAAGTAATTCTCCGCATTTTGGATTGGCAACAAGTACTACATAGGTCGCAACACGACAAAGGTTACAGCCTCGAGCAGTAGGAACGGAACCAAAGGAACCAAAAAATGGAAAACTAAGGCAGTATGGAGAATGGAGGACACACTTCCAATAGTTTTGGAAAACTCACTCCAATAGTTTTGGAAAACTCCCAAGTCCTACGCCTACGACAAACGAAATGCTAATAAGCAACCACAATTAGCATAGGACTAGGCTGCGAACACAAGAGGCCTTGACACAAACGTACCGGCACTTCGATGGACTGCCCGCGCATCCGCACTACTATTTAGCCAAGACGACAGGACCGTACCCATACACCGAATGTGTTCCATAGTGCAGTGTGTGTATAAACATTGTAATTTTTCCCTTTCATTTTTTTTTCTATCTTTTATTTTTGATTGCAAAATTATTGTTTCTTATTGTTATTAATCTTATTTATAAAATGAAAATAAATCTTAACTAGGTACGTAGTTTATAAAAGGATTAAAGTAGAGACGTTCAACCATTTTTTTTTTAATAGGTACATACGATGTTTAAATTTTAACAATCGCGAACCAAAAAGAGATTTAGAATCTCTTTACTCTACTCTTGTCGAGTTTATAGCTAAGGGCCAGCTCTCGTAGGACCGGGGAATGTGTTACAAAGGGAATAATAAAAAAGAATATTTTCTCAAAATAATTCAAAACCTAAATCAATATTTCATAAATCCACATTTCGGTAAAGAAATTAATTTCCCATTATTTATTACTAAATTTATAAACACGCCAATCAAGCCGATTCAGCAAGTCAGCAGAAACGAAGGTGTTCGACCTATGCATTGACCGTAGTACATCGTTTACCTAAAATAGATTAAAAGATATTAAAAAGAGTGCTGACTTGACGAACCGTTTGAAAGGTATAAAGACAAATTTGATCGATGGCAAAAGAGGCAGTTGTTGGGCGATAAGGTAACTGATCGATTCTATCCCGATTCTCCCCTTTGCGAGACGCCGTTCGAAAGCAGCCCCATGATGGTTATTTTCAAAGTTAATCTTTTATTGTAAGTATGAAACTATAGTTTGTCTCACCTATAAGGAAATGTAACCAAGGGTAATATTTAACCATAACGTAATTGAAGTGTGTAATAATTGTAATGATTTATTCGAAACAGACTAACAGTAAATAAATTAATTCATTGTTGTTGTATAAAATTTGGTGTTTTTATTCCGTTATTAGGTCAACGTCCCCAGTAGCACCCGCAGGGCGTGACAGTATAAAAGTGCCTATCAAACGAACTCAAGCTGATTAAATTAGAGGATACCTATAGAAGATACAGCAATTTAAAAAGTATTTTTTCCACAAGCTTCCCCCACGCATATTTTCGAAGATACAAAAAAAGCCTTAGAAAAAACAATTTGACTTTTCAAATACATCCTAGTAACTGTGCCCCCTACCGGCAATTTTGGAAACTTGAGAATATTTTCCAGCAATTTCTTTTGGTCGATTCAGTCAATAAAGTTTTTTCCCGAAGCCGTAAGTTTTATGGCTTCCATATTATCACACCTTGCCTACCTTAGTGGGACACCCTGTATGTGCACAGAAAGACTGTTGCACAAGTTAAGAGCGGACGAACCGTGCGGGACTTACTGACGTCACCACCTCGTTGGCGTTTTATTTGATTTTGATCTCGTATATTTCGAAAACTACTTATCGGGTTCACTTTGATTTTTTTTGGTAATTATTGTAAATAGGGTATTAAAATAAATCTAACAATGGGGATGTCTGTTTGGTAATTCAATAACCGGTGGGAATTTTTATGTTTATTAATTTCACGGGATTCTAACAGGTCTAAATTGGTTCATTTCTTCTTTGTGTGTAATATTTTAAAGAATGGGCCAAATTGTGGTTGGTTTCTATTACATGATTGGCACAATTGGAATTGTTTATTGACCTGATGTAGCTTGAGTTCAAGGAGTGCAACTCCCAGGAGTAAAAGAAAGGACGCTTTATGAGCGAGTTTTATACAATTTTTTTTTCTACTATCGTAAACGAATGCGTGCATAGGGTGGATCACGTTGATTTCTGGGCCTGTTTTAAATGCCAGAAACTATTTATAGCGAAAGCCGCGGTTTCCAAAAATACGAACTATAAACTAGTAATAATGACAGATTGAATGAAAGAAAGTCAAGTTTCTATAATAAGCTAACCTATAATAAGCGTGGAAAAATATGTTTTTGGACAGTCTTTACAATTTAATTAGTAAACCCCAGACTTATCATCATTCTTGGTTTTAAATGCAATATTTATTATTTTAATACTTAATTAATAATAGTATTTTAATACCCTATTTACAATAATTACCAAAAAAAAAAACTAAACTTGCATCTACATACATTGCACTTTAGATGTAATTAATCATTCTTGAAAAAGCTAGAAAAAGAAAGCTACCGTGCTAGCGAAACTAGTTGAATTTTGTAAGGTTTTAATATAGTGGAATAAGTACACTGAAAAAACAGTTTATTTGCAATAAGCTAAATTTATTATCGTCTAATAAATCCTTTTTCGATAATGGGGGAATAAATATTTATTTCTTAAAAATAACCAATGCATTGAAATTATTTAAATATAGTTATGTAAGGACAAATAAAAATTTAATGATTATCTGAATATTTTTTGTTTGCCATAAATATAGCTTTGTTTCTAATAAACAACTTTATTAGTCATAAATAAATCGTTTCTTGGAATAAAGTCTGCCTTTATTTACTATAAATAAATTATTTTAATATGGTTATTAACAGTAAAAAAATTATTATTAAATCTAAATGCACGTTTTTTAAATTAAAGTTTTGTGCTTTATTCGCCATAAATAAATCACTATTTATAATAATCTTCGGCTTTATTTATTGTAAATAGGAAAAAATATCTCAGCAATAGTAATTAATAAAATTATTTAGTTTCAATGTTCCATTACTTGATCACTCCATGAGCCAATAGACACCCATCTACTCGACGTGCTAAATTGTCTTGCACGCGTCTAAAAATCTCGGGACTGGCGCCAATCGTATTAAAACCGATAATAATGATGCGGTTCAAGTTCTTCTACAGTCCAACAGGAGTAGTATGGACAAGTTGTTTAATATGACCCCAGAAATAAAAGTCCAAAGAATTAAGTTCCGGTGAATAGGGTGGCCATGGTTGATGACCACCTTTACCTATCCAACAATCAGGATATTGTTAATCCAAATAATTTCTAACAAATACTGCAAAGTGAGGGGTGCGCCGTCATAAATAAACCACATCAAAGTTATTGGCCTAACAGGCACTTCTTCCATCAGTCCTGGCAAGTGCTGTCTAAGCGAATTGCATCGAAAAAAAATGCGGTCCAACTAAGGTATCTGCAATCATTACTGCACACACATTAACTGAAAATCTATGCTGGTGACGCCCACCGATGATAGCATGAGGATTATTTTCAGCGCAAATATAGTTATTACGAAAATTTACAATGCTGCCTCGTGAGAAATTTGCTTCATCTGCAAATAAGATTTTTTCGAAAAGTTTTGAACTCTTAAAGACTTTTCTTTAAACCAGTGGGAAAATCTTGAGGCAACAAACACACACTTTTTGTATGATAAGGATAAAGAGGATAGTCATTTAAGGCACTCCATACTGTTTTGTTACTCACATTCAACTCGTTTCCTATTTTCCTCGTACTTGTGCCTGTAGATTCTTTAATCATATTTAAAATATCTTTCTCAAACTCCGGGGTTCTTACTATAAATTGTCGACCGCCTAATTTGTTTTTTGCAAAACTACCTTTTTCCTCTAATCTGAGATGCTATTTTTTAAATGTTTTTGAATATTGTATTCGTGTATAGGAAAACGTTCTGCATACAAACGCCTTGCCTTCATTGCATTTCCATTTGCCAAACCGTACATAAAATTAATTTGACTCATTTCTTGATTGGTGAACTCAGGCATAAAAACAAGTATTAAACTTAAAATTCAGTACGCTTAAATTAAATAGTAACTCGCGAGGATACTTGACACTTGACTTGACTTGGAAGAAAATAAATGTAATTGCTATAGAATCACGCAAAGCCTACTCGTTTATTTAAACCACAAAATAATAAGATCCTTGTGACGTGAACAATGAAATTATTTTTTCCTCGAAACTGTAAGAGATACAGGAAAAATGCAAGAAACATAATTTACTTAAAATTAGTTTTTTACTAATATAAAACAAGAAATTTCAATGTTTAACATGCCTGTATTATTTATTTTTGCGAGATTCTAGTAGTCGTTACCGGGATCTCCGTCACTGAACTAGCTCAACATGAATACAAAATAAAATGCTCAAACCGCTTATTATGCGTGACAAATATTACCCGAATATTGTTTTCCAATTAATGTTAATAAAAAGAAAATACGAATAATTTTTTTTTAACACCCTGTGTATGGAAAACAAAGCAACATTCGGAAAAATAGTATACCACATTTTCCTCTTACAAGGATTTGCCAGTTTCATTCTTTAACCGAGGTTAGGAAACATCCTGTATATGTGCGTTTATATCGTATCCGTATCAAACTGTCAACTGTGACAGTTTCAGTAAACAAAACTTGATTTTATAACAATTTGATGTTTATTAAAAAAAATAGAGACTATTTTATACAGGAAACGACGATCTGCTTCTCCTTAGGGAGGTAGTGGGTCAAACTTCTTTTGAGGATCGGTCTAGACGGAGCCTTATTAAAAAAAGTCGTGGAAAGGCGACTGGCAAAGACTTTAAAGAAGGAAACCTAAAAGATGGGGTAAGATTCAGAAATGGTATTAAGGCACAGGGTGTTCCTTCAAATTTTGACAGCTTCTAGCGACTTTATTATTCCAGATAGAAAAAAATTGTTCAGATAAAAATTGTAGGATATCATCCAAGCGGTCCGAATTTACTACTTAAAGAAACAATTGAGCATCACTGATGAACTTTTTGACTTATTATATTATTTTTTTAATGGAATACCCTATATATTATGTGTTTATTGAATAGCGCTCATAATTCTCTTTTCAAAAATATATAAGTTGCCTATAATTACTGCATCCATTGTTGAAATATCCGCTAATAAAAACTAAAATACTACTAATTTACTATATGAAATAAATCACAGTAACCTTTGAAATGATCAAAAATTTTAATACCAAAAACAATAAAAAATTCGATTTAACATTAACAATATAAAGTTTTTACAAATTTTCTATATGCCCGCCATTATTATTTAGGCACTTTGTGTAATCATCTTCTATTTTATCAATGGCATTCATAATCAAATGCGGTTTTTCCTCTACTAAATTATTTATACAATTTATAATTTTAATTCTTAACTCCTCCAACGATGCGCTTCGTTCTTTATAAACTGCGTTTTTCACGTAACCCCAAAAGAAAGTATCTAAAATTGGTAATTCAGGGCTATTGGGTGGCCATTCAATGCTGGCATTTCTACCGATCCATAAGGGATATCGATTGTCGAGAAAATTGCGGACAACCAAGACGTTATGGGGTGGCGCTCCATCTAAATGCCAGATTATGTCATTATACTGACAAATAGGCAAAATTTCTCTCTCGTTCTCAAGAAACTCTAAATATCTTTCACCATTTAAATTAAATTCGTAAAAAATAGGACCTATAACTTGAGGGTTAAGAATGCCGTAGCAGACATGAATTGCTCTTTGGCCTTGGAATTTAATTTGACACATTCCACGGAGGTTTTCTAATACCCATCAATGACTATTTCGGCTGTTAAACATCCCAGCCGTGGTAAAAGTAGCTTTATCGCCCCATAATATCATTTTAAAAAAATCGTTATCCCTTACTTTCCTTTGAAGCATGTCTGCAGAAATTTTGCCTACTAACTTTTTGTTCCTCCGTCAACTTCTGAACAGGTTATATTTTGTTTGGATGATATCCATATTTACGAAGGGTACTAATTTTCCTTTTAGACATATTGAAATATTTACTGGCATTTTCAGTTGAAAAAGTAGGATTTTCTACAAACACACATTTCAATTAATTTTACAAAATTTAAAGTCCTAATTAATTATTTACCTTGAAAATATAATAAAATCTCTAATTTTTCGTCCTCATTTATCTTCACAAATCTTTTTCCCTTTCCCCCCAAATTTTTGTGAATCCTAAAATGTCTTTCTATGTTATAGAAAGTGCCTCTTGGGTACCGGCATACCTGGGTGAAAAACTCGATAATCGGCTTGTGCTGCACTGGCATTTTTATTATCCTTATAAAAGAAATAAATTATTTCCCTCTTTTCCTCTTCAGTATAACCCATTTTGCGACTTAATATTATCAAAATTTAAAAACGAATTGACAACTAAATGTTCCCTTTCGCATGCCGCCAGTAATTTCATTTGATAACTTTGTTTTCCAATGGTTACTGTGATTTATTATTTTTTTTTTCTTCTTTTGGCCTTGAGCATTGCTTATTTAGCCACAGCAGAATATATTATTGTTATTATATAAAAGTTAAAATATGATTACTCAAAAGCTTATATTGAAATAAGGTAGGCAGGGTACATGACATAGGAATATGCACGGGGACACTCGCTTCACGCCACTGGGGCCTATCAGGGCGACTTTTGGTTTACACGGGACAGTAAAGACCTTCATATAGTAAATTAGTAATATTTTGATCTTTTAATAGCGGTTATTTCAACAATGGATGAAGTAATTATAGGCAACTCACATATTTTTAAAAAGAGAATTTCAAGCGCTATCCAGTAAATACATAATATATAGGGTGTTCCATTAAAAAAAAAGTATACAATAAGTCAAAAAGTTCACCAGTGATGCTCAATTGTTTCTTCAAGTAGTAAATTCGGACGGCTTGAATGATACCCTATAATTTTTTTCAATGTGGAATAATAAAGTCGCTAGAAGCTGTCAAAATTTGAGGAAACACCCTGTACCTTGAAACAAAGAATCAACGCTGGTATAACATACGTTGTGGAGAACTGACTCTAGGAAAAAATAAATTTGAACTTCAGTGTAAACAAAGAAAATGATGGGTGGAAGAGGATATACTTGAATTAAAAAAATAGTATATTATGTTATAAGACCGAAAAATGTAGTATTTCGGACGTAATGCAGGAGATTACCGGCCGACGCAAAACCGAGTTTTCGTCCGTATGCCATACGTTATCTTTTTTCCGATCGTGTTTTTGATCCGATTGTCAGTTATAAAATAATGTAAAAATAAGGTAAACCAATACATTTCATCTTGCACGGCAATTTGTCGTTCTTAACGTTTGTTAGTTAACAACGAAACCTGTATTAGCGTCCGAAAAATATTTTTTGGTCTAGGACGAAAAGTGTTGCCTCAGCGCAATACTCAATACCTTATTAAAAAAAGGTTACATTTTCGTCCAATCAACAAAAACTTCTAGAAATAGCTTTGCAAGTCAAGTGTGGTTTCAAAAAGCATTAATCTTTAAATGTAGACTAATTTGATTACTATCCAGTTCTATTATATTTAATTTAATAAACAAGTAAATAAATATGTCTTTATTTTAAACTACAAAAAGTAATCGTACAATGGGCGAAGGTAAAGCAAGCTTCCCCACATAAACCTATACTGTAGGTATACATTAATTAACAAGATAATGCTAAAATTTAAAATATTTTAATATGTAAATGACAACAAACCTAAGGTCGTATCTAGTGAAAAAAAAATTATAAATTTTAACTGACAGAAATAATATTGTATACAGCCTTGCCTGCAGTGCTACAATTATTTATCTGAACATTTTGCAAGATCATAGACATTCATTAGATTTTTTAAACAATCTTCGTAGATGCCTATATGTTTATAAACACCAAATTTTTATAATTTATTCTGAATTCAAATATGGACATTTAGCCGTAACTGTTATTCTGGATAAGGTATGAGCTGATTGTCTGATAAACCTTGACACAAGATCACAAAATACGTGCAGATATTAGTATAAATAAATACTATTATGGAATGATCAACTGAAAGAAACTTCGCAGCACTTATTCGTACTTTGATGAACTTGTTCGGCCATAAGTTGAAGTTCGTCATAAGTTTATTTTCGACCGATAAATATGGCTCTGTCTTCGGTTGGTTCCTCTATATTCTGGTAACATATTATAATCATTCTTTTTGTTTCTGATGATAAGTTTTGTCCAACTAACTAAAACTTGGCTAAAAGAATCGGTGAGAACTAGAAAAGTTAAAGTTAAATACAATATGTAGGTAACATTAATGGGGCTCTTTGTTTCATGTTTAGATAATTTGGGGAACTTTCATTAATTGAGGCTTAAGAAATATTGTTGATATTCGCATCGGTCTCTGGTGACCATAGCCAAGATAGATACACCAATTTAACCAACTGGTGCAACAATCAATCAGGTGTACCTATTAAATATAGCGCAGTATCTACCAACGTTAGGATAGGAACAACTTTATAAAACAAAATCCCTACAATAGCGCCATCAGCGACTGGTTAAAAAATTAAACGCACGGGGAACGACCTTCGCCATTTAAGTTATCATAGCCTGCTCGTGACCATAATAAAATTCAGTTCAGCTATCCCAACTCGTAGCCGCCTGTGATCTTAGCTCAGATCATATATCAGTAATTATCGCTGGAAAGAGGAAGTAGTTTCATCGCCCACCTCTACGCATTGGACACGTTGACAAAGGAAGAAAGGATTTTTTCTTTAATAAATTAGTCTGGTTCCGCCTCCTTGTTAAAATAATTTAAACTTTTCACTAACCAGGTAAAAATCGGTCATTTATTATTTTTTCTACGAGTGACCGCAAAGAAGCTACTTTGCGCACACTTTTGCATACGCAAAGTAGCACTTTCCCGCACACTGTGCGGGAAATTTTTTTTCCCGCACACTTATTTTAAAGCAAAATTACCATATTATAGACGCGTTTTTTTCTTATATTTTATAATTTTTTTAGATATTTATACAAAAATATTGTAACAAGACAAAGTTGACAGGTGGTTTATGTGTTGCCTTATAAACTATACCGAAGTATTGTGCCGTGCGGCTCAAAATTTTTTTAAAATCTGCATTATTATATTTTCCTATATTTTTGTTCAAGTTAAAAAAAATCAAGTATTTTTGTGTCAAATGCGGTTTGTTCCCTTAGCAACCAAAATACATTGTCATACAACGCTTTCATGTGAGTTTAGAGGTCTTCTTCAAAATTTTCACTAGCATTTTCACCTATTTAAAATAAAAAAAACTGTTTTAAAAATGAATATCACTGAAGAAGAACTTCCAGAAGATGTCCTAGAAGCCGCCAACATGGCTAGTTTGCAATTGCTGCCTGCCAAATCGCGAGAAAAATACGAGAAACAGTACGAGTTGTTTTCCAAATGGTGCGAACAAAGGGGGATAAAAACGTTAAAGGAAGAGGTACTTTTAGCCTACTTTCTTAAGTTAAGCAAAGAATTTAAACCTAACACAATGTGGTCAAAATATTCAATGCTCAAAAATGTAATAAAAATAAAAAGAGACATCGATATTGGTGAATTTTATAAGCTCACTGCATTTCTGAAAAAGCAGAATATTGGGTTTAAACCAAAAAAAGCAAAAATATTTACGAAGGAAGAAATATTCAGTTTTATTAATTCGGCACCAGATGAAATTTACCTTTTAATTAAAGTTGCCACTATTTTTGGACTTGCCGGCGCATGCCGAAGGGAAGAGCTAGCAAATTTAACCACTGCCGATATTGAAGATAAAGAAAACCTCATAATTGTCAAAATTAGGAATTCAAAAAATCATACAGCAAGAAACTTTATAATATCGGAAGAAATTCATAACGGAGCCTACCTGCAACTGTACAGAAAATACAAAAGCTTACGCCCGATAACGTCAAACAACCGTTTTTTCTTAGTCTACAAAAAAGATAAATGCGTTTCACAATGTGTTGGAGTAAATAGTTTCGGAAAGATGCCTTCTGAAATAGCTGCCTTTTTGAAACTGCCAAATCCGGAACTCTATACAGGGCACAGTTTCAGAAGGTCATCAGCAACGTTACTGGCCAATTCTGGAGAAGGAATCACTGACATAAAACGTTTGGGGGGTTGGAAATCTACTGCGGTAGCTGAGGGATACATCGATGAGTCCACAACTTATAAAAAAGGGCTAAGCAACAAAATTTTAAGCTGCAGCCCTAAAAAATGTGAAGCAGTTCCAAGTACTTCAAAGAATGGATCCATTTATTCCTTTTGCAACACGACAGTACTGATGAACCAGGAAATGACATCTACTACAACATTTTCACCTCTAGTTGCTAGATCTGCAATAAATGTAGAAAAAGCGACCAACCGCACATTCCATATTAATGTAATTAATAATAATAAATAGGCAATTTAGGTATAAGTAGTTATAAGTTGTTTTTGATGTCAATAAAAATTTAAAATTAAAAAAATAGTTGTTTTTGATGTCAATAAAAATTTAAAATTAAAAAAATATATAGTTATTTCACTCGTAGAAAAAATATTGTTCCTAACACGTGCGCAAAGTAGTTTTCCCGCACTTAAAGCTTATCCGAACTCCGCTTCGCGTCGTTCGTCTAACTGCTTTCGCGTGCGGGAAAACATAACTTTGCGCACTGAATAGGAAAACTACTATAATCGAATGTAATATTAGTTAAGCTCAGTTGTATTGGTTTGGGTTAACTTAAAAATGGGAGTTAATCCGAGGGTTTGTATAAAAATGCATTGTATAAGAGGAAGTTATTCTTAATCCTAGTATTATCCTTCAACTCGTGCATCGGGTACGAATTAACCTGCAGCCTGAAAATGGCGGAGGAGACGAGTTCACTCCCAAAATATAAATATTACCTGACTGCCAAAAAGGTGATGGTTGAATTCACTCCCAGACGATTTTATACCGTAATTAGAATAAGTATTTATGATACCTTAAAATCTAAACACTGTTGCCAAGTCATTCTTTTCGCCAAAGTTATTTTATTTCTTAAAATAAAACAGTAGCAAAGTAAAAAAACAAAATTTAAAAAAAATAAAATATTATTATGTATACAAACTTTATAAAAAAAATCAGAAAATTCCGATTCCGTACAAAAATTCCGAAAAAAAAATATGATATAAAGATTTTACTTATACAAATATATACAATTATACAAATACAAATACGACGGTATTAATACTTTGAAGCTTAATATAAGTATCTAGTTGGAAATCTACAAGAACATTTAAAAATTGATTAAAGTTTGGATGTGCATTGTAAAATGATGCATTATAACGAGAATGAAAAGACTCGCATGCATTTGTTGTCCTTTTCAAAGAAGACGAGTTTTCAGCCCAAATGTGAGGAGGAAAAGCTGATGTTTCTTCTATATAATTTTCAACCAAATAGTCATTAAATTTGACCAACTTTTCATTTTCTGGTTCAATTGATACGATATCTAGAGCAAAGCACTCCCCAACGTCTTCTGCTTTTAGAAATGGTAAACCAAATATATAAGTTAGACATTTAGTTACCTCTGTTTCTGCACCGTTTTTTAACTGATACTCTTTGGCAAGACCTAACTGTTGAATTTTTCTAAACCAACTTTGACCCAGGTGAAATAGGCATCCCTTAATTTCAGTAGTTGGGAACATTTCCCGAATCGCTTTATGTATAGCTGCTTCAAAATGTGCAGTTATGATTTTTAGGAAAAACTCATTAGGTTTATTATTTTATAATAAGACTCATTTTGCAATTATTAAGACTATGACATAACATTTATTTATTTATTTATTATTTATCTCTTAATTTAACTCAATACATTAGTTACAGTATATTATGTACAAAAAAAAACGGAGTACTTAATTAAATGGTCGAAATAACTTTAGGTGAAAGGCTATAGTCTATTGCCTAATGCGAGAGAGTAATAAATCATTATTGAACTATAAAACCCAGTGGTCTTCGCCGTATTCCATAGGTGTAGTCCAATTTTTATTATTGTACCTATGATTATTGTCAGAGGTCCCGAGATGGGGTAGGTAGAGGCACAGGTAGTTTACCTACCTGTACCTCACTGTTTCAAAATAAATGTTAAGTTACTTTCCGGCAGTTGTTGGAAAACTTCGTTCTTGGAAATGGCTAGTGATTCTGAATTTGTTGCTGAGAAACGGATCAGTAAAACTGTGCTTTCTAAAAATGAGAAAACTATTATTCTCAATGTGTTCAACGCTCCTCGTTATCAGAATTCAACATTCGGAGTTGCAACAATAGTTGAAATGTGTTTGAATATGACTGGAGTCAGACAGTCAACAATATACCGACTTGTGCACGAGGATAAACGCGGCCCCATCAGGTCACCAAAGGGAAGTACAGGAAGAAAAGAAACTGTAATAAATGAGAATGAAAAGACTGCCATTAGAAGAACTCGCTTTACTTAAAAAAAGAAATACCTACCATGGACAAAATAATGCCTGAAATGAAAAGGATCATTTCATTCCACCCATGGGTAAGAAGAAACTATGGAAAACTTTGAAGGAAATTAATTTTTGTTATGAGAAAATTTAAAACAGAAAATCACTTTTAATAGAGAAAGACGAAATCATCTGCTGGCGACGACGATATTTGAGGGCAGTAAGACAGTTTCGAAGGGAAGACAGGAATATCTATCATATGGACGAAACTTGGTTAAATGAAGGATATACCGTTGGCAAAATGTGGCAAGATAAACATATAAAATGCGCGAGGCAAGCTGGAATAAAAGCGTCTTCGGGAAAAGGTAAAAGTTTAATTATTTCTCACATTGGTAGCAATAATGGATTTGTCGATGGCGCTTACTAGCATTTAAATCAAAACGGACTGGAGACTATCATAAAGACATGAACGCTGATATCTTTGAGGAATCCTTGGAGCAAACGCTAGATCTTGTTCCTCCTGGGTCTGTTATAGTCATGGATAATACCAGCTACCCCTCAAGAAAATCCGAAAAAACATCAATGTATATACTTATAGGGATTTGAATTTTTTTCTTTATGTAACCGCGTGTGTAATATAACCATGATTAATTAAATTCTGCATTCTGCATTACCCGAATATTGTTTTCCAATTAATGTTAATAAAAAGAAAATACGAATAAATTTTTTTTAACACCCTGTGTATGGAAAACAAAGCAACATTCGGAAAATTAGTATACCACATTTTTCTCTTACAAATACGTAAGGATTTGCCAGTTTCATTCTTTAACCGAGGTTAGGAAACATCCTGTATATGTGCGTTTATATCGTATCCGTATCAAACTGTCAACTGTGACAGTTTCAGTAAACAAAACTTGATTTTATAACAATTTTGATGTTTATTAAAAAAAATAGAGACTATTTTATACAGGAAACGACGATCTGCTTCTCCTTAGGGAGGTAGTGGGTCAAACTTCTTTTGAGGATCGGTCTAGACGGAGCCTTATTAAAAAAAGTCGTGGAAAGGCGACTGGCAAAGACTTTAAAGAAGGAAACCTAAAAGATGGGGTAAGATTCAGAAATGGTATTAAGGCACAGGGTGTTCCTTCAAATTTTGACAGCTTCTAGCGACTTTATTATTCCAGATAGAAAAAAATTGGTCAGATAAAAATTGTAGGATATCATCCAAGCGGTCCGAATTTACTACTTAAAGAAACAATTGAGCATCACTGAGGAACCTTTTGACTTATTATATTATTTTTTTAATGGAATACCCTATATATTATGTGTTTATTGAATAGCGCTCATAATTCTCTTTTCAAAAATATATAAGTTGCCTATAATTACTGCATCCATTATTGAAATATCCGCTAATAAAAAACTAAAATACTACTAATTTACTATATGAAGTAAATCACAGTAACCTTTGAAATGATCAACAATTTTAATACCAAAAACAATAAAAAATTCGATTTAACATTAACAATATAAAGTTTTTACAAATTTTCTATATGCCCGCCATTATTATTTAGGCACTTTGTGTAATCATCTTCTATTTTATCAATGGCATTCATAATCAAATGCGGTTTTTCCTCTACTAAATTATTTATACAATTTATAATTTTTATTCTTAACTCCTCCAACGATGCGCTTCGTTCTTTATAAACTGCGTTTTTCACGTAACCCCAAAAGAAAGTATCTAAAATTGTTAATTCAGGGCTATTGGGTGGCCATTCAATGCTGCCATTTCTACCGATCCATAAGGGATATCGATTGTCGAGAAAATTGCGGACAACCAAGACGTTATGTCATTATACTGACGAATAGGCAAATTTTCTCTCTCGTTCTCAAGAAACTCTAAATATCTTTCACCATTTAAATTAAATTCGTAAAAAATAGGACCTATAACTTGAGGGTTAAGAATGCCGTACCAGACATGAACTGCTCTTTGGCCTTGGAATTTAATTTCACACATTCCACGGAGGTTTTCTAATACCCATCAATGACTATTTCGGCTGTTAAACATCCCAGCCGTGGTAAAAGTAGCTTTATCGCCCCATAATATCATTTTAAAAAAATCGTTATCCCTTACTTTCCTTTGAAGCATGTCTGCAGAAATTTTGCCTACTAACTCTTTGTTCCTCCGTCAACTTCTGAACAGGTTATATTTTGTTTGGATGATATCCATATTTACGAAGGGTAGTACTAATTTTCCTTTTAGACCTATTGAAATATTTACTGGCATCTTCAGTTGAAAAAGTAGGATTTTCTACAAACACACATTTCAATTAATTTTACAAAATTTAAAGTCCTAATTAATTATTTACCTTGAAAATAAATTAAAATCTCTAATTTTTCGTCCTCATTTATCTTCACAAATCTTTTTTCCCTTTCCCCCCAAATTTTTGTGAATCCTAAAATGTCTTCCTATGTTATAGAAAGTGCCTCTTGGGTACCGGCATACCTGGGTGAAAAACTCGATAATCGGCTTGTACTGCACTGGCATTTTTATTATCCTTATAAAAGAAATAAATTATTTCCCTCTTTTCCTCTTCAGTATAACCCATTTTGCGACTTAATATTATCAAAATTTAAAAACGAATTGACAACTAAATGTTCCCTGTCGCATGCCGCCAGTAATTTCATTTGATAACTTTGTTTTCCAATGGTTACTGTGATTTTTTTTTTTTTTTTCTTCTTTTGGCCTTGAGCATTGCTCATTTAGCCACAGCAGAATATATTATTGTTATTATATAAAAGTTAAAATATGATTACTCAAAAGCTTATATTGAAATAAGGTAGGCAGGATACATGATATAGGAATATGCACGGGGACACTCGCTTCACGCCACTGGGGCCTATCAGGGCGACTTTTGGTTTACACGGGACAGTAAAGACCTTCATATAGTAAATTAGTAATATTTTGATTTTTTAATAGCGGTTATTTCAACAATGGATGAAGTAATTATAGGCAACTTACATATTTTTAAAAAGAGAATTTCAAGCGCTATCCAGTAAATACATAATATATAGGGTGTTCCATTAAAAAAAAAGTATACAATAAGTCAAAAACTTCACCAGTGATGCTTAATTGTTTCTTCAAGTAGTAAATTCGGACGGCTTGAATGATACCCTATAATTTTTTTCAATGTGGAATAATAAAGTCGCTAGAAGCTGTCAAAATTTGAGGAAACACCCTGTACCTTGAAACAAAGAATCAACGCTGGTATAACATACGTTGTAGAGAACTGACTCTAGGAAAAAATAAATTTGAACTTCAGTGTAAACAAAGAAAATGATGGGTGGAAGAGGATATACTTGAATTAAAAAAATAGTATATTATGTTATAAGGCCGAAAAATATAGTATTTCGGACGTAATGCAGGAGATTACCGGCCGACGCAAAACCGAGTTTTCGTCCGTATGACATACGTTATCTTTTTTCCGATCGTGTTTTTGATCCGATTGTCAGTTATAAAATAATGTAAAAATAAGGTAAACCAATACATTTCATCTTGCACGGCAATTTGTCGTTCTTAACGTTTGTTAGTTAACAACGAAACCTGTATTAGCGTCCGAAAAATATTTTTTGGTCTAGGACGAAAAGTGTTGCCTCAGCGCAATACTCAATACCTTATTAAAAAAAGGTTACATTTTCGTACAATCAACAAAAACTTCTAGAAATAGCTTTGCAAGTCAAGTGTGGTTTCAAAAAGCAATAATCTTTAAATGTAGACTAATTTGATTACTATCCAGTTCTATTATATTTAATTTAATAAACAAGTAAATAAATATGTCTTTATTTTAAACTACAAAAAGTAATCGTACAATGGGCGAAGGTAAAGCAAGCTTCCCCACATAAACCTATACTGTAGGTATACATTAATTAACAAGATAATGCTAAAATTTAAAATATTTTAATATGTAAATGACAACAAACCTAAGGTCGTATCTAGTGAAAAAAAAATTATAAATTTTAACTGACAGAAATAATATTGTATACAGCCTTGCCTGCAGTGCTACAATTATTTATCTGAACATTTTGCAAGATCATAGACATTCATTAGATTTTTTAAACAATCTTCGTAGATGCCTATATGTTTATAAACACCAAATTTTTATAATTTATTCTGAATTCAAATATGGACATTTAGCCGTAACTGTTATTCTGGATAAGGTATGAGCTGATTGTCTGATAAACCTTGACACAAGATCACAAAATACGTGCAGATATTAGTATAAATAAATACTATTATGGAATGATCAACTGAAAGAAACTTCGCAGCACTTATTCGTACTTTGATGAACTTGTTCGGCCATAAGTTGAAGTTCGTCATAAGTTTATTTTCGACCGATAAATATGGCTCTGTCTTCGGTTGGTTCCTCTATATTCTGGTAACATATTATAATCATTCTTTTTGTTTCTGATGATAAGTTTTGTCCAACTAACTAAAACTTGGCTAAAAGAATCGGTGAGAACTAGAAAAGTTAAAGTTAAACAATATGTAGGTAACATAAATGGGGCTCTTATCATGTTTAGATAATTTGGGGAACTTTAATTAATTGAGGGTTAAGAAATATTGTTGATATTCGCATCGGTCTCTCGTGACCATAGACAAGATAGATACAACAATTTAACCAAATGGTACAACAATCAATCAGGTGTACCTATTAAATATAGCGCAGTATCTACCAACGTTAGGATGGAACATCTTTATAAAACAAAATCCCTACAATCAGCGACTGGTTAAAAAATTAAACGCACGGGGAACGACCTTCTCCATTTAAGTTATCATAGCCTGATGCTCGTGGCCATAGTAAAATTCAGTTTAGCTATCCCAAGTGGTAGCCGCCTGTGATCTTAGCTCAGATCATATATCAGTAATTATCGCTGGAAAGAGGAAGTGATTTCATCGCCCACACGAATTGGACACGTTGACAAAGAAAGAAAGGATTTTTTCTTTAATAAGTTAGTCTGGTTCCGCCTCCTTGTTAAAATAATTTAAACTTGTCACTATCCAGGTAAAAATCGGTCATTTATTATTTAATCGAATGTAATATTAGTTAAGCTCAGTTGTATTGGTTTGGGTTAACTCAAAAATGGGAGTTAATCCGAGGATTAGTATAAAAATGCATTGTATAAGAGGAAGTTATTCTTAATCCTAGTAGTATCCTTCGACTCAGGCATCGGGTACGAATTAACCTGCAATCCTGGGACTAACAACCTGAAAATGGCGTACATTGGTACAATAGGTTTATTATTTTATAATAAGACTAATTTTGCAATTATTAAGACTATGACATAACATTTATTTATTATGTATCTCTTAATTTAACTCAATACATTAGTTACAGTATATTTGCAAAAAAAAACGGAGTACTTAATTAAATGGTCGAAATAACTTAAGATGAAAGACTATAGTCTATTGCTTAATGCGAGGGAGTAATAAATCATTATTGAACTATTAAACCTAGTGGTCTTCGCCGTATTCCATAGGTGTAGTCCAATTTTTATTATTGTACCTACGATTATTGTCAGAGGTCCCGAGATGGGATAGGTAGAGGCACAGGTAGTTTACCTACCTATGCCTCACTGTTTCAAAAAAATTAAATGTTAAGTTACTTTCCGGCAGTTGTTGGAAAACTTCGTTCTTGGAAATGGCTAGTGATTCTGAATTTGTTGCTGAAAAACGGATCAGTAAAACTGTGCTTTCTAAAAATGAGAAAATTATTATTCTCAATGTGTCAACGCTCTTCGTTATCAGAATTCAACATTCGGAGTTGCAACAATAGTTGAAATGTGTTTGAATATGACTGGAGTCGGACATTCAACAATATACCGACTTCTGCACGAGGGTAAACGCGGCCCCATCAGGTCACCAAAGAGAAGTAAAGGAAGAAAAGAAACTGTAATACATGAGATTGAAAAGACTGCCATTAGAAGAATCATACACTCGCTTTACTTAAAAAAAGAAATACCTACCATGGACAAAATAATGTCTGAAATGAAAATGATGATTTTATTTAACCCATGGGTAAGAAAAACTATGGAAAACTTTGAAGGAAATGAATTCTTGTTATAAAAAAATTCAAAACAAAAATATCTTTTAATAGAGGAAGGGGAAATCACCTGTGCACTGTGGCAGTTAGACAGTTTCGAAAGGAAAACAGAAATATCTATTATATATACGAAACTTGGTTAAATGAAGGATATACCGTTGGCAAAATATGGCAAGATAAACATATAAAAAGCGCGAGGAAAGCTGGAATAAAAGCGCCCTCGGGAAAAGGTAAAAGTTTAATTATTATTTTTCACATTGGTAGCAATAATGGATTTGTCGATGGCGCTTACTAGCATTTAAATCAAAACGGACTGGAGACTATCATAAAGACATGAACGCTGATATCTTTGAGAAATCCTTAGAGCAAATGCTAGATCTTGTTCCTCCTGGGTCTGTTATAGTCATGGATAATAACAGCTACCCCTCAAGAAAATCCGAAAAAACATCAATGACTATACTTATAGGGATTTGAAATTTTTTCTTTATGTAACCACGTGTGTAACATAACCATGATTAATGAAATTCTGCATTCTGTTATTATAGAGCCTACCCCACACCAAAATTCCATACTCAGGGATCGATTCCACCAATGCGTTGTATATAAATAAGTATTAAGGTTTTTTTTAGAAATTTTCTTAGTAGATAAAACTTCTGCTCTAACTGACGTATTTTGTTGGAAAAGTACTCAGTAAGAGGGTGCTGGTTAATAATAATTCGGAGATATTTAGTTTGTGATTGCTTCTTGTATTAGATGATTTTTAATTAATATGTTATGAAATGTTGGTCTGTTTGCTCCAGTAAGGGAAAATGCTATACAGGGTCCTGCAATAGTGCGTTAGGCGTCCATAGCTTCTATACCAATTAAGTTAGGAATTTGATTCGAACGCAGACCTACACTGTATATATGAGAGTATTTTAATAAAATATATACAGAATGGTCCAAAAACGTATGACGACAAAAAATTTTTTTACATGATACAATCTGTACTTTTCTTGCATGTTTTTGTTCTTTTTGGTGTTCTTTCTTATTTTCCAAAATTTTATTTGATTTGTTTCAGTCGTGTACGAGCAATAAATTAAACACAATAAAAGTCGTCTTGCACCCCTTGAAAATATGGTCGTATTGTCCGAGCAACATAGTATGAACTTCAATACAAGAGATCTAGCGATACTCTGACATTATATAGTTCTATCTTATTCATACAGGGTGTCCAAAATTTGGTTCCAAAAATCTCCAAGATGAAAAATTTCAAACTAGTTAAATTTTTTAATAAAGCGCCCTATATGTCATTTTACTATCGATTGAAAAATTTAAATACAAATATTTTTTTTGTATTATAAGTGTATAAATATTCTGGACCGTTTTCAAGATATTTACCAAGAACCATTAATATGCCCATATTATTAGCAAAGTATTACAAAAAAGATCTAGGCAATAATGGAAACACGACCATGTTTATTTAAGAGATTTTTGCATTAACGCATTTATCTAAAAAGATGTTTAAATGTCTTCCATTCGGTAGCGTAATATTGAAAATTATGCTTGTTGACGCATCCATGGTTGTGGAATGTGGCCACATCAGAAGATGAGACGGTCATAAGAAATAATGGATTTTCTTGAAGGCGGAATCGAGCCCACTCACAAAACTCAACTCTACACTAAACGTCATTTTCACTCAGATCCTGGTGCAGTTGCATGTGGTATGCATAAAAATTATGTATTTTTAAGATTCACTGAACTGACCTTTCACTTATTCGAACTTCTTCTCCAAACGTGCCTGACTAATGTTTGGATTTTCTGTCATTTTCAAAAAATTTGCTAATTGATTTTTCTCATTTGTAATCCTTTTTATCATTTCTTCGCTCAAGCAGTCTGCTTATTCACTGCACTATTCCCCAATACAAAAATACATATCAATCAAGCCCTTCCTTTGAAAAATTCATTTTTTAAAATAAAATGTTATCCGATAAGGTAAACTTATGTGTTTCGTATGGGTAATGTCAAAATATATTTCTTAAATAAACATGATTGTGTTTCCATTGCTGCCTAGATCTTTCTTGTAATACTTTACTAATCAAATGGGCATATTTATGGTTTTTAGTAAATATGTTGAAAACCCTCCAGAACTTTAATACACTTGTAATGCAAGAAAACATTTGTATTTAAATTATGCACTAGATACTACAATAATATAAAGGGTGGTTTATTTGAAAATCTAAAGAAAAGCTAGTTTGAATGTTGATATTTTTGGAAGTTTGGATACCTCGTATACAGGGTGAGTTTTTTAAAGTGTTACAAGGCGATATCTCGCAACCGGTTTAAAATATTTTCTTGAAATTTTAACGAGGCAATAATAAGATGGGGAGACAACTTTAAACATATTTTTATCATATACACCCTGTCCCCATTTCGAGGGGTGGGGGGTAACTTTGAAATTTTGAATGGGATTATGTACTTTTGTTTATTAATTTCGAATCTACGTAAAAAACTACGTACGTGTACGAAAAAAAAAATTGATTTGCTCCATTGGTTACGGAATTATGATTTATTAAGTTATAAAAATTAAAAAATGTTATTTACCATTTATCGCCTGTCATGTTTTAGGAGATGTTCGAAATGTCTCCCTACAACTTCCAAACATTTTCTCACTCTTTTTTTAAATGAATTTCGTACCCGCTCTAACATTTCAGGTTCACTTATAAGCAGGCAAAGTGGATGCAGTATTTCATATCGTCTGCAGTTGTAGGCGCAGTCGCCATCACTTTATCTTTTATAAATCCCCAGAAGAAGAAGTCAAGAGGGGTCAAATCTGGGGACCATGATGGTCGTACCCTATTACAATTTCCCAGTCAAATTTGGGTTTTTCAATAAATTTAAAATAAAACAAAATTCATTTTAAATTCATTTTATTTAGTTATTTTTACTTTTATTTTTAATATGTATTAGTTACCTAATTAAAGTTACACATGTTTTCTTAAAAATTTTTTCTGCAACATTAGTTTAAAATTTAACAATGTCATTGGTCTCTTCATAAATAACAACATCTTAATAATTACCCACTGAAGATGAAGATTTTAATCTTAACTTATTTATTAAATTAGTGGAGCAGACTTTGTGTTTCATTCCTCACTTAAAATATTACTCCACTGTGAGATGGACTACTTCCATAAAAAAAATACTAAAAGATGAACATCGACCACAATATTCGTAGACCCTTGTTTTTGTCGTTATTACAGATATTAATATCAAACATTTATTATTTATTCGACATTAATTTTCGTTAATGGGTTTATCTCATTTAAAGTCACCGAACAGAAATTTAAAATACGATTTTTTAGATAAGGATGAACCTATTATAATTAAATAAAGTCTTCCAAAAACAGGTATTTTGCAATTTAATAAAAAGGCAGTTCATATATTCAATTTTTTCTTACATTTTTAGGCACCTTGCGTCACGACAATGTAGTTATGGATTTAGGTTGATGGTTAATATAATTTATTTTCAGAATGAAATAATAATAAAATATTAGGTAGTTTAAAATGTTCACTATAGTCTATCTTTAAATGATGCGAAGTAATAAATCAATCAAAACCGTCTTCTCCATGGGCAGGGCATGCAAGATTTTTCGGCATGCATAGATTTAAATTGGCCTGAATTTTCAAATTTGTGCAGAAGTAGTACAAGTATCGACATTAAATTCAAGTTTTGTCTTCATATACGCTATTGGACAAAAGTAGAGCAACAAAGTGCTTTTATTTCTTTGAATTTAAAAAATAAATATATGATTGTCATCCTCAGCTAATTTTAATGAAATATTATCCCCACAATTTTAGTAATATTTCACAATATTTTGGTACACTTTAAACAAAATGAAGGTAGAGAAATATTTATAATTATAAAAATCGACGAAATGAAGTGCGACAAAAGTAAAGCAACAAATTGAGTCAACAGTATTTTATTTTACATATTACGATAAAAAAAAACATTAAACACATTTAATTATCAATTAATATAGCTAGAAGTATTATGTTAATAGTTAATAGAATATCCAATATTTTTTATTACTTGTCGGCAACGTCGCGGCATTGAGGCAATCAATTTTTGAACAGTATTTTCGTGAAGGTTTGTCCAAACTTCATTGATTTTCCATGTTCAACTTCTGCCCATAGATTTTCAATGGGGTTAAGGTCTGGGGATTGTGCCGGCAACTGCAAAACCCGAACGTTATTTTCTTAAAACTACTCTTGAACAATTCGTGAATAGTGTTTTGGATCGTTATCCTGTTGGAAAATAAAACGCAACGGCATTTCCCACTCTGCATAAGGCAACACTACATTTTGCATTATATTTCCCTAGACAAATCGATCCATGGTGTCATTAACGAAGTTTAGAGAGCCCACCCCATTCCATGAGAAACAACCCCATAGAAAAACACTCTCTTTGCTATATTTAACTGTGTGTGTAACTTATTTGGGATTAAAGATTGTGTTGATTGGCCGTCTTACATGCTTCATTCCATCAAAACTGCAAATTTTACAACGCGTTTCATCGGTAAATAAAACTATTTTCCACTCGTCTACTGTCCAATTTAAATGTCAACCTGCAAATTCAAGCCTGGCAACTCGATTTCTTGCCGAAATAAGGGGCTTTTTAGCCGGACGTCTACTAAATAACTTCGCGTCTATCTACCAACCTTCTTTGAACTGTCCGTGAACTAACCATAATTTCGAGAATTTCAGCAATAATTCTAGGTGCAGACATCCAAGGATCGTTTTAAGAAATTCTTTTAATGCGTCTGTCTATCCAAATTGTTGTTTTTCTCGGCCTTCCCGATTTCGGTAGATTCTCTAAATGTCCCCTTCGAATGTAACTTGAAATTATTTTGGATACGCTGCATCTTGGTAAAACAAACCGTCTTGAAATTGTGGCTTGTATTGTTCCTTCCAAGTGTGCATTCACGGCTCGCTGCTTTAATTCTTTCGAAATTGAAATACCTCTTGGCATGATTAATCCAGCAGAGAAATATTAATTAAACATAAAATAAACTCTGCAAAAATATTTTAACCCTTACTTTCACTAAAACCTTCCTTTTTTAGGAAAATATTGAAATGTTGCTTTACTTTTGACGCATTACAATACTGCATTTGAAAGTTTACGTCAATATCAGTTCATTTCTTTTGATTGTTGGAAAAAGCTGTTGCCGCCGATAACAGCAGCCTACTTTGATATTGAGAAACCGATGTATTTAAATACGATATCATGCATTTAATATTATAAAATCGAGATTTCTTTCATTTTTCGAAAGTGTTGCTCTACTATTGTCCGATAGTGTATATATCATAATATTAAATTTCTTAAGCTTAAAATTATGTACAACCGTACGATTTACCTGGAATTTTAGAAAGCAATGCAGGCCAAAATAAACGTGGGATTTGAGAGAAGAGAAAAGACAAAGCAGCACATAAAACTGAAAATACTAAATACCTCTATTTAACAATTTTCATACGGCATTCCTCCTAACTGCAACTGAAATATGTTTAGAACATATGCCTATATAGATATATCTACTATTTTCAAAGTTCTATAAACATTTAAATGCCACCCGACTTTATAAAGATTTTTAAATAATTTACTTACCACACAGAATGATATATTCTTTAAGGGATATTAAAATTATGTACGAAAATATTCCTAGAATATGCTAGGCATATTTCTATATGCGTATATCGGAACTCGGTCCGATATAGGCGTATAAGCTTGGAATATGCTAGGAATATTACTCATGGGATATTCTGAGCATATATGCTTAAGTAATGCACATTCTTTATTTGTTATGTGGGCCGTAATTCGCGAACACTTAATTTTTGTCGGATTACCCACCATAAATGAAATTATTGTAATGTGTTTGTGCGTGCATGTAAACAGTACCTGGATAGCAAATGCTTCTAGCCGATTAGGGCAAAAACTACCGACAACGTACTCCCGTCATCCCCGGAAAAACCTTTACCTATTTATTTAGTCGGATACGGGATTAAATGACTTAATCAAAGTGGAAAGTATTCTAGCTCTTGGTAGATTATTTTATTACACTCACTATAGTAAATTCACACCAAATAAAATAAAATGAACACTACAATAATATGATATTTACACTAATTAATCACAAATTACCATTAAAAAATGGTTTCCTTACACCTCTCATTATTTATTTTACACCCTAAAAGGATAGGTTTACAATCTGTGAGTGTAAATGTTAACACTGTATTTTTATTAATTTATAGACGATAGTGTAAATGCACCTACCCATAAATTAGAAGAATTACCACTAATCAAAAAGTAAAAAAAAAAACATTTCAAAAATATCTTATAAATACTCGGACACCCAGGGGCAACCCTAATTTTTTTGTGATATTTAAATCACCAAATATAAACTTAATTTACATAGATAATTAGTCTAATATTAATAATATTAATTAATCAAGTATGTATAAACTTGATGATTAAGAAATGATCGATTTCTTTTACTTCCGCATTGGCGGGGGACCGTAAGATTACAAGGTAGACAATGATATTTTTAATAATGTTGTTTGAAAAGCCAAAGATTAACACTCTATCAACCAAAACTTATTCTTTCACACGCACTTCTTTCAGTCTTTGTTTATGTGTATTCGTAATATCGATCTTTTATGGTATTGATGTAAAAAGGGATAAAATGGACATTTAACCAGAGTGTTCCAGTGACGTCCTACACAATATAGTTCCTTTCACCTGGATGTAATTTTAATTAAAGTCTTATTTCAATATTTCAAAACATTCATTATAATTCAAAAAGCAAAGAAGTACGAAGTAGAAAGTGCTCTCTATTTAACGTTCTCTATAGAAACATGTCCTAACTTACACCCAAAAAATGGCTATTATACAAGTCTAGCTTTAATATGTTTAAAGTAAACAGATACAGTACACTTCCTCAAAACTAACGTTATTACGCATTTCTATTTACAACAATAATCTACAAAATAGGAATAGCTATACTTATTAGTTATTACCTAAAGCAATATGTCTTTATTGCATATATTATACAGGTTGCCTTAAAATATAGAACTGTACAGGTTGTCTTACATGGGACACCCTGTATACTAGTTTTTCTTCAAATGACTTACCTTAATATATTTGTTTTTAATTTTATGAAATTTATTTTGTTGTTGACTTAATGTTTACAAAACCTAGTTTCACGTTTGAAACTGATTGTTAAATTATGATATTTAAATATTTTAATATTATATCAGATTTGTTAACCTTCATTTTGTTACTGTTTTGACGTATTATTAGGTATTTGTTTTAACAAAGCGTTGTCATGGTTTTAACTATCGACAACAATGACTTTTAATGCCTAGGCATATTTCTAGCTTGTACAGACGGCTTCCAAGATGGCGAGAAAGGCTTCCAAGATGGCGACAACTGAAGACGCGCAAAAAGGTTCGTCTGAGAAGAAAATTAAATTAACGTGTTGTAAAACAAAGTTTAGCAGTGTTATAATATGTACAATTTGTGGGAAGATCTTCCACAAATCGTGTGCCACCAGAGACTGGTCCGAGAAGATAAAAATAGTAGATGAAACCCGTTTAACATGTGTGGAGCATGGCGATGACCTAACCTCTACATCCTCTGCAAGTGCTACCGAAATTCGTCTCCTTACCGCATTAGTCGAAGAAATAAAAAGTAAAAATGCTGTTTTGGAGGAAAACAATGTATTGCTCATGGAAAAAGTCAGCAGTCTGGAAGAAAATTTGAAAAATTGTAAAAAAATCAACACAAAACAAGGTATGCAGTCTGTTTACTCCGCCCATAATCCGCCTGGAGAGGTCTTCGAGAACGGTCAAGATGGCGCCACAGAAAAGACGGTTTTTGACAACCCAAATGAAATTCTAGAAATCCAAGCTGGCGACCAAATGCCAAAAAAGAAAAAAGAAGAAACTCCAGTCACGAACGCCACTGATTTGACTGATTGTCCAAACACTCCTAACCTTCATAACCAAAACAAAAACAAAAACAAACAGGAAAAAATAGTAAATAATGGATCAACGGAAAAAAAACGAAATTTCAGTAAACCCTGAAACATGTGATGTGGAAACTGAAATTAATGAAAAATATTCTACCTCCACTCAAGCAAACGTAAACACTCCACCAAAAAATATCGACGTTAACAACCATGAAAGTGATAATATGCCCTGGATAGAAGTTTAAAGGAAAAGACGTGTTCAACAAAAGAAAAATATTCGACCGTCTCCAAAAGTGGGATCAAGTACAGACCAAACAATCTTAAAAATGGCTCAACAAAAACCAGTTAACAGAAAATGGTTTTACATTTCTGGCTTTGATCCAAACACCAAGGATACAGATATAATGCAATTTCTAAAAGGCCATAAACTGCAAGATGGCTGTATCTGTAATAAAATGGTCACGAGATGTGACAACATAAAAAGTTCTTTCAAACTCGGTATCCCGGAGGACAAAGAAAACCAAATAATGTCAACAAACCTATAGCCAAAGGGTACATTGCTGAACCATTTTTAGAATCTTCAGAGCCAAATCCCGACACGAGGTCACAAGTTGCAAAGGGACATAAGGGCTTAATACCGTTGCTACACATAAATATGCAGTCGTTAAGAAGCAAAACAAATGAACTTGAAACTTTCCTGATTGGTAGACAGGTCAACATCATCTGCTTGAGTGAACATTGGCTCACTGAACCGGAGTCCATGATGCTGAAACTGACGGGCTTCCAGCTAGCTACTGCAGTCTACCGGAGTGATGCCAGGGGGGGGGGGGTGGATCTGCTATTTTGCTGGACTCTAGTTATGATTTTAGGGTTATTACTCAAGTAAATGCTCTGACTGTTGAGAGAATTGTAGAAATCTGTTGTGTGTATGTAAATAGATTTAAGCTATATATTATTTCACTTTATAGGTCACCATCCGGGTCGATTGAGACATTTCTGGATGTTGTTGAGAGGGCACTAAGTTTAATTGGGAGAGTTGACAATATTATGTTTGCTGGCGATTTCAACGTGCATTTCGGCACAGAGACCCGAGAGCGCATTGGCCTCTGTAGCTTACTTCAGTCATTTGGGCTTGTCCAACTGGTGAGTGAACCCACCCGGCTTGGGAATTGCCTGGACAATGTATTCTCGAGTCTCGACCGCCGCGAGTGTCACGTGACCCTTGTGAATACGGCTCTATCGGACCACCTTGGTCAACTCATTGTTTTTTCATCACCCAAAACAGTTATAGACCCTAATATGACAAAAACCACATGTAGACCTTTAACAAGAGCAGGTAAGGCACTATTTTTCACGAATGTAGAGGGGATTGATTGGGAGTTTCTTAACAATTGTGATATGTCTGCTGATAGCAAATTTACACTATTGCACAACGCTTTAACTCGGGCTTTTTTGTCAGCCTTTCCTGAAAAAACCTACAATAAGCGAAACGATCAAAACAGAACCATCAATTGGTTTAATGATGATTTGAAATCAATGAGAGAGATCCTAAGCTTATTACGAGAAATATATACCCGGTCCCCAACCGAAAAAATAAAGAATGAAATAAAAAATTATAAAAAACTGTATAAGTCTGCTATAAAAAATGCAAAACAGTCGGCAAATGATAACCTTATTAGAAACGCAGCTAATCCCACTAAATGCATGTGGAACATTATAAACGAACACCGAGGCTACTTGGGGAAAAAACTTGGTGATACTGATGTTACACCAGATCAATTTAATGACTTTTTTGCTTACATTGCACTCAATCTGCAGGGCCAGATCGGTCCTTCCATTCTTGACCCCCTACGGTATATTAATACTATTCCATTGGAGCCGTTCTCTTGTGGGGAGGTCACCATGATCGAAATTCGTCACGTTATGACTGGTCTCAAGAATAAAAAGAGTAGGGACCCATTCGGTTTTACAGTTGAGATTATAAAAATGATAAAGAATCTCGTATGTGACCCTTTAACCAAGATCATAAATCAATGTCTTAGGGAAAACACATTTCCTACCATTCTTAAACGGGCAAGAGTGACACCGGTGTATAAAAAAGGTGATATAAATGATCCCTCAAACTATAGACCGATTCTATCAAAAATCTTCGAAAAATGTTTGGCCTCTAGGATATCTCAGTTTTTTGAATCTAATAACCTGTTAGCGGATAATCAATTTGGCTTCAGAAAAGAGCGCAGCACCACCATGCCTGAACCTTGTCTCACATATCCAGGAGGCTTTTGAGACCCGTGAGTACTTGGCCAGTGCTTTCTGTGACCTGAGCAAGGCCTTCGATTGCGTCTCCCACGAATTACTTGTTAAAAAAACTAAAAAAATACAACTTCAGTGATGATAGCACTTTAATGATATCCAACTATCTCTCGAACAGAGTACAGAAAGTAACAGTAGGGAAGGTAGAGTCTGTGGAGAGGAGTGTGACAGTAGGTGTACCACAGGGCTCTATTCTTGGACCCCTTCTGTTTATAATTTACATTAACGACTTACCGAATATGGAACCTGGAAGTATGTACACCCTCTTTGCGGACGATACCACAATATCCTGCAATGGACTGGATCATATTGGGGCGGTGGAGGCGTTGCGGGAGGCGCAATCGAGGGCTGAGAACTGGTTTACGGCGAATAGACTTTTCTTGAATGTCGAGAAGACACAAAATATAGTTTTCTCAACAAGACAGCTTCCTGAGGGCGATGAGGTTAAGACTGTAAAGTTCTTGGGGGTGAGTCTGGATCCCAGACTGCGCTGGAGCTCTTATACAAACTCCTTGCTGGGCCGGTTGGCCTCGGGTGTCTTCCTCTTGCGTAGACTCTCTGAATGTGTTTCACGGCCCATTCTAAGACATGCCTATTTTGCACTTTGCCAAGCCCATATCAACTATGCAATTTTGGCCTGGGGACATAGCTCGGGTGCAAAGGATGTCTTTCGGATACAGAGAAGAGCGGTAAGAATAGTTGCTGGGTTATCTTATCGAGAAGAGTGTCGTCCTGCCTTCAGGTCCCTTGGCATCTTGACACTGCCCTCACTTTTTATCTTGGAGAGTCTTGTGTTTGTCAGGACCCATCTTGACCGATATCAGACTCATGGTGACCAGCACTCAAATGGCACGCGTGGTAGAGGTAATTTGGTGCCCTCCTATAGGCGGCTCCTGAGGTCTCGGGACGGTCCGGGTAGTCTCGGCATTCGTTTTTTTTTAATAAACTACCTATTGCTATTAGGACTTTAACGATAAAATCATTCAAAAAAAATATCAAAGATTTTCTCATTAGTCGAGCATTTTTAATGCATCTGAATTTTTAAATTTTAATTGTGATATTGCCCAATTTTAAGTTGTTAAATTTGTCATTAAGTGTTTGTATATTCTTCTCTTTTTAACAGATGTATAGTGTCACGACTTTGAATAATTGTACTTTTGTTTAGCTTATGTCTACTTTTACCTTTTTAATATGTATTGCTATGTCCTAAACTTAAAATTTTAATATGACATATAAATATGTATACATGTGAGAACTTTGTGCTCAAGCCACTTGCTGAGACCTTTTACAATAAGGATTAACCAAATTATGCTAAAACAGCTATTCTCTGGGCTATATGCCGCAACGAGCGCTGAATTAAATAGCACAATTTGGCGTATTTTGACTAACACTGTTAGTACTAAAATACATACATACATGTATACATATTTACATGTCATATTATGATTACCACTTGCCAAGTAGTATTCTCTTACTATTTATTGACTTAAAATTTTATTTTATTCTTTGAACAGTACCAAAGCACATTTAGTTGTAGGTTTATTACATTTTATTGACGTGTGTAAGCACATTGTGTATAAACATGAATAAAGAATTTCAATTTCAATTTCAATTTGAATTTGAATTTGAATTTGAATTTGAATTATAAAATCAATTAAGTAAGTATAAGTGATATTGCAAAATCGTTAGTTCGGTGTGTTATAATATCTATTATTATACCTAGTTAACATCTAGTTAAAAGTAAGTTTATATTTGATATCCTAAAATATATTTTACGTATTTTCTTCAATTTTTTAATTACTTACCTTACTACCTACCTACCAACTTCTACTACCTTTTCATTACCTACCTACTACTGACCTTAATAGTAGACATAATATGAATAACAAGTCTAGTTTCTGATATTTTTAATAATTAAATCTTAAATTGTCAGGGTATGTCACCCCGGGTTCAACCCCAACCGAAGGGGGCTTACAATGCAAAACCAAACAAACCTTTTTATTTAAAGGAACACCTTACATTTTATAACAATTTTTAGGACTATAAACCACAAGCTCTTAGGCAATATACGACATTTGTAAATTATACAGGGTAGTTAAAAAGATATAAAGGCATTTTTTCCACCATTTCTGTTTCTAACAATATTAAAATACTTAAATTGTAAGCAAATATGATAATAAAAAGTTAAATTTAAAAAGCAAACATATTAAAACAAAACGACTAATAATTGTTTATCTACTTATTTATTTTTTATTTTATATTTAGCTTTTGTCAAATTATATCAAAGTCTATCTGGTCCCTGGCTATTTAAACAATTTAGAAAACTTTATTTTTTACTTTTTGGCGATTCGACCTATAAATGTTAAAATACTAGCCTAAATTACGATAAACTATACATTTAGAATATTTTATGTGTAAAATTCATATGCTGTTTCACTCTATAATGGACATCACATATTTTATCGTGGATTACTTTTATTTTATCCTGAAGACAACCAACTTTAGGTCGACACGTGAAAAAATAAAAATAAAGTTTAAATTTTTTAAATAGGTAGAAACCATGAGATAGACTTTGTTATATAATTTGACAACAGATAAATGGTGGAAAAATGCCTTTATATATTTTTAACTACCCTGTATAATGTACAAATGTCGTATATCGTCTAAGAGCTTGTCCTCAAAATTATTATAAAATATAGGGTGTTCCATTTTAAAAAAATAAGTTTTATTTGGTTTCGCATTGCAAGCCAGCCTATATAGAAGAGAGCAAAAGAGTGATTATCATTATAAGAATAAACAGCAAATTATTGCTGCTTTTCTTTGGCGCAGTCAGAATTGTGAACATTTTATTTGCATCCTTTTAACAGTGTTAAACTTGGGCTTATTTTATCACAAATTGGTCCATATCTCCTGAACCACCCTGTATAATATAATAACTAAAAAAATGCCTATAAAACTAATTTTGAATTATGCTACTTATTAATATCTACAACTGTATAAGAAGTTTTTCAGTAACTTTATTAGTTTACCCGTCAAATTACTTTATCGCCCTAATGACCCACCCTGTATATGCCATTTCAAGTTTACTTTTGCCAGAGTGGGCTATGAATTCATTATTGTCAATAATCAAAGTATTGTTACCAATAATGAATGCACAGCCTATACCTACTCTGAGAAAAGTAAACTTCGAATGGATATATACCTACCGCATCTTTTAGATGACATAAAAATAATTACGTTATAATAAAGGGGGACAACTTTTTCAGATTGATTGAGATGTAGGACATCTACATATACCCCTAAAATTTTAAGTTCCTACCTAATGAATATTTAAAGAAGTTTATTATTTTCTAAAATAATACAATTATTTCCAAGTAGCAACATAAAAAGCGGAGAACATTGACATCTTCATACCCCTAAAATTTTAAGATATAGGTACTTTGCCACTAGTTATCGAAGTTTCTTATTTTCTAATATACACAATTATTTCCAAATGGCAACATTACAAGCGGAGAAAAAGACCGGCGCGTTGCTGCTTCGCTCCTTTCCTTGAACGCTCCGCTGCCAGCCAGCCATAATGTGAAATGAACATGCAACGTTGACAAATCTAACACGTTCTTTTCCTTTCTCTTCAATACTCTTCATATATAATTGAGAATTAGGGATTTCCTATTAATGCAGATGCTACTCGAACCGAGGAGGACGAACGAGAATCGGGGACGTTCGAGAATTAGGAAAAATTATAATTGGGAATTTTTAGACCATCTCTTCACATCGTTCTGGGCTCCGCATCTTATCCCCGTCCGTATCGTATCACAACCAAAATGCGTAGTCGGAATAGAAACTGTCAAGTGTGACAGTTTCAGTGAACATAACTTAGAAAAATTGATTTCATAACAATTTTTATGTTATTTTATGCGACGATTGCGATGAATGAAATATTAATAAAGGGACTATTTTATACAACAGACGTCAGACGACGATTTGCTTCTTCTTAGGGAGGTAGTGGGTCGAGCCCCATTTGAGGATCGGTCTAAATGGAACAACAAGCATTAATCTATAAAATAAATGTAGAATAATTTGAATACCATCCAGTATTATTAAATTTAAATCAATAAACAAGTAAATAAATATGTATTTATTTCAAACTTCAAAAAGTAATCGTGCAATGAGCGAAGGTAAGGCAAGCTTCCTCACATAAACCTAAAAGGTAAGTATACATTTATTCACAAAACAATGCTAAAATTCAAAATATTTTAATATGTAAATGACACCCAAATGGTCATATCTTGTAAGAAAAAAATGTATAAATTTTAACTGGCTAAAACAATTTTGTGTACAGGCTTGTCTGCAGTGTTACAATTATTTAGGTATCTGAACATTCTGGAAGATAATAGTGATTCATTACATTTTTCCAATAATCTTTGAAGGATACTTCAGGTTAGTTAGTAGGTAGAAGGCTATATGCTTATAAACATCAAATGTTTTTAACTTTATTCTAAATAAAAATATGGACATTTAGCCATAACTGTTACTCTCTCCGGTACTACAGTTACTCCCCCGCCCTGACCTTATTCGAGTTTTAGACTATCCCGTAAACAAACCCCGTCTTTTACATATGGCATCAAGTTTTTGTTTTTTTAACGCTTGCCATCGATAGGTATATCTGCTTGCATATAGTAATACGCCATTTGTGCTAGATATATTTGAATACAACCTGAATATATTAACCTATGTGAAATAATATAAAAAAGATAAAACTAAGTACTATTCCTACCCTAGGCCATCCGACTTAAGAGTCCGTCTCGGACTCGGAATCATTACGAATCCAGGGTTTCATATATTCTGAACACGTCGACGTTTTAATAGGTCCTTCATGAGTTCCAACCTTCGTTACATCATATGTCTCATTCTGCTTTAATTTAGTGACTTCATATGGTCCTAGGAATTTCCTGTTAACCTTGAGACGGCTTCCAAATTGAGTTCTGGTGATCGCCACCAAATCTCCTACGTTATATTGAGTTGCATTCTTCCCTCTTAAGTTATAACATTTCCTTCCTGAATTTTAAACAAACTCTCTTTACACTGCTTGCGCAGTTCCTCCCTATTTTCACTGAATTCCCTTCTTAACTCCTCTTCAATCAATTCTTTAATTCCGAGATCTTTCTTTTTTCTCATTTTTATTCCTGTTAAAACTTCACACGGTGTCATATCAATACGTCTCTGATGAGTAGAGTTAAGTGCTCTTTGCACTCTGTCTAAATATTTGTGCCATTTTGTCGGATCATCTAAACTAAGTTTTGTCAATACTGGTATCACGGTTCGGTGAATCCTTTCCACCTGACCATTACCTCGAGCTACACCTGTAGTGATGGTTACATGCTGGATTCCTTCGTCAGCACAATACTCATCAAATTCCTTTGCGGTAAAGGCTATTCCTTTGTCAGTAATAATTCGGTGAGGATTCCCAAAAGTTTTCTGCTGTTTAACGAAACAGTTTAGTGTTTCTTTAGCAGTAGTCGACTTTGTTGCGTATAGCCAAGTAAACTTCGTAAAATCATCAACAATCGCCAAAATATGTTAATAACTCTTATTAGTTGATGGGATCGGACCAAGATGATCTGCATGGTACGTATGCAGAGGACCTTCTTGTTTAGGAATCGGATGTAGTAATCCCTCTTTTTTTCCTTCTTTTCTACTTCCCAAAATATATGGAATGCAGTTTGCTATTACGCTCTCAACTCTTTCTTTTAATTTTGGTATAAAAACTTCTCTTATAATTAATTCTTGTGTCTTTTTTACGGCAAAATGTCCATCCTCGTGTATTTTCCTTATAACTTCTGTCTGCATTGCTTTTGATATTACTGGAAGCTCTTGTCCATTTTCATATTTATATACTAAATCATGCCTAATGAAATAATCGTCATGATCTTGCCCTGAATCTAACAATTTTTTAATTGCCACAATATAATCATCGGTATCTTGAGCTTGCTTTATTCTTTGCATAAATCCATCTTCATCAGTTAATGTCATCACTATAGGATAATGACTTAATGCATCAACGTGCGCCATTCTAGTTCTTTTACGATGCTCTATTTCATACTCGTATTCCTCTAGAAATAATGCTCATCTATCAATTCTTGGGAGCAGATCTCTTTTCTGCATCGTTTTTTGTAAAGCCGAACAATCCGTCACTATTTTAAATTTTGAGCCCAGTAAATAAATTCTGAATAGTTTTACTGCATTTATCATTGCCAAAACTTCCAACTCATAGGAAGTATACTTCTCTTCGGCAGGTGTCGTTTCCTTACTAAAATAGTAAATAGGATGCAATTTTGAATCGACATCTGATTTTTGCATCAGACATGCACCATATCCATGCATACTGGCGTCCGTATGAAGCTCCGTTGGTAATCCTCTCTTGTAAATATGCAGCACTGGATAACTACTAAGCAATTCCTTCAACTTAAGATAAGATTGTCGTTGTTTTTCCCCAAATTCAAATGAAATATCTTTACGCAACAAATCACTCATAGGTTTAGCTATGGCAGAGTAGGAGGGTATAAACTTTCTAAAGTATCCAGTTAAACCCAGAAAGGACTGTAGTTGTTTGCATGTAGCTGGTTCCTTGAAATGTTTTATAGCAAGGGTCTTTTCGTCTGATGGTTGCACCTTACCATCCTCAACCATATACCCTAAAAACTGTACTCTTTTTTTCAGAAATTGGCATTTACCCTTCTTTATTTCCAGCCCGTAACTCCGAGCTACATCTAAGACTATCCTTAATCTTTCCATACCTTCCTCATAACTACTTTTCTGTAATCACAGCATTTGCTAATAGCTTCGTTTTTTTTTTTCTCACTAATACGATAGGACTTGCGAAATCTGATTAGCTCTCTTTTATTATACCATCTTTCATCTAATCTTCAATCTTTCTATCCACTTCAACCTTTTCCGGCTCTGAGAGTCTTCGTGACCTTTGGTAAATCGGTTCCTCATTCCTAAGAATAATTTTCATTCTTATATCTGTCGTTCTCGTCTTTTCCGGCTGGTAGTCACTTATCATTTCTGACACAATTTTTCTATATTTTTCATCTGGAATGTGCCCTACATCTAAGTTAATTTCGTCTATTTTATTTTCGACAGTTATATTCATTAGAAAATGATCTTTCTCTTTTCCACACATTACTATTCCATCTTTTCTTAGGTATACTTCAGCTTGACATAGTAAGTTATTTCCTACAATAATTATTTGGAAATTTGTTGCATCCTCTGGTATCACATGGAACAAAAGATTAAATCCTATATTATTGATTTTAACCTCTGTTTCAAATGATCCTAACGTGCTTACACGACTTGAGTCTAATCCTCTCGCTACTATTATATCTTTAGTCAATAGAATTTTATTGAAATATGTATCGTATACATCCTATCTTACTACACTGATATCACTTCCCGTGTCAAACAGTGCAGCAATAGTAACTCCATCAAAATTCAGGTTTTTAAAATTTTTTGGTATAACATCTATCGTTGATACATGTGCTGTACTTTTCTTCGTCGGATGAGCTTCTTTTGAACATTGAGATGCTAAATGCCCGAACGCATTACATTTAAAACACTTTGTGCCATTACTTTTATCTGGACACTCATTTGACTTATGGCCCCGACCACGACAATTGAAACAATGCCCACTCTTTAAATTTTTATTTTTCTCTTGCGAACCTCTTTTCACATCATATTTTTGTTCATCTCTGTCTTCCTGTTTTCTATCATGCTTCTGACAATATCCAGGTCGTTTTTTCGCGATACTCTCGTACAGTTTGATTTTTTCTTTGAATTCACCAAAATTTCTTGCTCCATAAAGAACAATTTTGTTTGCCGAATCATCAGAAATTCCATCTATAATATATTGTATCACCACTTCACTTTCTATATTACCTCTACTCCCTAGTTCCCTCATAATTAAAGCATACTCTTGTACACTCTTATCATATTTCTTTTTTCTTGTGATTAACATCTTGTGAATTTGAGCGCTACTCACTCTCACTTCAAATTCTTTAATTAATTTCGTTTTCAAAATTTTGCAGCTTTTTATTTCTTTTTCTGACTGTACGTACAGTTTTGCTAGTCCTTTCAACGATTTTTTGGCAAAAATTAACTTTTGAAGGTTACAGGTCAACCTGTAATCTGAGCTATCTCTTCAAATTCTTCTGCCCATCTGTGAATAGGGTACTCATCTTTTCCATCAAACATTCTTATTGTATCTTCCACGTCTCTGAAGGTTAAGGAAAAATTATCTTTCTTTCCAGATTCTAGTCTTACGCCACCACGTACATTGCCATGTCCTTCCTCCGGTTCTGAATTTCTTCTATTCCCTCTTGCTTTTCGGTATTCATCTTCAGATTCATCTTCGGATTCTTCTTCGGCTTTTTGACCATCTCTTTTATATTCCAAAGTAATCAAAGAAGAACAAATCCGCTCGGCTTCTTCTTCCTCAGAACCTTCATATTCTAACAAAAGAATATTACAAATGGCAATCAAACCAGGCAACTTCAGTCCTTCCAGAACTTTCTTAACTTTCGCCTCATGCTCATCTGAATTTTTTCCCCACGGAAATCCCTCAAATTTTCGTAAAGCTTTCCTTGTTTTACGAGGTTCTCCGATTTACCATAACAAATTATGAGTAATGCATTGACAGCAGTTAAACTGGCATGCGTAATATGATACTCAATTTCAGATATGCCTCCTGAGGTAGTCATCTTAAAAATAATCAACAAACTAAGCTAGAACCAAAAGCATCACTGTTACATAAACACTACTTTACACTAAATGTAAAACTTCAAAATCGTATACTCACTGTAACTTTATCTCAAGGCAATTTAAATCTTAACGTATTTACAATATTCCGAGCACAAAAAATATATTACACTAGGTATATATCGGGCACAAATATTTATTTCCACATAACGTAAAACAAAATACTTGAGAATCAACCGATAATCGATGACAACCGTTGAAATACGTATAATCAGCATCAGCGAACACACAATATATGTTTTTCTTTAAAAATAAATTACCCCACTATTATTTAACAAAACAAAACAAATTTGACTATTACTAACCACGAAAAATAAAATACAGTGTTCGAAAAAGAATCAGCTAAGCGGTCGTTACTCGAATCTTAATGCCTGAAAACTCTTAATTGATTTTCTTTTACGACAAAACACGTAAATCGTCAATTACTCAAACAAACTAACTTCTTTTTTGAATGACTGTACCTCAATTTAAATTCATAATTATAAAATAACAGAATTTTCAAAGTTAAGTACATATATCTAGTTATAACCATTTTAATCAACTCCTTATACAACAAAACTACATGCTTGTAAAACAATTTGATTCTTAAACAGAAAATAATCTTAATTAAGTATTAAAGAATAATTAAAACTTCATTCAACAACACTTTTATTTTCTCATGAAACGTCTCTTGATCTTTGTCAGCAAAAATTGGAAAAAACATGCATCTTACCTTAACCTTGGATCAGCTTTTATACTAATTTACCAACAAGCCTATTACCATCTTCACCAAACAAGTTCGTTTTCGTCACTAAAACGTCACTTTAGTATTATCTTCTTAATGTTTTATTTGTGTTATAATTTCTTCACACCATGGCATAAACTTTAAACATTAATTTTGCCCAATGGCAGTCACTGTAAAGTCTTGGCTTCTTTGATTATAGAATATCTTATATTACTTTTCGTTGATTTAATTCCATTTCAAGTCCTATCCCGGTTGAGCCCCCAAAAATGTACGATTTTAGCTTGTTGTCTAGAGGTTTTAGTATATAAATAATAGGCCTCCGGATAAGTTTTAAGAATTTTTAATTATGGAATGGAATTATGGAAAAGAACTCAAATATATAACAGTAAACAGCGACAAATCTTTCCTTCTTTTCCTTTCGGTGATGGATTTATTCACAATTTTCCATACTGTTTTTTCCGACATTTTAGTCAATGTGGCTGTTTCTTCAATACATTCCATTTTCCTCAACTTTTCACGTTCTATGAGAGTTGTATAACATTTTTTATAATCTCTTTAGAATCTAAAGATAAGTGTCTTCTTCCATTTTCATTTCCGCACTGTGGTTGTACCTGTACCCCCTCCGGCTATTCTATACTAGATTCGCCAATCCACGGACGCCACATATTTGGATAATCAAAGCTGCGTTTCTATTTCACACGAACTAATAAAATGACTGGTTTTGAAACACTGATTTGTCTACCTATTTTTTTCCCATTGTTTAATAAGGCTTTGTAAACTAATTACGGCCAAGTACGGTCCCTACCTGGATAATAAAATCATTATCTCTATAATCCTTAAAACCCTTTCAACAAAGAATTTTATGATGGGTGATAACTAAAGGCAGGTAGTCATTCTCTTAAATCTGTGAACGGACTTTACAAACGATCACAACTGCTGTGTACCACAGACTGTCGCATCTACATTTCATCCAAATTGGCGGACAAACCAGAGGTATTAAGCCCAAAGTAAAAAGTACTACTTTTATTGTTAAGCACATATTATTGTAGTTATGAAATATTTAAAATTTACTAAACTAGTAAATGCATAGATGCGAATGCATCAAACTATAAACAATTATTTTATTATCGATTAGCGATTAGACCGTAACTTTGCAACATGTTTAAAATGGTAGGAATAAAAGTCTGTCGAAACCACAAGAATTTTAACAGTAATTAGAAAGTAAATGCATCCCTACATATAAGAGTATGATCTTCTAAATGGAGGACATGTTTCGACTTTAGTAAAGGTTATCTTCAGCAATACAAGGGAAGAAATTGAAGTTCAAGAGACAATTCAAGAAAATGCAGAACAATTGTGTCCACAAAAAAATCCAGGCATTCACAGCATCTATCTGGAAGGTCGCTTTCAATCAAATAACCAGCAATTCCCCTTATGCCATAACTACTTAGTACATTAATTAGTTTTTCATGGAGAACAGTATCAAAAGCTTTTGCAAGGTCGAGAAATACAGCGAGGCACTTTATTTTATCGTTTAAGTTGTTTACAACCTCTCTAATCAACTTTATGCATAGCGTCCGTTGTACAAAATCCTTCTACAAAACGAAACTGACTGGACTGGATATTTTTCAAATATCTTTACCAAATTACTAATAAGACTTATTGGTCTATAACTGTTGATAACACTTTTTGAGCCAGATTTATGTATAGGAGTGACGATTGAGATTTGAAATTCACTTGGGACAATTCCCTTTTCAAAAATTAAGTTCAAAATGGTTCAACATACAACATAACATAACATTTTGCAACATCATAAAGATTTATCAGACTTTTCAAACAATCCTCGTACCTGTTGAAACACTAAAAAACGTGTTTAAGTTCACTCTAAATAATAATATGGAATTACTTGGCTCTAAATTGTTAGTCTCGATAAGATATTATTTGGCTGTCTGCTAAATCTTGACATAATACTATAAACTACGTGCAGATATTCGTGCAAATAAAAAATGTCATGGAATGATCTACTAAAAAAAATCCAGCTGCTCTTATTTTTATAATACTTGTATGAACCTGTTCAACCATAAGTTGAAGCTCGTGAGAAGTGTGGTAAGTTTCTTCATGACTCATAACTACGATTCTATCTTCGGTTGGTTCCTGTATCTTCTGATAACAAATCATGATCGTTCTTTTTCCTTCTGATGATAAGTTTTCTCCAACCCAGGCTAAGAGAAACAGCGGAAACTGAAATAAAAAAATGCATTATCTGTTGGTGTCTGCATAAATTCTTGATCCAGGGAAACTATTTCCATGATGTTTATGAAATATGAGGTACGCTGATATTCTCAGTTTACACCCTTGACGGGTATCAGTTTTTCATTTAAAAACTCCCATGCCAACTAGCAAAATAAATTTTATAAAGGTAGTATAAACTGCTATAAAATAAATTTTATAGAAGCTCAAAATTCGTATAACGTGGTTATATACCCTTACGATATTTATAGGATGAAAAGACCACTTTTATAAAATGTTTTGATACTATAAATGCCGGTACATTTGACACTGATTAACTCATCTGATAGACGATTAAAATAACCATGGTTCCCAATGTACGGAAGCCTACGAACTTGTACTGGCATTGGCACATTCAAAATCCTGAGAGTGTTCGTGTTTTCTTAATAAAAATACCAGATTAAATTTAAAAATCTTTATTAAACTAAACAGACATTTAAGTACTGTAATATAAATAGAACAATACATTCAACTCTCCAAAAGAAATTTTTAAACAAACACAGAAATATAAAGAAACTAATTTTCCAAGGCATGAGTTACAAATGTTTTTAACATGTTCCGGGCAGATGGGTTATTCGCATTGTCGGCATTTATTATTATTATTTTTAAACGCCTTTATTTGCAATATTACAATTGAGATTATAATATTAAAGTCAAAGTTTAGGTTAGTCTTCTATTTAATCTGGAATAATAAACATAACATATTTGTTTTAGTATTCATCCATTCGTCGCTGGTGCTTTCTTGATGACTTTGAGCATTATCTTCCATTTTTTTTAGTATACCACAAATACACGGAACATCAAGGTACATTCTAGATGGGCCAGGTTGTGTTGACATATTGTGAAGCAAACAAATCGTTCAAAACGTAACAAATCATGCGGTTACAAATTACCTTGTGCCACTAAATTTTACTACACTTAGGCTACAAAGCGGTATCACGTAACGCAGGACCTCAAAACGCGTCTGTTACGACCACGGCTAGCTCAATTGAGAGCTCAGACACATAAAGACGATTGCGCCTCGATGCCTTTGAAAGGTTCACGGGTGGTCAGGTTCGGCTTCAGAAGATCTTAAAAAATATTAGTGAATAAAATATCTTAGCGGAATGTGATACCGCATGGTAGCCGTTGCGGGTTAGTCGTCTATCAAATGAGTTAATCAGTATCAAAAGTACTGACACGTAGAGTTCTACAGAAGTTGTGTACCACACTTTTAAGCCAGTTTAATGCAACAACTATAAAATTGTTTTGTAGTGTGTATTTAGTGATATTTATACAACAATATTTTATCAACACTTTAAAAGCCTTACACAAATATTATAATATAGTGATTGTATAATAAAGTCTGATAATACAGCAATTTAAAGAGATATTACATTTTTAGTGCAGAATTTTAGAATCAAATTATTTTAGAAGCGACGTATAACAGCGGAGATTATACACATGTATCTGCTGGTTTAAAAATTGATTAGCCTAAACTTAACGGCGCTCGTTCCTGAAAAATGATCGATATTATATTACCTTTATCATTTTAAAAATATCGAATGAGCGTTAATAACTCACACTTCATTGCGACGGAAATTTTAATTAATAAATATAATAAAATATGTATATGTTTGTGGGACAAAGAAGATGCGCTTTAGTTTCGGTCACGTTTGCTTTGAATTTTTAAAAAATATGTATATGTAATTTCTTTTTATTATTTCGATATTTTTTATTTATACTATTAAGTTATTGTTTCATTTAACCACCAAATCAAGAAAGCGGCAGAATAAAAATATTGTACAAGTAAATGTTTTTTATGCATATAAGGAACGTTGCCGCTACATTTACAGTGAACTTAAGGGGCAACCTTGTGATATAAGCCGCAATCAGTTAAAATTTATCATTTAAAATAGCACGGCCATTCTAATATTGGGATTTTGACCGCGTAGACAATAAATCTGGCAACACGCAGAGACCACATTCACAACTTCAAAAATGTAATAATAAGCATGTCGGCAGGATTTTCGCACTGTTTAATTAATTTGTGCTTTTATTACTAATATATCTATAGATTTTGTGACTTTTGCTCAGGTTTCTTAGTGAGTATATGGGTCGTTTACATAAGATATTGTTTTGTGTAAATATATGTTATTATATTGCCGAATAAAGGAAGTCTCGGAACGTCTCGGGTGAAACCGGCTTCGTCCGTGAAGAAAACAATACGTACTAGTAAAATTACGATTTCACCTAAATCGTTGCAAAAAACAATTTGCGTAGTTGATTCATGCAGGATAATCAGCGGGAGACATAGCATGTACCTCTAAGATGTGATAAAGATGTAGCAGTTATTCCAGATAGGTCTCATGAACAACCGACTTTGTCGCATGAACTTGGACCGACAGCTTTCTTGAACTATTAGAGGGATTTTCAGCAATCTCATCTAGAATTTCCTCCTCTAACTGAGGGTTCCTTGATCTTCTTGGAGGCCCTTCTCCACCACGATAATCATAAGATTAGCTACTTCAAGCATCTTTCATTTCACTTCAACTTTTTACCTGTTTCTCTTAAGCTACGATCAACCCTTTCAAAAGTTCTTCGGTACTGTAAACGTCGATTTGTAAATGTATCAGAATAAATTCTTCTCGCCTCCACACAATTGCCGGATGCTTGTCCATAAACTAGATGCATGCCAGCATATTCACTATAGGAATAATTCTTCATTACTTAAGTCTTGTGCACTTAATCAGTCAGACAATCAGCCCAATGCAGTAAGTACCTTGACTTGATGCCAAGGTTAAAATTACGACATAAAATCGACATTTCACAGAACTTTCGATAAAAATGCCAGTTTGGCATATGCAGGAAGGTACTCTAGTCAATAAATTGAAATGATAGTTTTAAAAAATTGGAATGAAGTCAAGTGACCTAAATTTCAATAACTGGTATGCACTAGGGCAGGGGTCTCCAAACTACGGCCCGCGGGCCAAATCCGGTCCGCGACAGCTAATGGCTTATTGTTGTTACTGTTGTTGTGATAAGTTGGATAACAAAAACCACAAAATGATAATAACTTGGTTTTATTTACTTGCTAGGTAGAGCTTGATGACAAGTGTAATACTAACAAATAATTGAAGTGAATCCAACTAACATTATAAACATTATAACTTATAAAATACTAATGAGATTTATGTAATTGTGATTTTCCACTGACAATGGTTTGTAGTTGTGGACTAAAAATTATTCTTTACGTACTTCATTTTGGAGAATGTTTTTTTACACAAGTAAGTAGTACCAAAAACAGAAAACAGCTCACGAGCAAATTTATGCAAATTACCAGATTGTGCCAGTGGAAGACTCTTAGAAATTCAAACAAACATGAATTTTGATATTGGTTCTGAGTTATAAGACTGCACTGTAGATCAATAATTTAGGGTTTTAATGTCGGTATCGAAAGGATTTTGAAAAATACAATGCAATGACATCAAAGTCTGAGAAATCAAAATTTATATTTAAATCACCCAACGCTTCGATTGTAATCGACGGGAAACTCAGTCTCAGTAGTGTGGCTAAATATTTCAAATATTTTAAAATGTGTGAAAACATTTTTTACGAAATTATGATTGAAACAATATGATTTTCTGCCGAAACGATTTGATATTAGTATAGAAATCAGGGAAAAGCTGGTTTTCTCCTTACAACCTCAAATTCAGTTCGTTCATATGTTTTGTCAGATCAAGGTAGAATGCTAACTTCCACAGTCATTCGCTATTTTGTAATTCAGATGAATTACGATGCTTTTCATTCAAAAAAATTCCGATCACTGCTCGAAGTTCAAAGAAGCGCTAAAAGACTTTTCCGCGACTATACGGGATCTTCCATGTGTTCGTAAGATAGGTTAGACCTGTTCTTTTCTTTCCTCGTCTACTTTGTCGGTATTGTTCATATGTATTTTTATTTTTATTCGGCAGTAGCTTTATTCCTTGGTGAGTCGTGCGTGGTTATCTAGGATTTTGATGCTGCTTGCTTTTGGCGCCTTTTTTTTACCGTCCTTAAAACGCTGCTGTGTTGATAGTTCTTCTCCACTATGTCTAGTGCCTCCCTACTATTAAATGGGCTCGCCAATAGGAAGCCAATCTTTAGGCAGTTTGTATGTCGAGTCAGGTCTTGCTCTTGTATGTGACTGTGTTATAAGTTCATCGGTCAAAATGTCCGTACATTTGTAGTAATCGGTCATGATTTTTAAAAAGAATTCCTTTATGGTCTGTAACTACCTACAACTTGTTCAGCTCAGCCAGCGTACAGCAGTATGATATGGTAAATGATTTTCTCCAATTTCTTTAGTAAACTCGCGGAATTCTCGGTGATTCAGCCCAGTGGATCTGATAAAATTAACAATTGATGTGACTGGTTTTAGAACTTCAGACATATCCAAACATTTCCCGCACAGAGACTGTTGATGAATGATACAATGCAAGACTAACGGTTTTAAACCACCATCATTTTCCACAGCCTTTGACACAAGAGCGACCACTTCTTTATTTTTACCACACATGGTTTTGCGTCCATCAGTTGTAATAGATTTGAACTTTTTCCATCGAAGGTTCTTTTTATTAATGGCATTTTCAACTCCCTTAAAATGAAGTTCTGCACTCTCTACACTTCATAGCTTTTATCTACTCCTCGAATAAAAATCAACACCTGAGTAGTATCTGACACATCCGTTGACTCATCCAAGGCCAGAGAGAACCACTCAAGATGTCCATTTTTGTTAGACAGTTGAGTTAATATATTTTCTGCGATGGCTTCTACGAGCCACGGTTTGCTGACAAACTGAAAGATTTAAATAAATTTACCTTTTCGAGGCACATTTCTTCGGCTACTACAATTACGGATTCTTTGATCATTTCTCCATCGGTGAATGGTTTTCCACGTTTTGCCTTAGAGCCACACGAAAGCTGACACGAGTTGCAGCCTCTTGTTCAGTATTGAGTTTCGGAAACGAAGATTGGTGCGATTTCAATCCGCACTTCAAAGCTTCAAATTTTTCTGTCCGCAAGGTTCCAGTATATTGCAAACTTCCAGTATATTTTGAGTAATTTTTAAAATGTTTCGTTTCATAATGACGTTTAATATTATATTCTTATAGAACGGCTATAGTTTCATTGAAAATCAAACATAGAGCCTTCTTACTGGACTCAATTATAATATTGAAAGTTCCATTGATCTTTGAATGTTCTGCATTCACTGTATAGTTTTCGCTTCTTTCCATACTAGTAAATCACACACAAAAACAACAAGTCAAATCAAAATACTGTTACGAAGATGTTCTTTAAACACGCACAAACACGTTTTAAGGAGTTACACACTACTTTATTTCACAACACGTAGATTCGCTTCCTTCGTGTTCCCTAGGTGGACTGACTCGCGGTCGCGCCGCTAGCCTTTTTACACTCCAATTACTGCCATCTAGAAGTGAGTGGAATACACCAGAACTTTCTCGAACCAACGAGGTTCGACGCGATTTGAGCGCTATCTATTAGCGATGAATAGAGGGTACACTACCTATTTTCGCGTATACCCACCAGATGTCGTCAAGTGTCGCGGTCGTAACAATATAGTACAATAGTGATTGAAATAGTTAATTTAGCAAGCGTATGCTCGCTCAGGGCGCGTACTCGGCGAGTAGTCTAGAAATTATAGATAATGCAGGAAAATTGAAACGGTGTTGCCCCTTGGAACTTACTGGAGCAATCAGTATGGCCCTAAGGCTCGAAAGTTTGGAGACCCCTGCACTAAGGGAAAAATTGAAATAAATTTCAAGTCAAGACTGAAAAAAGTCAAGAATTTTAACGTAAAAAAAACTTGAAGTGATGTCAAAATTGGACACATAACAAAAAAATTTTTAAAATACGAATATTCGTGGAAATGGATTTAGTTTTGTTTATTAGATTGCTATAAAATGAAATTCAAAGGTAAGATAAACGAAATTAAAATTTGAACTTTGGTAATTATGCGTTAACGGGGTTATTTCTATTTTAGTTATTTATAAAAAATTGATACTGTCTATAAAGGCGCGTACTCACTGAAGAAGCGAGGGAGAGCAAACAATAATTCACCTAAATAATTTATTCGATGTGGCCTGTTTAGCGAACATGAGCGCGCGAGTAAATGATAGCTCGGTTGCATTCTCTGATGATTCGTTGTCGGTACGTCAAAGCAAAATCGCGTTTATTCTTGTTTAGTATTATAGACGAATAATAGAACGTAATTTGCTCTTTTTATTTTATTTTGAGGGCACAAATATTGAGTTGTTCCTACTGTGTTCTAGTTTTGACAGTTGAGTGGTCAAAAGATATTGTAATTAGGGTAATAGAAGGTTATAGAGAAAAACCGGTTTTATGGAATAGCAAAAACCAGTTGTTTTTTTTAAATAAAAATTATAAGCTTGACGCGTGGGAAGAGCTTTCTACGTTATTGGGACTGAGATTTCCCAAGTTAAAAAGAAAATAACGTCTTTATGTGCGTTCTTTAGCAGGGAAAGGCAGAAAGTTTAAAAAAAGTCCACTACTTAACTCAGCAACTCATTTGATTCGCCCATATTCTGCTTCCAACTTTTGGATCTTTCTACCAACACCAGATTAAAATCAATAATTGTCCAGTGTGCATACTTGGTTCAGCAAGCAATACCAGAAAAGAAAAACATTACCGAACGCTCGCTCGATGGGTCTGTACACAGTTTAAGGATAACAAAATTTGGTTGTTAGTTTTTTATGTGTAATATAAATTAAAAAAAATATACCTTAATATTTTGTGTGTGTGACTAGTTTTTATTGTGCTGTTTTGCACCACTTTCCTCTTTATGATAGTATTAAGTATATTTTTTCATAAAACAGTAATAAAATACCGTATTTGTTACCGTACTTCTTATAGGCATGATTTAAATTTACAAAAACGACAGATTAGAGGTATAAGTGATCCTTTATTATTACCAGAAGCTAGTTTTAAAGGACTTCTCAGACTATCCAGAGAATTGGGTCGCTATGCTGACAAATCATAAAATTAAAAGTAACTAAATGTTTAGGTTATAAAGACAAATATTCTTCTGTTTTATCTAATGGCCTTTGAAAAGCGATGTTGCCAAATGCAAACTTGACATTACTTTCAATAAATTTTAATCAAATGTCGTTACTGCATGCCAACTTTTTCCAATATTAAAATGAAAGTCAATGTTAATCCGAATTATTTCAACATTGACTTCAATAGTTATTTATACTACAAGGGATGTAAGTAACATTTACTAGTCGAGAACGATTTTGCGCCCGAGCGATAGCGACGGCTGGCAATAAAGTTCGAGACTAGTAAATATACTTCCATCCCATGAAGTATATAACATTTTTTCTCCTCCACGCAGAATTTATTCTTGGATTTTTATTAATTTAATTCGATACTTTTCGCATGAAATTATGGACAGCTTTGACCGGTTTCTATAGCATCATAAGCATTGTTATTTTATCAACAACGTCAAGCTGACAGTTTATTATCAAAAATTGAGAGAAATTGAAATTATTGATTTGCATAACAGCCAAATGGATATAGAAGAATCAGCAAATATCGCTTGTCTGTCGCTGCTGCCAGAAAAATCGAGGAAGAGGTATGAAGCAACGTATCAATACTTCAAGAAATGGTGCCCAACAAAGACTGCTACTGCAGTTTCAGAAACCATGCTTTTGGCGTACTTTCACGAAAAATCTGCTGTATTAAAGTCTCCATCAAGCTTATGGTGTGAATATTCCACGTTGAAGTCCACCCTTTTCATAGATATATATAGGTATCCTAAACTTCGCCTTTTTAAAAAGTAAAAATGACGGATATAGGTAAACCCAAAAAATCTAATGTGTTTGACAGGGAAGATGTAAATAATTTCCTGTTTGAAGCCCCCGATGATATTTATTTAATGATGAAGGTTGTAATGATAATGGGAATTGCTGGAGCGTGCCGTTCTAGTGAACTCTGTGCAATGAAGATGGACAATGTTGAATTAAGACATGAAGTCATATTTGTTACTATTCCTGATTTCAAGAATGGAATGGCACGTAAATATAGTGACTAAAAGTGACGATGAGAAGATTTGTTATTTCAAAATAGTTCGAAATTACATTGATGTAAGATCCCACTGACGAATTTTAATCCTCCTCGCTTCTTCATGCGATATCAAAATGGAAAGTGCTTAAACCAGCCTGTCGGCAATAACTCGATTTCTTTAATTCCAAGTAAAATTGCTAAATTTCTGAACTTTCAAAACTTTAAGGAGTATACTGGACACTCCCTTAGAAGAACGTCGGTCACTTTATTAGCGAATACTGGAGTTGATGTCTTAGCCCTCAAGCGACATGGCGGATGAATATCTGCAACAATTACGGAAAGTTATGTAGCGGAGAGCGGCAACAATAAAAAGGAAGTTGCAAATAAAATTTTATACAATATAACGAAGCCAGAAGTCTCCTGCAGTACTTCAAGAGTAACAGAAAACTTGGTTAGAGATGGAGAAATTATGGAATCAGAAAATTTCATACAAATTGAGAAAAAAACGAGAAAACGTTTATCCAAATTTTGTAAATAATGTTCATAATTGTAATAATTGTACCTACTACCTATTAATATTCATATCACTTAATATTACTCAATGGCATATGGCATAAATTATTACCACCCAAGGGTGGTAAGTTGACTTACAACCCGTCGTCAAGGGCAATCCATACCTTTTTGGTAATAATTGTTACTTACGTCCTTCAAAACAGTGTCAAAATGTGTTGTTTGCAATATAGAGAGGAGAAAAAGTCAGTTTTCAGCTCTGTAAAATGACACCTGTCAGAATTTTGACCCAGCGAGTGTGGTGGCCAGTCCGTTACCAACTTCTTTGAGATGTAATACATCTACTGTCCTACGGCTTTATGAGTCTTTATGGCCTACATAAAATATTAAAATTTCATTAAATTATACATGTCGGTTCAAAAGTTAGAGACGAAAAGGTAAGTTGCTGTATACTTGGCCATATACTTACCTGACACCCTGCATTTATACATATTATGATGAACTAGAATGACAATAATAATAAGATATGGTTTTATCTACATTTTATCTACATTACAAACATATGGATCCTGACATGCTTTGGATTTTGGGCTGAAGCGTCTTCTCTGTGATCCCTTAGTCCTGTCAACTTTTAACTTCTGTAATGTCATCTATGGTTCATGCTTGACTGCGCTGAATTATCAGCGTGTTAAAAAAATTTAGAATTTTTGTATTCGTTCTATCTGTGGCATACGTAGAAGAAATCCTGTAACCCACAAGCTCAGGTCCTTAAAATGGTTATGCATGGGGGATAGGCGTAAGCTACATAGTGCTGCCCTATATCACAGAATAATGCTTACCAAAGTACCGTCTAACTTGTACCGAAAGCAGTGGCGGCTCGTCGTATAAAGCAACATGTAAAATTAATAAATTATTTATTTAAATATAAAACGTTTTTTAACTAATTTCCAATAATTAAAAGTATCAAAACAATAGAACATTGAATTACCATCAAACTTCAACATATTATCTTTTAAATTTAGCGCGCACCCCATCCAACATTAATTTTAAAAACTGAAATCGTTGCCCGACCGCATAAAAAGAAAATTGTAATCACAAAAACTTGAGCTTCCTTTACATCACAAATCGCTTATAAAACGCTATGCTCTCCAACCCGGCACCTCCACCGCTTTAATCGCGCAATAGCCAAATTTTGTAGGCGAGTGAGGCCCACTTATTTGGGCCTGTATCGTATTATTTTTACAGTAGCTTGTAATGGCTTGCATGTTGCCAAATGTTGATTGAACAAGGACACTTATTGACTTATTTACTTATTATTTCAATGTTTTATTTTTAAAAACATAAAAAATAAGTTAGAAATGATTGATAAATGTTTTCATTGTTCTATATGATATTACTAATAAATATGCAATTAAATCCCAATAACAAAAAACAGATAAAAATTAAAGATTACAGGTGGGTGCCTAGTGCCTATTTGAAACTTGGCAATGTTTTATTGTTAACAGGCTCATCTATCTTTTCTTCTCGTAGGATCAGGTGTGTCGGCTTATTAGATTTAATTAGATCGATGGAAAAGCTCTTTGCCGTTAGGTTACGAGTTACGTGCCATTCGTTTGTGATTGTTAACCTATCGTGATTTTAGATTTTCGAGGCGGGTCTGTGGGTTAAAATACTGACTGACATAAGGCCATTAGTTTTTATGGTGTTAATGTAAACATATAGATGCTTAGAATTTAAATAGGGCGTAGTTTTGGATTTTTTTGAAGGGTACCGTTAGAAACGGCAGTTTTTGTTAGACATTCGTCGGGTACGCCTTAAGATTTGTATTTGTCGATGTTTGAGCCTATTCGTACATAAAAAAGTTGATTATTAAAGTATATCACTGATATATTTAGTTTTTTCTGTAGTAGTTCTTACAAGAGCAAAATAGAGACACAATAGCGGATGCACTGAGAAAAATTGACCCTGCGACCTTGCAAATTGAATATTTTTCTCGTTAAACCTAGTATTTCAAAATAATTATATTGCTGGTTGAATTCCTAACTATTCATTTTAAGCCAATGACCTTGAAATCGCGAAAAATTTTCGCCTTCGGCGCTATTTTCTAGCCTCACCCCCTTATACACCCACGAGCCGCCACTGACCGAAAGATTGTTTTTAGGACTGATGTTCATAATTTAAATCGAAGACATAAATGTGCAATAACACCACCACGCCACAAGACTACAATGTTTCGGAGAAGTTTTACCTACAACGTCCCTGCGATTTATAACTCTATCCCCGCAAAATTTAAATAACTTCCTGAGCTGAGTTTTCACACTAAAATGAAAAATTTTTTACTTTGCGATCTCTAGATCGTCTAATTTAGTTATGGTTAGGTTTATAGTATGTTATAACATGTCAACACAATACATTTATAGGCTAGATGAAACAATAACTATCCTTTTCTGGGACATAAGTATTAACTTTTAATTTTAATAATAATCTTATAGTTTTGGTTCAAGGGCCGGGTGCACTGATATACTGTGAGCAGGGTCATGACTTTAGTTTAAATATTTATATAATGTTGTTGGCCAGTTGGGCTATTGCTCGGGTATATCAGTGCAGGTGCTCGGCCAGGTTAAGTGTAAGAACATCCTTTACGTCAGTAAATGGATGAACTTCGCCATTTTAGAAGATGCACAATATTGATTTTGTTTTTGTTTATACCTTTGCAACTTTCTATCTTCTGAATAAAGATCTTATTTATTTATATATTTATTTATAAATGGATTATTTATTCGACAGTAATTTTCGTTAATCAATAGCAAAATGTTTATTAACAGTAACAACAAAAAAGTGTTACTGAATTTTATTTAAGACTTGCAATTGGGTAAGTAATTCAAAACCCAGGATTATTATTATGGTATGATACTTACCGCAGAACTAAACAGTTGCAGCATAAACCAACATTGAAGGAAGTATTCAGATTCTGAGGATTTTGAAAATGATTGAATTAAATATGCTGAAATAGTCATAAATTTGCAAATGCTTACAAATACTGCACCAGCTATTACATGACCAAATATTGAGTTACAGTCCAGAATTAAATTACACAAAATAGTATGTCTGCGTCTTAGCCTACTCACAGATTCGCATGTTTCTGCGTGTTCTAAGTCATCGTTAAGTTTTTCCATTTCCCCGGTGATTTTCCAAATTATTAAAAAAACCAAAAACAATACTGTTTCAATTCTGTGTACAAATGCGTAAATGCAAATTTTGCCGCTCATGCCAGACGAAACTAATATTAAGCCAAATGTTGAAAAACAAACTCTTCCAATTAAAGTAAGACTCCAAATAGTAACCGCAACAAAGAAAATTGTTTTCAATAATTTATGTTTGTGTCCTAAATATCTTATAGCGTTCTTAAGTGACAATAATTTTTCTTCCTTGATAAATAATGTTATTGTTATTATGGCGTTAATACCGCACGTAAGTGTGGCAGAGATTACTTTTACAATTAAAGTCCCTGGTTGACGGGCGTTGAAATACTTCAGAAATCGAATATTTCCTATGGAAAATACCACTATATGAATACATAAAAGTATTGCGTAACATCGTTTTAGTTGCCTATGTTTAATCCAGTTTGGTGGATATACCAAAAATACTGTTCCCAATGTTAAAAGCACTTTTTTTATTAATAAGTACATGTTGTATGTGTAGAATAATAGGAAAATACTAAAAGATAAACATCGACCACAATATTCATGGACCCTTATTTTGTCGATATTAAATTTATATTAAATATTATTGATTTGACATTAATTTTCGTTAATGGGTTTTAAAGTCACCAAACAGAAATTTAAAAAACGAGTTTTTAGATAAGGATATTCCCCACTATAATCAAATAACGTCTTTCCAAAAATAGGTATTTTGCCTTTTAAAAGAAAGGCAGTTTAAATATTTAATTTTTTCTTAAGGCACTTTGTTTAAATGTGATCAACAGGTTCGCCACGATAATGCAGTTATGGATAAAGTTTGATGGTTGGTATAAATTACTTTCAGAATGAAATAATAATAAGATTTTAGATAGTTTAGAATTTTTACTAATACATACTTAGCAATTTCGTAACGAAAAACAGTAAATATTTCAAATGTGACGAACTTGACATGATGTGACGCACTTAATAATTCTACATGTTTTTTAAATTTTCCTCTGTTTTTCTGGAGTTTGCTTTAGCCTATCTTGGTAGCGTTTAGCTCTTTCTGCTTGTGTGAGTGCCATACTTGAAAATTGCAGTATGTGATGAACCTGATAATAGTAGGAAATCAATTCTATTATTTATTATTATTAGATTCAAGCCATTTTTGAAACAACAAACAATTTACAAGTTTGTATATTTCTGTGAAGTTAGTAATAAAAATTAAAAATACATAAATGCTAAATTATCGTGACGTACCTGAAGTACAATAAGCATACGCACCTTTAGTAACCGCTATGCTTAAAACGCTGATGGTACGTGCTCTCATCAGATGCAAGATGCAACAAGCGAACTAGCACGTACTTCCTAGAAGTAAAGTTGAGTAAGCATCTAACCTCAGTACGTCTATTCTCCAACTTAAGAAAAGTGAATGCTCTCTCGCGAGAAGTGACTATTCACATCATATGTTTTTGCTAACTAACCACATATGTTTGTCAACGCACTTCTCACGATATGATCCCGTTCTCTTAGAAAATTCCGAGAGAATGCGTTTTCCTAACTCTTGATGGAATAAAACAGTCATTTTCACATTTAAGATTACGGTTTAAAATTTTCAAGAGAAAGAATTGACAGAAGACAGATCTCTCTTGATATGATCATTCCCCTATTTCGAGAATAGACGTCCAAGTCGTTTTAAAGAATTATAAATTTTAACGAACCTGATGTTTAAAAATAGGGACCCGGTAAAAAACGAAAGTAAATACAGATTTTTTAATTTAAAAATGTATTTGTAAACAAATCTGTGAAAATGCTTTTTGTCCTTTACAACTGTGAAGACAGAATAGTGCATTTAAAAATTGCGATAAATCAGAACAACTAAATTAAATTTTTATATATGTTAGACTTAAACTAAGTCTCTTTGGGTTCATATAGTTTAGGTTACCTATAATAAAAAAATTACAGGTAACTGAGAATTTTCTGAGGACAACAAATGGCGATCTTAAATGAGAGAGACCCTAATATTTACCTATGGATAATATGTTTATAAAGAGTATGGTTCTTTTTATGCAGACTTTATTGATAATATTATGTTAAATAAATAGATATCTAATGGTAAATGGGAACCTATTAAGCATGCACAACATAATTTTTTAAATTGTTTGTTGTCATTTAAAAATTATTGCTTATTTTGCAGTGGTTAGTTCAGGTTAGTTTCCTGACTTCCATTTCTTTATTTTGCTTTGAACTCGTTTTGATTAGTACAGCACCTCTTAACAGTTTTCAAGGATAATATTATAGGTACTAACGGAAACACTGTGTTCAATACAAAAATTTGATTAAACAGCTGTATGAAGTATGCCTGAAGAAAAAAATCCCATTGAAGTGTTAAAAGAAATTAAAAAAAAACCTGGCCACCAATAGTGATTTAAAATTTTTAAAAGTGTGAAGAAACTGCAAAGTAGAGCAAAAATAATTAACTGTCAGGACAAACCTCAGCAGGAGGTTCTAAGAAAAACCTTGAATAATAATAAAAATTTTGAACTAAAGGAAATCCACAACACTGAACCCATGCTTATGATCACAGGCATCACAAAAGGATAGCATACAAAAGAATTTATTAATATACTGGTAGAAGAAAACCCAAATCTTGAAGAAGCTTTTGGTAAATGTGATGGTATGTTTAAGTTTATTACAAAAAAAGAGTGCATGAACAAATACAAAGAAAATTAGATTTTACAAACTAAACCGGAAATATTTAAATGTATAATCAAAAACGCTACAATTAATTTTGATTTAACAAAGGCTTATGTACAGGAATATTACAATATATCCATGTGTTTCAATTGCTGCTACTTTGGCCATGTTACCAAAAACTGTAAGGAAGAAATATGTTGCCAAAAAATTGACTAATACAGACAAATAATAAATTATGGAGATAAAGAAAATGTGAAACAAAATTTTTTACCGTAAAACCAAAAAATGATACCAACGAAGAATACAGCCTAATTCATCAAAATGTACAGTCCATTGGAAATTCTGTAGAAAAGCTAGAATAACTCTTGGATGATAACACTGAGTGCTCCTTTTTATGTATTACTGAACACTGGAAATCGGACAGCCAACTAAGCAAAACTGGAATCAAAAACTTCCAACTTGCTAGTGCTTATTGTAGGGAAATTAATCAACATGGTGGAAGTGCAATATTTGTAAAAAAATACATAAAATTTAAGGTTTGCAAAAATATAGTTGGTTTGTCTGTAAAAAATGATATTGAACTAGTGACAGTTTACAATAAAAATATTCTAATAATTTCAGCATACAGACCCCCCTCAGGTAAAAAAGAAACATTCTTTGAAATATTAGCAAAGGCGTTGTCAACAATCTCGGAGAAAAATGCAATTGTTTTTATTGCGGGAGATTTTAATATCGAAATGTTGAAAGATACTACTGTACATAAAAATCAATTGTTTTCTATTTTAAATTTTTTTAATATTAGTGTTACTATCTTTGAAAATACTAGAATTACAGAAGACTGTAGTAGTTGTATTGACAATATCTTTACCAAGTTAGATAACGATTATGTATCAAAGATTATTGATAACCATATCTCAGATCACACTGCACAAAAACTTACATTTTCATTGAATAATAATAGCTTAAATAAATTTGTATATAGAAGATTTTTAATGAGGAAAGCAAGCGCGAATTTTTAAAAATACTAGGCGATCAGGATTGGGTAAATGTTTTCATAGTAGATAAAAATAATGTAAATGTGCAGTGGGATACCTTTATTAGTGAATACAAGCGAATATTTAATCAGTGTTTTCCTGTAAAAATAGCATATGCCAATAAAAAAAGCGCCGAACCAATGGACAAACTATTCAATGTAAAAATAAATTAGATAGGTTATTGGTTCTATCCAAATACAGTATCGCCCATAAAGTAATCTATAAAGAAACAAAAAAACAATATGATAGACTTTTGAAAGCTGAAAAAATTAAATCGTTTGAATCAAGGGTTAATAAAGCTGACAATAAAGTTAAATGTATGTGGAGTATATGTAACGAAATTAATGGTAAAGTAAACAACTTAGATAATAATTTTATCGATGATAATCCTAACTTGGCCAATGAACTAAAGGACCATCTATTAAATATTATTCCTCAATTACTAAAAAATCAATCGGAAACAAAATACGAATGTAACATTTATGAAAATAATCAATAAATATATCTTAGGCCTACGACAGAGCAAGAACTGTTAAAAGTAGCACAAAAACTAAAAAATAAATATAGTTGTGGGTGTGATGAAATTCCAACCTTTATTCTTAAAATATCTGTGGGAAAAATAAAGAGGATCCTAATGTATATTATTAACAACTCTTTTAAGTGTGAAATATTTCCAGATCAACTAAAATCAGTAATCATAAAACCAGTACTTAAAAATGGATGTTCGGATGACTTAAATAATTTTAGACCCATTAGTTTGCTCTCTAGTTTTTCGAAAATACTTGAAATGCTTATGTCTTTTAGAGTGCTGGAGTTTATAAAAACATGCAGTCTTTTCTCAGTAAGACAGCACGCATATCAAGGGGGTAGGTCCACCATGACAGCAATATATCAATTTGTAACTGCTCTACTTAACCACCTAGAAAATAAAAATGTTGCATTGGGGTTATTCCTGGATTTAAGCAAAGCTTATGATTGTGTTGATCATGAAATACTATTTAATAAACTGAACTGTTATGGTATTAGGGGAAATATGCTCTCATGGTTGAAGTCATACCTCTTAGATAGGCAACAAAAGGTTGTATTGAAAAAACAGAACATAAAGATAGAGTCTAAATCATGTGTAAATAATATAGGCATTGGCCAAGGGAGTATTCTGGATCCAGTCTTGTTTGTTATTTATCTTAATGATCTGTACATGGTGGAAAATAACTTTTTGGTCACAAATTATGCTGATGACACGAGCGTATTAGTATCTGGATCTAACACAGGAGCACTTTCTGTGAATACAGATAAAGCACTTTTAAGCGTGAATAAGTGGTTTTCTCAAAGCAAACTAGCATTGAATAAGAACAAAAGTAATAGTGTATTATTTCGAACTAAGCAAGATCATTTGATCTAACCAAATACTTTAAAAACACATAACAATGAAATAACTCTCAAGAATAATACAAACTTCTTGGGGCTGTATATTGATGAATTTTTATCTTGGAGTTCGCACATCGATAGTTTGTGTCTAAAGTTAAGTAGAATAAGCTACGGAATTAATGTTATAACTAAATATTTTAACATGTGTACATCTAAAATAGTATATTGCGCTAATTTTGAGAGTGTTATGAGATATGGCATCATTTTTTGGGGTGGCACTTCCGATTTACAAAGAATATTTGTGGTACGAAAAAGGGTAGTCAGAACTATGAATAGAATGAAATTTTTGGAATCGTGCAGGGGTGTATATAAAAAGTTAAACATTTTCACAGTATACGGGCTATATATTTTTGAATGTATAATGTTTCTTTTTAAAATCAGAGATATATTTCAAGAAACAAGGAATCAGTTTAACACACGTAACTATAATCTCCTATTGCCAGCACATCGACTTACTTTGACGGAACATACTATATGTGTATTAAATTATTCAATAAACTGCCAATGTGTATAAAAAGTGTAAGTAGTATAAATGAGAACATTGAAAATCAAAATCATAGACCTAGAACCTTCCAGAAGTGGCTCGAATTCATTTTATGTACGGATTGGCAAATTGAAATGCAATGGAGGCAAGGCGTTCGTATACAGACAAGCATATAAAATAGCATCTTGGATTAGAGGAAACAGGTAATTATACAAAAACCAAATTAGGTGGTCGACAATTACCAGTAGGAACCCCAGAAATCAAAAAAGACATTTTAAATATGAAATAAGTTGAATGAATTGAGTAACAAAACAGTATGGAGTACCTTAAATGACTTTTCTCTTTATCTTTATCACATACAAATACTGCAAGCTTTGTTGCTTCAAGATTTTACAACTAGAGTTAATTTTTCTAACTGGTTTAAAGCACAGTCTTTAAGAGTACAATATTTTTCGAAAAAGTCTATTTACAGATGATACAAATTTTTCGGGAGACAGCATTATAAATTCTCATTATAACCATATTTGGACTGAAAATAATCCTCATGCTATCATCGATAGACGTCACCAGTAGGGTGGGCCGAAATTTCTCGAATGTGATATGTCCTGGGTAACCAAAAGTTGTCAACTTGATATAGTATTTATGATACAAAATTTGGGCTTTCTGGGATAACATCTTCAGGTGCCTACTTGAGGTCAAATTTGGGAAAATTATGAAAATATTCATAAACTTTAAATTAGTGATTTATCTTGACTTTCCCCTCTATATAGCTGTGTTGATAAAAAAATTGCCACTAATAAACTCATAAATTCATCGAAACATATTCATCTGAGCTCAACCGTGCAAATGCGCAAGTAGTGTCGCGCAGCTATATCAATATCACGTACGCCGCCGCAAGTCTGTCTTTCCTGTACCGACAAGATTAGTTGTCTCGACGCATTCGAAGAGTCAACGTCTTATTAACTTATATTTACTCTTTTTAGTGAACGCGTAATTGTTTATTTGTGTGAAAATGCCGAATACACGTAAAGGCATTGAATGCGAGGTGTTTGGAGCACCAACAGAACTTAAGTGCAACATACTTCCGACTTATAGCGATGTTATGAGAGCATATTTGTGGCACAGGCAATTAATAAAAGACCAGAACAATGGCAAAGACCCTATAGTGTAAGTGATGTTTCTAAAAAAGTTTTATCTGTATTGAAAAACATTTGGCAAAATGCTTCTTTACAAGTGGTGAGTGAACAAGAGATTTATCGATTGATCAAATACTATGTTGTGAAGTTTCGGAGTTTAAAAAAAAACATTGGGTCCGTACATTATAAAAAGTGTTTAGAGAAGCTAGAAAAATTCATACAATCAAGTGAGAAGACGTGCAAGTGTAAAGATTTTGACTCATGCAAATGCAAAATTAAAGTGCTTAAAACAGAACAAGAATTTTTACGAGACCAAAGACCAGAAAGAAGAATGTTTATTGGAAATGTTGACATTAAATTGACAAAGGTTTTAGAAAAACGTATGCAAAGAAAATTCAAAGCAAAAAAACAACTAGAGGACCAAAGCCGCCTAGAGCAATTGAAAAATGTAGGAAAAGTGAATGTTCTAGAAACAACTGTTTATCTCGGACATGTAACTCCTATTTCAGGAAATGCTAAAGACATCAAATCAAGTATTTTCGATTTTCTAAGCAGTAACTTGTTGAAGAACTTGCTGCTGTTAGCTGTGACGGAACTGTTGTAAATACAGGCTTCAAGAATGGAGTTGTTAAGCAATTAGAAGTAGCAATTGGACACTCCTTACAATGGTTGATTTGCCTACTGCACGCCAATGAACTTCCACTTCGTCATTTGATTGAGAAAATGGATGGTAAAACTAACGACCCAAGAGGATCCTCAGGAACGATTGGAAAGCTTCTTCCAACATGTCAGAACCTTCCAATAGTTAAATTCGAAAAAATTGATGGGGAACTACCAGAATTCGACCTAAATGACACCAGTACCGATCAAGTTTATTTGTATCAAATGTGTTCGGCAATCGCAAGAGGTGACGTCCCCTCAAATTTATCAAATCGTGATCCTGGAAAAATGTCACACTCAAGATGGCTGACAACGGCAAATAGGATTTTAAGACTTTATGTAGCTTCAGAAAAACCTTCGAACGAATTGAAAACAATAACCGAATTTATATTAAAAGTTTATGCTCCTGTTTGGTTCGATATTAAAATCAGATCATCGTGTACTAAAGGCTCCAGACATTTATTCTCTCTGATAACAAGATCGAGATATATGCCAAGTACAGTTAAAGATGTGATTGATCCGGTCATGCAGAGGAATGCATTTTTCGCTCATCCAGAAAATATTCTATTGACAATGCTTAGAGATGTTCGAAAGCCTATTAGAGAAACTGCCAATGTGTATAAAAAGTGTAAGTAGTATAAATGAGAACATTGAAAATCAAAATCATAGACCTAGAACCTTCCAGAAGTGGCTCGAATTCATTTTATGTACGGATTGGCAAATTGAAATGCAATGGAGGCAAGGCGTTCGTATACAGACAAGCATATAAAATAGCATCTTGGATTAGAGGAAACAGGTAATTATACAAAAACCAAATTAGGTGGTCGACAATTACCAGTAGGAACCCCAGAAATCAAAAAAGACATTTTAAATATGAAATAAGTTGAATGAATTGAGTAACAAAACAGTATGGAGTACCTTAAATGACTTTTCTCTTTATCTTTATCACATACAAATACTGCAAGCTTTGTTGCTTCAAGATTTTACAACTAGAGTTAATTTTTCTAACTGGTTTAAAGCACAGTCTTTAAGAGTACAATATTTTTCGAAAAAGTCTATTTACAGATGATACAAATTTTTCGGGAGACAGCATTATAAATTCTCATTATAACCATATTTGGACTGAAAATAATCCTCATGCTATCATCGATAGACGTCACCAGTAGGGTGGGCCGAAATTTCTCGAATGTGATATGTCCTGGGTAACCAAAAGTTGTCAACTTGATATAGTATTTATGATACAAAATTTGGGCTTTCTGGGATAACATCTTCAGGTGCCTACTTGAGGTCAAATTTGGGAAAATTATGAAAATATTCATAAACTTTAAATGAGTGATTTATCTTGACTTTCCCCTCTATATAGCTGTGTTGATAAAAAAATTGCCACTAATAAACTCATAAATTCATCGAAACATATTCATCTGAGCTCAACCGTGCAAATGCGCAAGTAGTGTCGCGCAGCTATATCAATATCACGTACGCCGCCGCAAGTCTGTCTTTCCTGTACCGACAAGATTAGTTGTCTCGACGCATTCGAAGAGTCAACGTCTTATTAACTTATATTTACTCTTTTTAGTGAACGCGTAATTGTTTATTTGTGTGAAAATGCCGAATACACGTAAAGACATTGAATGCGAGGTGTTTGGAGCACCAACAGAACTTAAGTGCAACATACTTCCGACTTATAGCGATGTTATGAGAGCATATTTGTGGCACAGGCAATTAATAAAAGACCAGAACAATGGCAAAGACCCTATAGTGTAAGTGATGTTTCTAAAAAAGTTATATCTGTATTGAAAAACATTTGGCAAAATGCTTCTTTACAAGTGGTGAGTGAACAAGAGATTTATCGATTGATCAAATACTATGTTGTGAAGTTTCGGAGTTTAAAAAAAAACATTGGGTCCGTACATTATAAAAAGTGTTTAGAGAAGCTAGAAAAATTCATACAATCAAGTGAGAAGACGTGCAAGTGTAAAGATTTTGACTCATGCAAATGCAAAATTAAAGTGCTTAAAACAGAACAAGAATTTTTACGAGACCAAAGACCAGAAAGAAGAATGTTTATTGGAAATGTTGACATTAAATTGACAAAGGTTTTAGAAAAACGTATGCAAAGAAAATTCAAAGCAAAAAAACAACTAGAGGACCAAAGCCGCCTAGAGCAATTGAAAAATGTAGGAAAAGTGAATGTTCTAGAAACAACTTCCTCCCCACTGGAAGAAAATGTGTTTCTGGGTGAAAGTTCTACAACAAGCGAGTTTAAACTTCAATTAGATAGTCCATCAACTTCAAAAGCAAGAACAGACCTTCGAGGGGTGGATTTCAGAAATTTAGCAGAGGTTTGCGATCGAACGGGAGTTTCGGATAGATGTGCTTCTTTTTTAGCGAATGCTGTTCTGCAAGATCTTGGCGTTGTCAGTAGAAACGACCCTTCAAAATTATTAAACCGTAGTAAATTGCGGAGAGAAAGAAAGAGACGAAGAACGGAACTAAAAAAAGAATCAACAGGAAATTTGAAAATTATAGGGATCTATTTTGACGGTAGAAAGGACAGAACACTACTGACGGAGAAAAAAGGAACCACTTATCATAAGAGATACGTTTTGGAGGAACATATTGTTGTTATTGCAGAACCTGGGTCTGTTTATCTCGGACATGTAACTCCTATTTCAGGAAATGCTAAAGACATCAAATCAAGTATTTTCGATTTTCTAAGCAGTAACTTGTTGAAGAACTTGCTGCTGTTAGCTGTGACGGAACTGTTGTAAATACAGGCTTCAAGAATGGAGTTGTTAAGCAATTAGAAGTAGCAATTGGACACTCCTTACAATGGTTGATTTGCCTACTGCACGCCAATGAACTTCCACTTCGTCATTTGATTGAGAAAATGGATGGTAAAACTAACGACCCAAGAGGATCCTCAGGAACGATTGGAAAGCTTCTTCCAACATGTCAGAACCTTCCAATAGTTAAATTCGAAAAAATTGATGGGGAACTACCAGAATTCGACCTAAATGACACCAGTACCGATCAAGTTTATTCGTATCAAATGTGTTCGGCAATCGCAAGAGGTGACGTCCCCTCAAATTTATCAAATCGTGATCCTGGAAAAATGTCACACTCAAGATGGCTGACAACGGCAAATAGGATTTTAAGACTTTATGTAGCTTCAGAAAAACCTTCGAACGAATTGAAAACAATAACCGAATTTATATTAAAAGTTTATGCTCCTGTTTGGTTCGATATTAAAATCAGATCATCGTGTACTAAAGGCTCTAGACATTTATTCTCTCTGATAACAAGATCGAGATATATGCCAAGTACAGTTAAAGATGTGATTGATCCGGTCATGCAGAGGAATGCATTTTTCGCTCATCCAGAAAATATTCTATTGACAATGCTTAGAGATGTTCGAAAGCCTATTAGAGAGCTTGCGCTAAGAAGAATTCTGAAATGTAGAGTAATGAGTCTTCAGAATAGCAAAATCAGAGAGTTCAAAGTCCCAAAACTGAATTTTGACGCTCAAGACTACACTGAATTGATAAACTCAGATACTGCATTGCAAGAGATGATTCTAACAGTTCCTGACAACATCGAAATTTTGAAATAAAGATGTATTAGGACAGTCACTGAAGCCTCTGTTTTAGTAAGCGGAACAGAATCAAGGGATGGCTTGATTCGAACTCGGATTGCCTCCAGAAAAAAAATTCCGAAAACTGAGACAAAACAGCAATTTTTAAAGGCTTTAGATCAATAAATTGATAATTTTCATTAATAAGACGAAGGTCGGGAGGGAGGCGGGGAAGAACTCGACATGCAGCCACCTCCTCGTGGTGAGTTCTGGGTTATTTCATTCAATTTTTATTGAGTGAAATAAGCGAAGAGCTGCATATTTCAGTAGTACGCTTTGTGGAAAATTCGAAGCAAACTAGGCTGCTGAAGATGGCGCTTGTCAGAGCCGAAACTTTGCATGAATGATCAACAATAGTAGTGACAACTTTCTAGCACCCAGGGTAATTGAGATCTCACACTCTATTTTTTTCCTTATATAGATCGACCCACCCCAGTCACCAGCATAGATTTTCAGTTAATGCGTGGGCATTATTGCAGAAACTTTAATTGGATCGCATTTGTTCCGATGTGGCTTACTGGTAAAGTCTACTACAATTTTCTTAGAGAGGAATTGTCAGAACTGATGAAAGAAGTGCCTGTAAGAGCAAGAACTTTAATGCGGCTCATGCATGACGGCGCACCCCCTCACGTTGCAGTAGTTGTTAGAAATTATTTCTATCAACAATATACTGATCGATGGATAGGAAGAGGTGAACCCCAACCATGGCCACCCTGTTCATCGGACCTTAAACAACTTGTCCATACTACTCCTATTGAAACAGTAGTAGAACCAAAGAGTAACCTCTTTGGAAGAACTTCAGCTGCGCATTATTAACGGTTTTAATACGATTCGCGCCCCCGCCAGTTCCGAGATTTTCCGACGCGTGCGGAACAATTTAGCATGTCAAGTAGATGGGTGTTTACTGGCTCATGGAGGACACTTTTAACAATTTATTTGACTTTATTATTCCTTATTAAGAGATTTTTGGTGTTATTATTTTTTTAGACAGTACTTGTGATGTGATCAATAAAACTATTTTTTACACGAAAACTGTAAGAGATACAAGAAAAATGCAAGAAACTTAATTAGCTTAAAATTAATTTTTTAATAAAGCAAGATAATAATTTTCAGTGTTTAACATGTCACATTATTTATATTTGCGAAATTCCAGTAGTCGTTACCCGGATCTCCGTCACTGAACTAATTGAGAAGTTCAACATGAACACAAAATAAAGTGCTCAAACCCCTTATTATGTGAAACAAATACTATTCGAATATTGTTTTCGATGAAATGTTAATAAAAAGAAAACATGAATACATTTTTTTAACACCCTGAATTTCGAAAACAAAGTGTCATTCGAAAAGATTTTATACCACATTTTCGTTGTAAAATTACGTGAGGATTCACCAGTTTTATCCCTTGACCGAGTTTAAGAAACACCCTGTAGAATCGACAATGCCCGAGATTGTTTTTCGGTACCGCCATGTTAAACGGATCTTAGGGAGTCTTGAGACCAAAAAAGCTTCTTGCCTTAACGATATTCCAGCCATCGTGATTAAGACATGCGCTGACGAATTGACACCGGTATTTTGTAGGCTTTTTAACTTATCTTACAAAGAAGAAATATTTCCTTGTTGCTGGAATACTGCGCAAGTTCAGCCCATAACCAAAAAAGGCAAGAAAACCTTGCCAAACAACTATCGTCCAGTCGCATTGCTTTCCGTTATATCAAAAGTTATGGAGAAGGCTATCAACGAAAAATTATTAAAGGCTTCAACATTATTAGTAACCGCCAGTATGGATTCCGTAAGTTATTTAACATCAACGCCGCAGTTCCTCGAGGTTCTATATTGTCGCCCACCCTCTTTTTACTATACATTAACGATCTTTTGGAAAAACCTAAAAATCCCATATATAGCTTCGCTCATGACAGCACACTTGTTTAAAATTTTACTTTGGATGCTCGGACATCACCTATTAATGCACATCTCTATAGGCAGCAAGAGGTCTCACATCTCAACAATAACCTGGAAGAAATTCTGTCTTGGGGTGGCAGTAATCAAGTAGAATTTAACGATAAAACCCAGGCGACATTTTTGTCTAAAAAAGTTAATGTTGAGGAACCGGATATAGTCATGGTAGGACACTTGATTTCCTTGGCTTCATCAATTCATTTATTGGGCGTCAAATTGGATAGTCACATTGCGGCCATTGCTAAGGCAGCCTCACAGAAGCTTGGAATACTTTTCCAAACTAAGAACCTCTATACACCCCAACAACTTTTGATGCTCTATGCGAATGCGCTCTGCTTCTAAACATACCCTGAGATTGCTAGATTCCATTCAAAGAAGAGCCATTCGCTTAATCGGTGACCATGATCTAACAAACAACCTGGAAAGCCTTGAACATCGAAGGCAGGCTGGCGACTAGAGTATATTTTTTTACAAATATTTTTATGGCGAGTGCTCAACTGAGGTTACCCGCTTGATTCCACCCAGAACGGTGAATGGAAGAAATACACGATGAGCCACTGCAGCCCAGCACGTGGTTCAGTTTAGTGTCCCTCGAATGACACTGTTTCAAAATTCTTTCATCTGAAGAATGTCATCTCTCTGGAAAGACCTCCCCGAAGCCATGTTCCCCAGCGAGTATAATCTCCAAAGATTCAAGACCAACGTGAATAGTTTCCTGCGCACACGCATCGCCCGCAGAGCGCTATAAGGGATTAATCCTGTATCCTGTAGTGTTATCATTAAAAAAAAATATATTTGCGAATGACTTTTAAATTATTCTGAATTTGTTGACAAACATTTAGAGGAAAATGTAAATAAAATAACTAAATATACAGGATGTTCTTTAATGACCACGGCTTGATTTCTCAGGTCGTTTTATAAGGAAAAGTTCATACGAGCATAACATGTCCGCAATTGCATAGTTTTTGTGCTACAGGGTCTACGGTTTTTCCAGATTGGTGAAAACACCAGAAATACTTTACCAAAAGTCAACGAAAACATACTTTTTTTCTGGAACATGATGTATTTATAAAATACAGGGTATCAGGTAAGTATGGTATACTCACGAAAGCGTATAGAGGAGGTCAAAATAACCCTATTTTTTCATAAAAAAAAAATCTCAAACGGAGATACAGCGCCCCAAAGGGATACCCAGCGACTTATGTTATCGGCTCTAACTTTTAAAACGATATGTATAATTTAATGAAATTTTAATATTTTATGTAAGCCGTGAAGACTCATAAAGCCAAACTACAGTAGATATTTTACGTCGTCTAGGAAGTCAGGAACGGACTCGTTGGGCAAAAATTTGACAGGTGTCATTTTACGGAGTTGAAAACTGATTTTTTATATATTTTTGTCATTCCTCTTTAAAAAGGTGGTCTATATTTGTTTCTATAAAATTAGCCGTTTTCAAAGAAACAGCATTTTATGCAACAGGAGCATAAGGTAGTAATTTTTTTCACGATTGGGAAGTTCGCGCGCATGAGCCGAAGGCGAGTTCGTCAACTCCCAGGAGTGAAAAGAAGATGCTTTAAGCACGAGTTTCATACAATATTTTTCTACGATCGTAGACGAATGACTGCATAGAGTGGTTCAAGTTAATTTATAGGCCTATTTTAAACATCAGAAACTATTTATAGCGAGGGCAGCGGTGTAAAAATAACGTAGAGGGTATGTGCCAAATATGGAATACCATTTTGTTTTTGCCTTGCAATTTTTTTTATTTTTTAAGAAAAATTCTTGGTTTTTGTCAAAAACATACTTTAGCGTTTTATTTATTAAGTTTTAATATTAGAAATGGGAAAATTTGTTAACCAGGATCCTCAAAAAATAATATTTGAAAAAGGGGAATTTTGTAGCGAATGTGGAATATGTACCTAATATGGTATAGGTTAAAAATGAAACAGTATACATTTAAAGACAACATTTATTTTATAAACATTTAATTTACTTAACAAAACAAAGGTTAATTTCTTATAAATTTTGAACGATAAGAAGTAAACATATTAAAAGACAAAATTGGGATTCTGAATTTTTTAAAGTATCAGAAAGGCTAAGATTAGATAGGCAAGAAATGCATATTGCCAAAACAAACTAATTTTCCTTGCAAAACTCACAATTAAAAATGTCAGTTTCACATCCAGAACAATCGATATGGCACCACTCTTTGCGGACAATACATTCTATCCACTTCTCTCTATTCCTATCCTCCAAAAACTTTCCATTGTAATAGAAACAAGTGGCATTTTTTTCCTGTGGTTTGTTTGCTTTAATGTCCTCCATATCATCATCCACAGAACAATTATCTTAAACTTACGGATTCTGATTCTGAAGATGAATCTTGAATGTTCGCCTTCTTTTTTGAAGCACTTCTTTAACGTAGATGGAGGTCACTAGAAGATGGTCGATTCAGGTCATCTGATAGTTCCGATAAAACTTTACGCTTTACTGTTTTGGCTTTTTTTGAAAAGACTGAATTTATTGAAATTTCTAACTCGTCTTTAAATGGAGATGAGGTTATAACTGCCGCCTTCTCAGGTTAGGTTTTTAGGTCGTGACCCTTTCTTTGTCTTAAAGGTTAGCACCGGTGAAATGTCTTCGGGTCCAATAAATTCCCTTGCTACTACATTATTGTCGGCAATATTCTCAACTGCTGTGGTTCCCTTTCCTCGATATTTTCTTGTTCCCCTTCCTCTATATATTCTTGTGCTGCAGCAAGGAAATCGCTATCTGTAAACACGTGACGATTTGGAGGAAATATTCCGGTTTTTTAAAAACCGTTTACGGCAGTTGCTGTGTCCGTCTAAGACTAGTAACACAGGCTCGTTTTTCCGATGGTTTCACTCTCTCAATAAAATCTAGGGACCACTGAGTACAAATGTGGGTTTGAATCCACCCGCTCGGGTGACAAACAATTTCTGAGCCAGGAGAAGCATCCTTTTGCTGTTTTTTCTGAGGAAGATTAGAAATGGTGGAACAAAACTTCTTCTTGCACTCATGCACAAGACTGCCACGCTTTCTTTATTAAAGCCCTTGGCTATGGATGGACGTTGGCTTTCTGACGGAAATTCTGTCCTTGTGTTGCTTAAGGAATAAATCCAACAATTTTCTTCTATGTAAGGTAACTAGCTGATAAGCCATCCTTTTAACATCACTTCGTGTTAATCCGTAAAACTTTTTTTCCCATCAGAAACAGATAATCTACCAACTGATTTTCCAAGTTTTGTGGTAAGATCTCGGATCTTTCTAATTTTATTTCAACAGTCTGGGCTGGTGTTGCATTTAACTTAGTTGATAGATGGAATATTGTCGTGCATAGAAACGTATCTGCCGCTTTTTTGTACCCCATCTCGTGACTTTGAACTGCTTCGATTGCACGAACCATGTCTAGTTTTCTCCATTTTTTACGACCCATGATATTTTTCTTTAAAAAAGGTTAATAAGTAATTAATTTGTGGAGTATTTTAACAAAAAGCTTTTGCAGTTTTTTTCTTGAAATTGTCAAAAAATGGAATGTATCTAATATGGAATATTCGAAAATAGGTACAACGTGCTATTCCATATTAGGTACCCTGTCATTTTTCTTTTCGTTGACCGATCTCACGTGTTTACAACAGGCTTATCTTAGATTGCAATATCAGAAACTAAAACTTAAGTTATACAAACATACAAGACACAATCGGAGATTCCTGTATTTATTCTAACTAGTTGTTTCAAAATCTTGAATATATACCTTAAATATTTTACGATGTCGCGTAAAAACAAATCGCACTCCGAAATAACAACAGCTACGTTAAACGGTATATAAATAACTGCCAGCAGTAAAATCTAGCCGTGACAACGTATTGGTGATGTTTTTACGGTGTTGACGTTTTGGTTTATTTAATTTTAGGGTATTCCATTTTAGGAACATATTCCATATTTGGCACATCTCCTCTACTATAAATTTGTAATAATGACAGATTTGTCATAGAAACCCGACCTTGTTACAAAAAGTAGATCAGAGTGAAAAAAAGTTCCATAACGGTTCATTTTTTCACACTCACCTAAATCGTTGCAAAAACCAATTTGCGTTGACTCTTGCAGGATAATCAGCTAGAGAGGCGTGTACCTTTTGGGTGTGATAAAGATGTAGTAGTTGTTCTCGAAGGGTCTCATGAACAACCCACTTTGTCGCATGAACTTGGACCGACAGTTTTCTTATACTATTAGAGAGATTTTTAGCAATCTCATCCAGAATTTCCTTGTCCTTGGAGGCCCATCTCAACCACGATACGGTAAAAACTTCCTAAAATGGAATATCATAAGATTACCTACTATTTTTACCTATTTCCCTTAAGCTACGATCAACCCTTTCAAGAGTTGTTCGGTGCTGTAAACGTCGATTTGTAAATGTATCAGAATATATTCTTCTCACCTCCACAGAATTGCCGAGTGCTTATAAATAAACTAGATGCATGTCAGCATATCCACTATAGGAATAATTTTCCATTACTTAAGTTTTATGTACTTAATCAGTCAGCCAATATAGAGAAGTGTCGATAACGCATTGTTAACGAAATTAAAAAAATAAAAACGACTGGTATTTTATTGTAACGGCTAATTGTATCGAAACAAGTGCAGAGCCTTTTTTTTTAAAGAGGAATGACCAGAGCATTGAGGAAGTAAATTTTCAGCTATGTAAAGTGATACCTGTCAAAATTTTAATCCAACGACGAGTGTGGTGGCAAGTCCGTTGCTAACTTTCCTCAAGATGTAAAATATCTACTATAGTATGACTTTATGAGTCTACATGGCCTACATAAAATATGAAAATGTCATTGAATTATACATGTCGGTTCAATAGTTAGAGCCGAAAAGGTAAGTCGGTGGGTACCACTTTGGGGCTCTGCATCTCATTTAAGAGACACTTTGCGATTTTTTTTCTATGACAAATTGGGGTTGTTTATACCTCCCCTATACGCTCCCAAGAGTTTGCCATATACTTTCAGGACACTCTGTATATTACATACAGGGTGTTTCCTAACTACGATATGAAACTTTAGAGGGTGATACGTAAGGTCGTTTTAAGAAAGAAAGTTCCTATGAACATATGTCCGGAGTTGCGTCGTTTCTGAGATACAGAACGTTGAAGTTTTAAAAAAAAACGGTGATAAATATGCTTAAACCGATTTGGTTGAAATTTGGTTCAGTTATTTGAAGTAATAAGGCGCTTATTTAGCCCTAACTAGATTGAAATTATTAGGTCCAGTGGCGTCTCAGTGGGCACCACAACCAATTATTATTGAGAAGAAAAAGTACGCTACTGCCTTTTTGTTTTTTTCATATCTGCCTTCGCTTGCGAGAAAAAAAATTAAAATCACTTTAACTCATTCTAAAAGCTATCCATGGACAACATACAATAACAACCAGTAATAAAAAATAAACAATTTCCTCCTTATAGTAAATGAGCAAAATGTCAACCTTCTGATAAAATTCACGACATCGATTTGTCATTGATTGTCCGACACGTTCAAAAATACCTCTAGTATTCCTTATGACATTGCAATTGTCAATTATCCGATTCCTCAAGTCATTCACATCTAGTACCGAAGCTTTATAAACAAGAGCCTTCAGATGACGCTATAAATAGAAATCTAGAGGATTAATATCAGGACTGCGAGCTGGCCAAATTTGAGGTCCTGCACGTACAATCCAGCGATTAGGGTAGGTGATGTCGAGATGCTGACGAGCAAGAACACTGAAATGAGCTGGAGCCCCGTCGTGCATAAACCACATGTTGACTCTTACATGTAGGAGTACTTCTTCTAACAAAATGGGAAAATGATGTCGCAAGAAGTCCATGCAGGATTCACCTTTTAATCTTGGCGGTAAAAAAAATTGGCAATTAGGTAGTCAGCAATAATTTCCACCCAAACGTTGAGCAAAAATTGTTGCTTAGAATGACTTTCTCTAATAACGTGGGGATTTTCGGCAAAAATGGTCATTGTTAAAGTTCATAATAGCATCTCGTCAAAAAGTTGCCTCGTCCGTAACTAAAGTATTTGATAAAAAAATTATTATTGTGTGCCATCCTATGAATCAACCACCTGCAAAACATTTATCTTGGGTGAAAATCCCGAGGCAGTAGAGCTTGAACGCGCTGTATGTGATATGGGTACAGGAGTTTTCTTTTTAGAACTTTCCAAACGGTTTTTGGGCTGACTTCAAGCTGCAGTATACTATTGAAGGATCTTCTTCTATCGCATCAAGTATAGCTTCTTCTAGTTCAGGCGTCGTTACAGTTTCTGGTCTTCCACCACCTGTATTTTTATTGAAACTCCTAGTTTTACATAATCTTGCATGTAGCGTTCTAAATGTTTTAGCACATGGGATTACTCTGTTAGGATATCTGTCCTGGCAAATTCTTCATGCTTCTGAATTTTACTGATAATATGACTGTTCGGGTAACGTGCTATTTTTTCGTGATAGGATTGAACTTCGATATAATGTGGATACTGTGGATTTTTCTTGATAAAAACGATTTATTTATAATAATTAATAATTTAACAAAACAACATTATGATATTAAATAACGATTTGAATAGAACTAATTCGTGTCTTTTTGTTTTGCACGTCGTGTCGTGACATATATTGACATTTTTTCTACCCTCGATTGTTCTTGTTATTTTCTTGACTTCTGTCAACCCCATTGCTACTTGGATCCAAACTTCTTCTAGTGGCGTGTATACTTGGTTGCCTAATTGTTTTTGTCTTTACTGAACATGCCGCCCCCTATGAAAAGCTCTGCTTTTTAAAATAAACGCTCGATTTACAACACAAACAATAACATTATTTAAGACAGTATTTTGTCATGAAAACACTACTGACTACTGCTGATCGCTATTGTCAGTTTCAATTGGTAACAAACATATTTTTGAAATGGATCGTTTTAACACAGTTCCACTAGGTAATCGCACTGAAACAACTCGCACAATATTGTCTGTTCCATGATGCAATTCTGCTACTCTTGCCATGGGCCATCGTAGTGGAGGAAGATTGTCTTCAATGATCACTACTGACGATACTTGACGATATTTTCAAATTTATTTTTCCACTTGGAACGAGTCTGCAAACTTGAGAGATACTCCTTATACCATCTGCTCCAAAACTGTTGGTTAAGTTGTTGAAGTCGCTTGTATCGAGTCAAACGATTAATGTTAATATCTTTTACATCTTCTTGAGGTGCATTTACGAGTGAGTCGCCTATCAGGAAATGGGATGGGGTCAAAGGTAAGTAGTCGTTTATATCGGATGAAATTGGAGTTAAAGGACGAGAGTTTAAGCAGGCCTCGATCTGGGTAAGTAAAGTATACATTTCTTCGTAATTTAAAGATGAGTTTCCTAAAACACGTCTTAGGTGAAATTTCGTTGATTTCACTGCAGCCTCCCATAAACCCCCCATGTGTGCCGCTCTGGCAGGAATAAAATGCCACTTTATGCGATCACTCGCCAAAAATGACAAAACCGCATCGTTATGCTTGTCATCATTTATTAACAAATTATACAACTCTAAAAATTGGTTATTTGCGCCAACGAAGTTGAGACCATTATCTGAATAAATATCGCCTGGTTTTCCGCGCCGTGAACAAAATCTCTTTAGTGCGTTTAAAAAGCTATCCGTGGTTAGATCGGTAACCAATTCAATGTGCGCAGCTCGAGTTGCAAAACAAACAAAGATACAAATATAAGTTTTAATTAATTTGCTTTTACGCGAAGTACCTTCTTTTATATAAATTGGACCAGCGTAGTCTACGCCACAACTGCTAAACGGTCTACTAGGTGTCACTCTGGAATGGGGTAGTGAACCCATCAAAAACTTTGTCGGTTTCGGGTTTGCGTGAAAACATCTAACACACGATCGAATTACTTGTTTAACTACATTTTTTCCGTTTATTGGCCAATATTTTAGTCTTATTATGGAAAGTAAATTTTGAACTCCAGCGTATAAATGCTATAAATGAGCATCCTGGACGATCAAATTAGTTAATTTATGCTTATACGGTAAAATTATCGGGTGCTTTTGATCAAAGTTTACTTCCGAGTTCGATAGTCTTCCACCTACTCTGAGTACGTCGCTAGTGTCTAAGAATGGGTGAAGATTTAATATTTTGCTCGCGTTACTTGCATTTTTTAATTCTCTAATATCTAAGATTTCTTTTCGAACGATTCCTTTTGTGCTAATCGAATTATTATTAAAAGAGATTCATTTAATTCTTCTGCCGTTATTACGTTTGATTTAACTGGAACCTTTTTTAATATTCTATTTTTAAATCTACAAATATATGCGATTACTCTTTGTAATTTACTCAGCTTTGAGTATCTTTTAAACCAATCTATTTTTATATTGTTTTCCATGTTATTTACTTTTAACATTACCGTAGTCGATTTGACTTCTGGCAAAGTTTCTAAATCTAGTTTGATGTCACTCTCAGAATAATACGTCTTTGTATTATTCTTTAGAAAACTAGGGCCGTTAAACCACATCTTGTTGTCGATTAAGTCTTTTGGATCTAACCCCCGTGAGATTATATCTGCTGCGTTATCGTTGTTGCTTACGTGTTTCCAATTTACAATATTCGAGATTTCCGTAATTTTTTAAGGGGAAAAAATGTACATTGGAGATATTTTTTATTTATTTTATGTTCACAAGGGAGGAATTAATTTCCGGACCTTGTTAGAAAAATATACATTGGAACTATTTTTTAATTCTTTTATATCTACTTCGGAGGAATTTCGAGCCCTTGTTAGATAAGCGTAATAAGTCCGAATTATTATAATAGGTAGTAATAATAATTATTACATTAATATTACATTAACAACATTGCCAGTATAGTTAATGTAAATTGTTATTGCTCGAAAGGAAAATTGCTGATGTTAAGTAAAATTAGGATGGAATAACTTTAATATACAGGAATATTAATGACTATTTTGTAACAAAGAAACACGTATGCTGTAGCAATTTTAAAATTGCCACTATTTATTTTGTGGGGTATCATCTTTAGTTGTATAACACTAGCCAAAATATGGGACGAACGCACTACTTCTGTTTTCTGTGGCTGATGGCATCAGGCGCCGCACATAGGTGAACCATGTAATTCCGGTTTCGCGTCTCGGTCAAGTCGCAGACCGTCCATTTCTACTTTTGGCGATTTTATGTTTAGACGGGGTTGTTTAGAATTACTTTCTTCATTTCTTTATGTGAATTAGGACCCTTGTTCGTTCTGATCGTTTGGATCCTTTATGTTGTCACTCTGTTCTCTTCTTCTTCTTATTTTCCTTGTCGGGGTTTATGTCCAGCTGGCAGCCTTAAGTCAGCCGATTTTGCTAGAGGAGGGGGTCTGTCTTACTTGGAGATCTTGCGGCCTCCATCTTGGCTTTTCTGAAAATACCTTCAAAGAAGAAGGTCGCCGTTGAGCCATTTTTTTAAAAAAAAGACCACGAGGTCTCACCCCCCTTTTAGAGGGGTTGTGTGTTTTGTTGCTGGGGTTGTAATTGATTTTTCACCACTTCACCAGATGTGAGGTTAAAGAACGACATGGGTTGTAACCGGGGACATTAAGCCTACGAGCCACCTTAGGAGTGCTCCCAAGGGTTTCTAACCAAGTTAAAGTCCACAGGACACAGATGGTTAAAGTCCACCTGCCCAGCTGAAGGAGCTACTGCAGAAGCGTGCTGGTATAGTCCCCCAGAACATTATTTTCTTTTATACAGAATCTAATAGTCTAGCCAGTTCAATTTCATTTTTTTATTAATTTTATTTAAATATTCCTTGTTGCAAACTAATTTAATCTACCTTTTTAAAAATTTAATTACCGACATTTTTTTTATGTAAGGCCATCTTGACAAAGATAACCTTTTTTTTTTAACCACACCCCACCAAAAGATTTAAAAGGTTCTAGAATCTTCCCCGAGGTTATACATAATTTTGACTTAAATCCTTACGTCCAGAAAGGCTGTTTTTTTTTCATTTCACCTTATAATTCAAACTTATCTAAATTTTAAACAATTTAACATCATAAAAGTAAACCTAAACCCCTTTTTTATTCAATAAAAACTTTATTATTTGTGTGGGAAAGCTTTAGTTTTATTTGTTGCATATATTTTCCAATAGAACTGATATTCGGTATATTTTTCCTGGTTTGAACATCGATCAAACCAGGTGGCGCCCAAGACAACCAAAGACGAAGGGAAGGTGTAAGTATTGGACCACGACCTAGTGCCTCCACATAAAGAGCTACCGTCAGCAGATAGTGACAACCTGTTGTCCAAGACAACAGATTGCCATTGCCATAAAATAGCGCCCAGTATCGTGGGGCTTTGATTCTAATTTTTTTTCAACTTTCCTTCGTCTTGGCCTACGTTTGTTAATTAATATTTATATTGGAAAATTATGCAATAAATTTCATGCGGTTTGAATTTTAACTTTCTTTAGTAGGGCAACTTCTTACAACCTTGAACCTTAATAAATATAGTGTGGTTACCTACGCATATCTTTATCTTATCTTATCTTTATCTAGTTTGGTTTAAAAACTTAAATTTTAGGGATCTATATTTGAGGAATGTTAAACCTGTATTTTTTATCTTGCCTAATGGAAGTACCTAATATTGTGGTGTAAGAAAGACAACAGTTTAATGATATTTGGTATATTTATATGGTTTTACACTTTGAGTGTGTATTGAACTATTTCTGTCGCTTCTAGGTTTTTTTGGTAACTTCTATTAGTGGCTTTTGATTACCTTTTTGGTATTCGTACTTTATACTGCATATTTTACAGAAAATATAAGGTTCGATACATTTTTGGTGAACTTTTCTATATTGGCTTCTTTGAACATTGAGTGTTTCTAGTTTTGATGTCTGTAAGCAGTACATTGTGATTTTGATAACTGACTTTTACTTGATCACCAATTTGATTAACAATCACTATACAGAGGGTCTAAAATGTTGAAATTTTACTTACACTGTTCCTAATATTACTTGATTCACTTTAATTAAGTCCAATTAACTTAGTTGCGGGAAAATAATTACTTTTCAACATAGTTGGATAATTCACTATACAGGGTGTCCCTATTGTAGTAATTTTTTTAATTGAGATTTAATTTTTTTAAATTTTATTTTAATATCTCCGGATAATTCTGAAGGAGTACAACACGTTTTCTAAGCTCTGCTGTTATCATTTAGTGTACAGAGTGGCACAAATATAATTTAAATTAAAGATTTAATTTCTTGATTATTTCTCGATTTTGAGTTTTATCTTATAGACGCTTGGATAATTTTCCGAAATCCTTTTAGTATACAGGGTGAACTTGAGTAATATTTGGACTTGTAAAATATCTTAAATTTTTTTTGAATTCCAAATTTTTTTATATACAGCCGCCTACAGATATAGCCTTTGATTAGTTTTTTATACAGGGTGGTCAAAGTATTATATTGATTTACTGCTTTAAGCTTACTTAATGGTATTTAGTCTTGAAGACTTGTGATTGAGAGCGCTCGATTTCATTGTGCATATCTGGTTTTTTTATTTGTAGAATTTTTTTGAGCTTTCACATTTACTTACAATCATGGCAGAGTCAATGCAGCCTAATCATTTATTAGATTCTGAATTAAGCTACGAGTTAGCAATTCGCGCGGTTACATCTACTCGACCTGTTGCAGACAGACGAAAAATTTTGAGACGACTTTTAGCTAAAGAGACTAGCAGTAATAAATCCGAAATTGTGACTGCTCTTGTAAGGAATCGCGAGTTTAGGTTAGAGGCAATTGCAATCGAGGAAACAATGCAATCAATTAAAGAGATTATTGCTGATTTTGAAGGTAGTGCAACAGACTCTACATTTTTACGAATGACTTCCAGGTTAATTCACCTCTCGGGTAGAATTGGCAGATTGTACTGTCCAGAGGATAATGCTGATGCTAGTAATTTTAAAACCGAAGCTCATGCGTCTTGCTTAGTTCTTGAAGCAGATTTATACGACAGCATTATACCTACATCTTCTGGTACTGGTACTGCTAATTATTCAGCTCCTCAAGCACCAATTATTAACGTTGCACCACCCATAGTTAATTGTTCAGGCAATATTCCAGCTATAGGTGATTGGCAGATTAAATTTAATGGTGATTCTAAAAATCTTTATAACTTTTTGGAAAGAGTAACCGAACTTGCTGAATCTCGTAAGGTGAAGCAAGATGACTTGTTTGTTTCTGCAGCCGAATTATTTGTCGGTGATGCTTTTGTTTGGTTTAAGAGTGTAAAGGGCTCAGTAAACAATTGGGATTCCTTGGTGGCTAGATTAAAAGCAGACTTTTTGCATTCTGATGTGGGGGATGATTTGTGGAACCAGATAAAGCATCGCAAACAAAGGCGAAATGAAACAGTAGCTGTATTCATCGCACATTTGGAAATTTTATTCTTTCGTTTAGTTCATCCACCTGCAGAGGTAACCAAGGTTAAACATATTCGGAACAATTTATTGCCAGACTATATTACTCAGTTAGCCTTAGTAGATATCTCTACAGTTTCAGAGTTAGCAAATCTTTGTAGGAAACTTGAAGAAGCTTCTTATATTAGAAATAAAAATAACACAGTTAGCGAACTGTCCAATTTAGATATTTCTGGTCCTTCGAATTCTAGTAAATCTAATACTGGTTTTGGTAGGGGGAAATTTCATAATTCTTCAAATAGAACTAATTCTGGAAATTTTTCTAATAACCATTCTAGTAGGAATAATCGAAATATCTCAAGTGAAACAGTCAACTTAAATTCTAATGCTGCTCCAACTTCTTCAAATTCCGGATTCAAAAATAAAGTAAATGCTAGTAATCGTTTAAGTAATAAAAATAGTAAACCTCAAAGTAATGTAGTCTGTTTCAATTGTAATATGCCAAATCATACTTATCAATTTTGTAGACAAACTCGTAAACTCTTTTGCTTTAAATGTGGATTGCCAGATGTTAAAGTGACTTCTTGCCCTAATTGTTCAAAAAACTAGTAAAGGAAGTGTGTCCTCGAGGCAGGTACACTACTTCTAAATTTAATGTCTCAAGTAAAGTCAAAATTAGTAAATTTAATAAACATGATTGGAGTAAATGGCTTAAAACAGTTTCAAATTTTTATCAGAGTTCTAAAAATGAAGTTTCTCCTTTATTTGTAAGGAAACCGATGGATAATAGACCTTATATTTCTGTAAAATTATTTGATCAAGATATAACCGTTTTACTACATTCTGGTGCTACAGCTTCTGTTGTAGGCACGAAAGGTCTAGACATTTTACGTCGTTTTAATTTAGAAATCTATCCAGCCAAGTTAAGAAATATATGCACTGCAGATGGAACTCAGAAAAATGTCGATGGTTTAGAACATTTGTTAAGTTATTACAGTTTTGGTGGTTCCGACATTACCACATAGTTTTATCTTTGGATGCGACTTTGCCAAACAGTTTAAAATTTCTGTTAATTTTAAGAATGATTCTTGGCAAGTACACGCTAACTTAGCAAATTCTTATGTACCTACTGTTAAGAATTATTCTGATTTTGTTTTTGAGCCGCTATCTTCTTTAGATGATCTTTCTAATTCAGAGCGTTTTAAAGCTGAAAAGGTTATTGCTTGTTTTAATTTAATTAATAGTAAAAATCGTTTAGGTAGGACCGATAGATTAACTTTAACAATTGACACAGGTAATGCTTTACCATTTCATAAAAAACAGTATCCAATGTCGCCATACATGTCTCAAGTTTTGAATAAAGAGTTAGATGAAATGTTAAAGTTGGGTGTTGTGGAACCTTCACAAACTCCATGGTCTTCTCCAGTACTTTTAGTCAAAAAATCAAGCGGAGAGTTTAGATTTGTTTTTGATGGACGATTTTTAAATAATATTACTAAATTTGATTCTTATGCTCTTCCTAGTATAGACAAAATTCTTAGTTCATTACGTAATGCTAAATTTATTTCGTCTATTGATTTACGTAAAGCATTTTGGCAGATACCGTTAGATGAAAATTCTAAAGACACAGCTACTTTTAATGTTCCTGGGCGTGGTTCTTTTCGATTCAATACAGTACCCTTTGGTTTATGTTATGCAGCACAAGCTCAGCAGCGCTTGGTTGATGCAATTTTTGGTGCAAAGTATGAACCGTTTATTTTCACGTACCTGGATGATATTTTAATTTGTAGTCCTGATTTTGAGCATCATGTAAAATTATTAGGCGAAGTTAGGGAAAAATTGCGAGAAGCAAACCTTACTATTAATTTAGGAAAATGCGATTTTTTTAAGACAAGCTTGAAATTTTTGGGTTACATAGTTGGGTCAAATAGTTTGCGCACGGATCCTGACAAAATTATTTCAATGGTTAATTATCCGAGACCGAAAACTGCTACGGAAGTTAAACGTTTTGTAGGTTTATGCTCGTGGTATATGCGTTTTATAAATAATTTTTCCTCATTAATGTCTTCGATCAATGATCTTCTGAAAGGTCGCAGGAAAAGCCAACCTATTACCTGGACTGAAGCCGCAGAATCTTCTTTTGTTAAAATCAAGGAACTTCTAGTCTCGTCGCCAATTTTGTCTCAGCCCGATTTCAGCAAACCATTTATTTTAACGTCAAATGCCAGTTTGACAGGTGTTGGAGGCGCACTGTCACAAATTATAGATGGAGAGGAGCACGTGATAGCATACGCCAGTAGGTCACTCTCAAGAGCCGAGAGGAATTATTCTGTTGTGGAACGGGAATGTCTTGGAGTTTTATTTTGTTTAGATAAATTTCGTATGTATATTGAAGGCGCTCCGAAATTCCAGATCCTAACAGACTGTTATTCTCTTTTGTGTCTAAACAACATGAAGAACCCTACAGGCAAATTAGCTCGCTGGAGTGTGCGATTGCGTCAGCATAATTTCGATCTTGTTCACAGGCGCGGAGTAGATAATGTTGTGGCAGATGCATTGAGTAGAATTCCACCTCCTAATGACAGTCAAGAAGTCTCACCTATTGTTTCACTTATAAATCCATTTAATGTAGATATTGATCGTATTGACCCTTGGTATAATGACCTACGCGAAAAAATTATTCAGTCTCCTGATAAGTATACTCAATGGAAAGTTGAGGAAGATTTTATTCTAAAGTTTATACCTAATAAACTTCCAATGAGTGTAAATATTCCTGAGTGGAAAATTCTTGTTCCAAACCCCCAAATTTCTGATGTCATTCAACATTGTCATTGTCCGCCAACTTCAGGTCACTTTGGTTTTTTTAAGACTCTTAATAGAGTACAGGATTTTTATTATTGGCCTAAGATGCGGCGTGACGTTTTGAAATTTGTTAAGTCATGTTTAGTTTGTGGTGCTCAAAAGGTATCAAACACTTCTCGCATGGGACTTATGGGAAAAGAGAAGAAAGTCGACCTGCCGTTTCAATGCATAGCTGCAGATCTTATGGGACCCTTTCCCAGATCTAAGAAAGGGCACAAATGGCTATTAGTTGTAGCGGATTGGTTTTCAAAGTACACTCTTTTATATCCATTACGTAGTTCCAAGTCCTCTCATATCGAGAATATTCCAGAAAATCAAATATTTTTAGTATTTGGGTGGCCCGAAACTCTTATCTGTGACAATGGACCTCAGTTTATTTGTAAAAGCTTCAAAGATTTATGTTCAAATTATAATGTAAACACTCGGTATAATCCTCTATATTCCGCACAGTGTAACTTCGTAGAACGGAATAATAGAACAGTCGGTACAGCTATTCGTAGTTATGTTAGTGATCACGATGGTTGGGATAGAGACATCTCGAAAATTCAGCAGGCTATAAATACCTCTAAGCATGAAGTTACTCACTTCACCCCTACATTTTTAGCTTTCGGTAGACATCCGCCTTTATCGGGAAAGTTTTATTCTCAATCATCTGAACGCAAAAGCCAAGATATCCAAATTATTCCAGGAAATAGGGATTCGTATGCTGAAAACATGCATGGTCTTAGGGAAATTTTTGTAGCAGTTAAGAAACGACTTCATGAGGCATATGAACGAAATTCAAAAGCATATAATCTTAGGAAGCGGGACATTTCATTTAATCAGGGTGATCGCGTGTGGCGAAAAAATCAAGTTTTATCTAGTGCGGCAATTCATTTCATGGCAAAGTTAGCTCCAAAGTATACTCTCTCGATTGTGCATAAAAATATTTCAAATTTGGTTTACGAACTTAAAAATGTTAATGGTTCTAAGGCTGGTGGATGGCATATCAAAGATCTTAAAAAGTATGATGGTACTGATCTGGATAATTCAGATCAGGATTCTCAATTTTCAGATTAAATTTTGGAATTTAGGGAGAATGTTAAAATTTCAGGGGCGAAGTTTGCCTAACCACGTATTCTGTTGGCAAAATCGTTACGATTTGTATCCCTGATTTAGTAGCATTTACTATTTCTAAAAACCTTTATTTCTGTTTAGAATCTTATCTATTTTGCAGTCAGATATATATTTTATTTTGATGCATAATTTGGTTTTTGGTAAGCGAATAAATTCGCTGATTTTTCTCTCTTCACTTACCTATATTTTTGGTATATATTTTGGTTCAAGTAAGTTGAAGCTTTGTTATTTGCTAGAGGCATTGACATTTATCTTTCTGGTTTTTATCCTTTTGCATATCACCGAAAGTGATCATATGTATTGTTGGGTTATTGGTGTAGACGTACACTAATAATTTCCTATTTTGGAAGTCGACTTATAAAGTCGAAGAGAAAAATAGTTCCTGTATTTTTCTGTGTGCTTTGACATTTTTAGTAATGCGTAGGGAGCAATTCTATTGATTGATATATGATTCAGATATTCTCGGAAATTATTTTTTTCGTTTTTCTTTAGTCTAGTACTAGAGGTCTTATTTTGAATTTTGCTATTACACTTGGTGTGTATATTGTACAGTGTTTTGTCTGGAAATTCCAGAATAATTTTCCTTGGGATTAATTCCCTTAATCTGCTTTTTTATTCTTTAGTAGGCTAAATCCTACTGGGGATTTATTTACCGGTTTGTTGTGATTACATGACGTATGATGTTGGGTAAATATTTTTCTTATTGATATTATCACGATATTTACCATATCTCCATTTCTGTTAGTTTTAGATAGACTTTTCCCTATTATGACTTACCCGATTTTGACCTTACCGATTTAGTCCCTTTTTAAGGCGAGTGATACACGCAGCTATCAAACTAAAACTACCCAGAAATCTCTACTTTTATTGTATCCTTGATTATGTTGACTATTATTATAGTCATTGCGTATTTTTTTATTTTTTATTTTTGGAAAATAGTCTATTTCATAGCCTATTTTATTTTCGTTGGGGGATAATGTAGCAATTTTAAAATTGCCACTATTTATTTTGTGGGGTATCATCTTTAGTTGTATAACACTAGCCAAAATATGGGGCGAACGCACTACTTCTGTTTTCTGTGGCTGATGGCATCAGGCGCCGCACATAGGTGAACCGGGTGAACCATGTAATTCCGGTTTCGCGTCTCGGTCAAGTCGCAGACCGTCCATTTCTACTTTTGGCGATTTTATGTTTAGACGGGGTTGTTTAGAATTACTTTCTTCATTTCCTTATGTGATTTAGGTTCTGGTAAAGGCCCAGATCCTTGTTCGTTCTGATCGTTTGGATCCTTTATGTTGTCACTCTATTCTCTTCTTCTTCTTATTTTCCTTGTCGGGGTTTATGTCCAGCTGGCAGCCTTGAGTCAGCCGATTTTGCTAGAGGAGGGGGTCTGTCTTACTTGGAGATCTTGCGGCCTCCATCTTGGCTTTTCTGAAAATACCTTCAGAGAAGAAGGTCGCCGTTGAGCCATTTTTTTAAAAAAAGACCACGAGGTCTCACCCCCCTTTTAGAGGGGTTGTGTGTTTTGTTGCTGGGGTTGTAATTGATTTTTCACCACTTCACCAGATGTGAGGTTAAAGAACCACATGGGTTGTAACCGGGGACATTAAGCCTACGAGCCACCTTAGGAGTGCTCCCAAGGGTTTCTAACCAAGTTAAAGTCCACAGTACACAGATGGTTAAAGTCCACCTGCCCAGCTGAAGGAGCTACCGCAGAAGCGTGCTGGTATAGTCCCCCAGAACATGATTTTATTTTATACAGAATCTAATAGTCTAGCCAGTTCAATTTCATTTTTTTATTAATTTAATTTAAATACTCCTTGTTGCAAACTAATTTAATCTACCTTTTTAAAAATTTAATTAACGACATTTTTTTTATGTAAGGCCATCTTGACAAAGGTAACTTTTTTTTTTTAACCACACCCCACCAAAAGATTTAAAAGGTTCTAGAATCTTCCCCGAGGTTAGGTATATATAATTTTGACTTAAATCCTTGCGTCCTGAAAGGCTGTTTTTTTTTCATTTCACTTTATAATTCAAACTTATCTAAATTTTAAACAATTTAACATCATAAAAGTAAACCTAAACCCCTTTTTTATTCAATAAAAACTTTATTATTTGTGTGGGAAAGCTTTAGTATTATTTGTTGCATATATTTTCCAATAGAACTGATATTCGGTATATTTTTCCTGGTTTGAACATCGATCAAACCAGGTGGCGCCCAAGACAACCAAAGACGAAGGGAAGGTGTAAGTATTGGACCACGACCTAGTGCCTCCACATAAAGAGCTACCGTCAGCAGATAGTGACAACCTGTTGTCCAGGACAACAGATTGCCATTGCCATAATGCATCCTTTTTACTAAAATTTGTGTTTTAAAAACTTGGATAAGACGAGACTTGAAAATTTTGGATGTTAAAAAGAATTAAATATTAAATCGTTCCTTCTTCTTTTTCCCTGGTTGGTGTAGCAGAGAGTTATAAAAAGGATGGTGGTCAACTTCAATTACTCCTTTTAGTTGCTACAAATGTTTAAAATTGTCGTCTGCTATGGGTAGCTGACGTTTGTACCAAGCCGAATAGCTTGACAAAGTTTGGGCTTCTCTTCTGTAGGAAAGCCTCTGCCAATTATTATCAGAATAATCTAAGCGGTAAAGTACTTCGCCGTTAGGTAAATATTTGAGCTGCCTGATGTCTACCACCACTGGATCCCTTACTTGTTTTCTGGGTCTAATTGAACTGAAGTTTGAAGGAAGTTCATATTTTTTAAAAAATGTGAATCCTAAAACCTGAATATTATAAGGGTTACTCGGACGTGCCATACGCATTCATGCGACATAGTCTGTAGGAGAGTTTATTGGTTCATAGAAATAATGTTCAAGGGTGGAGTGGACAGAATCGGCTTCCATCATTGTGTGATCTTTCTCCAAATACAGTTGCTGGATTATAATATTATTTTCTTAGGAAAAATCATTTAGGGCACTAGCTAAGGTTTTGTTGCGATTCTGGTAATTGCATCCATCCGATTTAAGAATGAAGTACTTAAAATAACTTTCCAACTATTTTAAAAGGTAATCAATTACACAAGATGCAAATTCATTAGAGGACACCCCACCGCTGGCCTCATGCCATACATAAAGTGTAACTTTTTTATCATTTGGTGCATAAATGGTGAAATTATGTACTTGTAATTTAAGTTTATAATAACTCTCTGAGGCCAATAGTTTTGGGAATGTCAGTACACTTTGAAGGTCCATGGTAACTACTAATGTAGCTTCACTAGAAAGTTGTTTCATCTTAGCTTTTGCTGCTCTTCCAGCTTCTTGCTTTTGACGATGGGCAGTGTAATCATCTAAAGTTACTGTTCGAACCTTATACCCAAGGCAAGTATCGCATTGGTCCTTTCGTGGCTGGTGTATTGAGATTTTTTTCTCCATAAGAATCAATTTAAATTATTTAAGGTTTGTTGATTTTTTTGCTATTTTCGGTGCACCACTTCACAAAAATATTGTACATATTTTGTTTTGATACAAAACAGTTATCAACATAATCTCGTGACGTTGAGGCCCTACAATAATGCGAGGGAACTTTGGGAGTTCGTTCGAGCCATTGGAAAACTGTTCGACGGATTTCTTCTTTTCTTAATATTCTCCCACTCTGCCCTTTTTTTAGTGTCGCTTTGATGGGTTGGGTACTAGCTTGCAAAGTTTCATCTGAGTCTGAAGAGCTGCCGCTCAATGTTTTTTGTTTGATCCAGCGTTTTAAGGAATCCTCTCCTAAGCTTAAGGTATTTAAAAACATTTTACGGCAAACTTTCATGCGGTTGCCGTTATTCATAGTTAAAAAATAGTCATGTCCTAAAAGTTTCTTACGGTTGACACGATCCAAAACTGCTTTTCTACGTCTTCTTATTGCTCTTGTAGTAACAGAACTAGTTACAAATATTTTTTGCTCTCCCCAGGAAGCTAATTTCCAAAATTTAGAAAATATCTCTTTCCGCTCATCCTCGGAAACGATAAAACTCAAAAAGGAGTTTTCATTTAGTTTTTCTTTAGTTGCTACACCTGGCTTTTAATTCCTTATGTTTTCTCGGGGTGTTCGTAACAATCGTTTCCTTACTACTCTTGTACCCCTCGTATGATTTTCCTCGAACTCTTCTAGCTTGCGCTAATTTTCTTTTTTGTGACACACTTATTTTTTTTTCTGGTTTGTTTCAAAATCCGAAAGGTTTTCCTTGTTGCTAATATTAATATCTTCTGTGGTTTCTTTTGCCGGTACATAGCCAGGATCATTTTTATGATTGTCTTTTCTTAACTCTTCCGAATCGTCATAGACCTCACGCCCTTCTATTTCATTTTCTATTATATTATTAATTTCTTCTATGTTTGTCCTTTCTTGGGGCAAATGCGACACAACGTCTTGATTATCCTCATAATTATTAATTTTTTCTTCCTCACTCAAACTTAAGTTTAATTCTTTGTGTAATACACCATCGTCAGCCGAAACTACATAACAGTCAGTTATGATATCGTAGCCTACAATAACATTATCCTTTGTTAGTTTAATGACTAACTCGTTTTCGTCCCACGTATTTAATAGGTGTACTAGATCTGGTACTGATGTGAATGGTACTACTGGGTCTGCCACTACTAGCTCTGCTTTTAATGGTTTTGGTTCTACCGGTTTTGAAATTATTGGATATGGATGGTATTACTGGGTCTGGTAAGGCTGATTCTGGTTTCGATACTATTGATGATGCTATACTGGATTTAATACTACTAACTTTGCTACTATTAATTCTGGTTCTACCGGTTCTAATATTGCTGTGTTCAGTACTATTGACTCTGGTACTACAGGTTCTGATAGTATTGAATGTGGTACAACTGGACGTGGTACTGTAATCTGTATGAATGGGTTTAATATTGCTTAATTTGGTAATAAGGGTACTGGTTTACTTAGTTCGAGTAGATATGGCAGACATGTTTCTTATGTGTAACAATATAACTCTCTGAAAATAAATAGGTATATAAATTTTGCACTCCACTTGGATACTAAAAAATTTGCATCGCAATTATATAGAGAAAGAATTATGTTTATTACGTTATTTTAATGACCGCATATGTATTTACTTACCTAAAGGAGGCTGAGCTTGTTTTGTATCAATCAATCAATTATCTAAACATTATTTTACACAAATATCTATGAAAAACCGTTGACACTGCTTGTCACAATTATTATTATTAATTGAAATTACAGTTTTAGGTTAGGTATAAACTCTAGCGAATACCTCCTATGTGACCCAACGGTTATGACAATACAGGGTCGTTGGTATGTATGGAAACGGTCGATTATTTCTTAAAGTATAACAGTTAGCAAAAAATATTTTGGATAAAAGTTTAAGGGTTTTTTAAGGTGTATTGGAATTAAAAAAAAAATAAGTATACAGGATGAGTCAGAAAACCGTAAAGAAGCAAAGTTACCTTTTTTTAAATGAAACACCCTATATCTTCGAATATTTTTGGATTTAACATGAAATAACAATTATTTTTTAATAAGTGCATTATAAGTCTAAACCTAACAGTTTCCGAGATATCGACTTTTGAAAAATTACATTTTTGAAGTTTGACAGCTTCTAGCTTTCTAACGGTACGTTTTAGAGTAAAACAGCTTACATGTCCCTATCTTACTTTTTTATTATCTTCCCAAGAACATCAACTTCCGGTTAAACCGGAAGTACTGTATTTCCGGCTTTTGAGTTACATCCGGTTTAACCGGAAGTTGATGTTTTTGGGAAGATAATAAAAAAGGAAGATAGGGACATGTAAGCCGTTTTACTCTAAAACGTACCGTTAGAAAGCTAGAAGCTGTCAAAGTTCAAAAATGTCATTTTTCAAAAGTCGATATCTCGGAAACTATTAAGTTTAGGCTTATAATGCATAAATTGAAAAATATTTGTTATTTTATGTAAAATTCAAAAAAATTCGAAGATATAGGGTGTTCCATTTAAAAAAAAAGTAACTTTGTTTCTCTACGGTTTTCTGACTCAACCTGTATACTTATTTTTTTTTAATTCTCATACACCTTAAAAAAACCCTAAAACTTTTATTTAAAATATTTTTTGCTGACTGTTTCACTTTAAGAAATAATCGACCGTTGCCATACATACCAACGACCCTGTATATCCAATGGACATGCATACTGCACAATGGAGGTATTGTATGTCGTACAAATACAACCAAGTGTATTAAATTTTCACATCAGACATATTACCATCCTACTTTTTATGTAGTGATCACATTGGTGATTTTGGACAATGAACACATGGGATTTAAAACAAATTTTTCACTATGGAGGTAGTTCCACTATGTAGCAGATGCCATGGTTAATGCATTCATGTTTAATAGCCATTATCCCAAAATTTGTCACATTGGAGGTATTTGCAGCTCGACGACGAATATACTTACCGGATACCCTGTATATATACATATACAGGGTGTTAATGTGATCATGTTACAAACTTCTAGGATATATCGAACACAGGAAAACAAATAATATTCAAATGAACATGGGTGCGGAAACGCTTCCTCAGGGAGTCCTTTGAATATGGCCTTCACAAACTAGTTTTTGTTTTGTAGCTTCGGAACTATTTCAGCTACCGCAACTAATCTTGAGACGTATATTACTCTTAGTAAGTTCATCTATTTGAGCCCATTGGATCATATTAACTTTAACCAGAGACGTGCGATCCAGGGGGTATAAAGGTTGTGGGTACTCTAAGGTTTTAATTTCTTGTCGTTTTAACATCAGATTAAGATTTTCCCTTGCATTTTACATAAACAATGTACTCTCTGTAAAAGTCAACATGTAGGTCGGCATTGTTGGAAAACGATTAATTGGACCGATCATGTTGGCTCCTTGTTTAGCCGGTACCATTTATCTTAATTTTTTAAGAAATGTGTTGCCAGAATAATTGTTACATGATCTGCCCCTAAATATACGACAGAACTTATGGTTCCAACATGATGGAGCGCCAGTTCATTTTTCACTTCTTATCCGCGAGCCCCTAAATGAGAATTTAGAAGACCATTAGATTGGCCGCGGAGGCCCTGTCACCTGACCAGCGTGCTCCTCAGATCTAACATATTAAAATTTTTTTCTTTGGAGATATATGAAGTCTTGTTTATGAAACTCCAGTAAAGTCAGAAGAAGATTTGGTGGCTAGAATTTCCGCTGCGACTAAAGTAATCCAAACCATGTCTGAAGTTTTTAACCACTTGCACTTAAATATGGTTCGTAGGTGCCATAAATGTATCGAGCGTGTTGGCAGGCATTTTCAGCAACTACTATTTTAAGTTTATTTTTGCACTACCTACCATAATAATAACGCTGATTAATTTATCTCTTGATGTCTGTACTAAACCGCATTATTCCCTTGACCTACTTTCTTTAAGACTTTAATAATTGTCTTGTTTTCTGCAAATTTCTCGAAGAAACCGTGACATTTAGCGACTTTTACAAAGAGTACCCTTTTTATGTAAAAGGCATAGGAAAATCATAATCTGATGTCAAAACGGCAAGAAATTAAAGCATTAGAGAAATAGAGTAAAATAAACCTTAATTTCACCCTGGTTCGCATGACCCTGGTTAAAGTTACCATAGTCCAATAGCCTGAAACAGATGAATTTACTAACAGTAATTTATGTCCCAAAATTGGTTGCAGTAGCTGAAGTAGTTCCGGAGCTACAAAACAAAAACTAGTTTATAAAGGCATCTTTAATGGGCTCTAGCTCCATGAGAAAGCGTTTCCGGACCCATGCTCATATGAGCTTTATTTTCTTTTTTCTATGTTCTATCTACCCTAGAAATTTGTAATATGTATGATGAAGTAAGAATGATAATAATAATGGGACATGTTTTTATCTACATAAATGCACTATTTATTGGACAGTAATTTTGGTAATCAATAGCAAAATGTTTAATAAGATTAAGAACAAAAAAGTGTTACTGAATTTGACTTGCAATTAGGTAAGTAATTCCAAACCCAGGATTATAATTATATTATGTTACCTACCGCAGAATTAAAGAGTTGCAGCATAAACCAACAATGGAGGAAGTATTTAATTTCTGAGGATTTTAAATATAATTGAATTAAATATGCTGAAATAATCAGAAATGTGCAAATGCTTATAAAAACTGCACCAGCTATCACATGGCCAAATACTGAATTACAGTCCAGAATTAAATTACACAAAATAGTATGTCTGCGTCTTAGCCTACTCACAGATTCGAATGTTTCTGCATGTATTAGGTCATCGTTAAGTTTTTCCATTTCTCGTGTAATTTTCCAAATTATTAAAAAAACCAAAAACAATACTGTTTCAATTCTGTGTAAAAATGCGTAAATGCAAATTTTGCCGCTCATGCCAGACGTAACTAATATTAAGCCAACTGTTGAAAAACAAATTCTTCCAATTGAAGTAAGACTCCAAATAGTAACCGCAACAGAAAAAAAAGTTTTCAATAATTTATGTGTATGTCCTAAATACCTCATGGCGTTCTTAAGTGACAATAATTTATCTTTCTTAATAAACAATGTTACTGTTATTATGGCGTTAATACCGCACATAAGTGTGGCAGAGATTACATTTACAATTAAAGTCCCTGGTTGACGAGCGTTGAAATACCTCAGAAATCGAATATTTTCTATGGAAAGTACCACTACATGAATACATAAAATTATTGCGTAACATAGTCTAAGTTGCCTATGTTTAATCCAGATTGGTGGACATACCAAAAATACTAAGCCAAATGTTAAAAGCACTTTTTTTATTAATGAGTACATGTCGTTTGTGTAGAATAATAGAAAAATACTAAAAGATGATCATCGACCACAATTTTCATGGGCCCTTGTTTTTATCGGTATTACAAATATTAAAATCAAATATTTATTATTTACCCAACATTAATTTTCGTTAATGGATTTTAATGTCACCAAACAGAAATTTATAATACGATTTTTTAGATAAGGATATACCCAACTATAATCAAACAGCGTCTTTCCAAAAATACATATTTTGCATTCTAATAAAAAGGCAGTTCAAATATTTAATTTTTTTTAGGCACTTTGTTTAAATGTGATCATCAGGTTTGCCACGACAATGCAGTTATGAATACAGTTTGGTCGTTGATATAATTTATGTCCAGAATAAAATAATAATAAAATTTTAATTTTATTTTTTCAATTCTTTAAACATAACCAACAATTTACGTGTTCGTATATTTCTGTGAAGTTAGTACTAAAAATAGAAAATACGTAAATTCTTAATTATCGTGACGTAGGTACCTGAAGTCCAATAAACGTACGCACCTTTAGTAACCGCTTTACTTAAAACGCTGATGACACGTGCTCTCATCAAATGCAACAAGCGAACTAACACGTCCTTTCTGGAAGTAAAGTTAAGTATGCATTTAAGCTCAGGACATCTATTCTCCAAGATAAGAAAGTGAATGCTCTCTCGCCAGAAGTGACTATTCACATGACATAGTCACGTCATATGTTTTTGTTAACTAGCCACGTATGCTTGTCAACGCACTTCTTACGATATGATCCCGTCCCCAGAATACATTTTCAGTTAATGTGTGGGCATTATTTCGGATACCTTATTTGGATCGAATTTTTTCTGATGCGGCTTACTGGTAAAGTCTATTACAATTTTCTTAGGGAGGAGTTACCAGAACTGATGGAAGAAGTGCCTCACTTTGCAGTAGTTATTAGAAATTATCTGGATCAACTGGGACACGCTATATTATAAATTACCGATTAAAACTTTTCTTTAAATTGATTATTGATAATATTGAGAACTTGTTTTTGGGATATTGCAGCAGCTAATTTGTTGTCAAATGTCATTTTATAAGGTTTTTTCCACTGTACGTTTTATATTCGGAAAATACATATTTAATCATTTGCTTAGTACATTATTTTTGGGCAATGCAATATCCTGATCGTTGGATAGGTAGAGGTGGACCTCAACCATGACCCACCTCTTCGTTGTCCATACTACACCCATTGAAACTGTAAAAGAACTTCAACTGTTTAGCACTTCGAGAAGATGGGTGTTTACTGGCTCATAGAGGACACTTTCAACAATTTATTTGACTTTATTATTCCTTATTCAGAGCTTTTTGGTGTTATTATTTTTTTAGGAAGTTCTTGTGGCGTGAACAATAAAATTATTTTTTATCCGAAAACTGTAAGAGATACGAGAATAATGTAGGAAAGTTAATTAGCTTAAAATGAATTTTTTAATAAAACGAAATAAGAATTATTCTTCGCTGTTGTCCTACATGATTATTACAACCTGTAGTATGCATTGTATTCATACTGGCCAGCACAATATACAAAGATAAACAAATGACTCACGGCGGCGCCACTCAACGCTCCGGACACCGTCATTGCATTCATTTGTGCGGGCCAGTAAACATCGCGAAAAACGTGTGAAAAATCGTGAAATAGTGAAGGAAAGAATGCCGAAAGTGATAAGAAAAAGAATAATTTCGACTTCAGATTCTGATAGTGAACGGAACGAGTCACTACCTCAAAGGAAAAAGAAAAAGGGAGAGCAGAAATATGACCAGTTACTCTCAAAATTACAGGAGATCGAGCGGGTTGTTCGCAGAAATACAAGTTTAGAAACTTCTAGCGACTCTAATGAAGGTAATTTCAAATTAACTAAGTGTTCTTATACCGGGGTTGTCCATTGATATAAGCAATAATTGACTTATGTCTTATTGCCACTATTAATATTACGGTAATTGACGTATGTCTTACGGTAATATTTTTTTTATCTTATGTTATATCTTAAAAGCAATAATTGACTAATATGTCTTATTGCCACTATTAAATTATTACGGTAATAGACGTATGTCTTACGGTAATATCTTTTATTTTAAATTTTTTTTTATATTCTCCGTGCCCAGGTTAAAAATCTATAAAAATACTAACTACTCTTTTGGTTTATTTATTCCAGAAGATCGTGAACCCCCCATTACAATAAACAACCTGCTAGACAAAAACAACAACGAAGAAGTAGTTCCCGACTGGTTTAATATATTAGGAACCAACCCGAACTGTGAAAAAAAAATCGGGGAAAGACTTTCATAGCGAGATTGCTCTACGCTGGAATAATTACACTATAAAACGGTGGACCTACTTAAAAAATATACCCCTCCAGACAACTGCAAATCCCTGAAACCACCAATACTAAACAACGAAATTGAGGTTTGTTTAACACGAGAGGCTAAAAAGCAAGATCAATTTTTGATACAACTACAAAGTTAGGTTGCGAGTGCCTTGGTAGGTATGGGGCACCTCCTATCTACGATTATCAACGATCAAGATACAGTTTACCCACAAAACTTACTACCTACCTTAGCTGACAGTGGACAACTTTTATGCGATAATTTCTACCAATTATCAAACCATCGACGCTTTTTAATTAAACCTTTTCTTAGAGAGGATAAACGAAAGATGATTGTCCGATCGATGAATTTTTGTTTGGAAAAAACCTACAGGAATCAATTCAATCTGAGAAAACAGTAATCAAGGCTGGGAAGGAACTGAGACGGGACTCCTTCCACAAAAATCCTTGGAACCTGAAGCGTTTTTCTACATTTGAACCACAGCCCGGACCATCGGGCATACAACGACAAGACGGTAAAACGACAAACTCGGGTTATTTAAACTATCAGCGTCACCGAAACACCTCAAAGAAAAAGACCTTCCCCAGAAACTACAACATGCCCAAACGACGTCAGTACCACCAGAAGTCGTATGCCCCTCGGAAATAACAACTCAATCTGCGGGACGTCTTTCTAACCAGGTAAATGAATGGATGAAAATAACTAATAACAAAGTTATTTTAAACTGGATTAAAGGTATTTCAATTTCATTTGATACCACACCCATTCAACAATTTTGACCGACAATTAATATAATATGTAGGTCCGAAATGTCCAAATATAAAAAGGCTATTAATGAACTAATCATATTAGGAGCTGTCCAAAAATGTAACCCGGGAAAAGGAGAATTTTTTTCTTCCTTTTTCCTAACACAAAAACCAAATGGTAAATACAGATTTATTTTAAACTTAAAAAACCTAAACAAGTTTATTACAGCACCCCATTTTAAGCTTGAAGATAACAGGACAGTCTTAAAATTAATCATGCAAGGCTGTTATTTTTCTAGTGTCGATTTAAAAGACGCATATTTTTCATTACCAATTAATATGAAATATAGGAAATATTTACGTTTTTATTTTAATGGTCAGGCATATCAATTTACTTGTTTACCATTCGGTTTAAATTTGGGACCATATATTTTCACTAAAATAACAAGACCAATATTAACGTATCTCCGAGAAAGGAACATAATTTGCTCAGCATATTTAGACGACTTTTTAATCATTTCACAAAACTATACACAATGTGCTGATAATGTAAAAACTGCGTATACTCTGTTGTTAAATTTAGGTTTTATCGTTAGCTGGAATAAAAGTGAAATTATTCCAAAACAAACAATTACATACTTGGGTTTTACAATAAACAGCATGGATATGACAATTAGTTTACCAGCAATTAGAAAGCAAAAAATATTGAAAAAATTATCACTGTTCATAAGCAAAAGAGTCTGTTATATCAGAGTGCAAGACTAATTGGTACATTAGTTGCCGCAAAGCCCGCTTGATAATGGTACAGCTATTGCTACCATTAATAAAATGGGAAGCGTTCAATACACTAACCTCAACAGAACTCAAAAAAAATATGGAATTGGTGCGAATCAAAAAATATTTTTGTATATGCATCTTATATAAGCTCTTCTCAAAATACTATAGCGGATGCGGAATCCCGTATAAAAAACGTATCAACCGAATACGAATTAAACAACATTGCTGTTCGGCAAATTACAACCAGATTTGGTATACCGGAAATCGACCTTTTTGCTACCTACCAAAATAAAAAATGTAAAAACTTTATATCGTGGCACCCTGATCCAGAATCCATATGTGTTGATGCGTTCACTGTACCTTGGAATAATTATTATTTTTATGCTTTTCCACCTATCGCGTTGATTGGAAGAGTTTTACAAAAAATTATCGACGACCAGGCAACTGGAATTTTAATTGTACCAGATTGGCCCAGCCAGTTCTGGTACCATCGCTTTACTCAGTTGTTAATTGAAAAACCAATTAAATTCCAACCTCCTGATCGCCTCCTTTTGTCACCTTTTAGATCAACAATAGACCAGATTCGAAAGAGTATCCTGGTGGCCGGGAAGTTGTGCGGCGGTCATTTATCAAAAGAGGAACGCCTACAGCCGTAATCCCAACTTTATTGGCCTCCCTAGCTGATAGTTCATTAAAGCAGTATGACCATTGTTTAAAAAAATGGTGGACTTATTGCATAAAAATTGACCACAGTCCATATGAATATAATCTCAATGTACTATTGGAATATTTTTTAGAAATCCAAAACTCGGGCATATCTTTTTCGTCATTAAATAGGGCCGCAATAGCGTTACTTTTTCCCCCAAACCAAAAGAACGGAACGATTTTTAAAAGATTTTTTAAAGGGGTGTTTAATCTCAAACCACCTCAACCTAAATATGCGGCAACATGGGACCCAAATGTTGTTCTCTCCTATTTAGAAACATGTTACCCTTTGGATAAGTTATCATTAGAACTCCTTAGTTATAAGTTGATTACCTTACTTGCTTTAACTTCCGCTCATAAGATACAAACCTTATCAAAAATTTGTCTGAATAATATCAAGGAAAACGACAATGTTTTGGAAATACGGATACCAGATAAGACTAAAACATCAGGATATAAAAAATTACAACCCTTGTTAGGTTTTCCTACATTCTTAGCAACATTCTGTTGCAAAACCCTTGTCATATTACATACAAAAAACATCCGGATTGAGACCGCCAGAAAACAACAAACTTTTCATTACATGGATAATTCACCTCGCTTTTATTGAACCAATCAAAACGCTCATTTTCATAGCAACCACCTTGGTAACGGTCGTCTTACCCGATAAGACTACCGCTAGCTCGAAAAGACGCTTTCGAAAAGACGCTTGTAGCTTTTTTACTTAAATAAAAAATTAGTAACACCTCTAACTTGTATATTTACCTTTATCAGACGGCCTTCATTTTTATGTTCAGTAAATTATCCAATAAAATACACCTCTAGAGGCGGTTTCTTATCTTCATACCTTCGTTTTTCACTCGAAACTCGATTTTCCAAGAAAATTTTCACTCAGTGTAATTTTTACTTATAATCAAAGATAAGACCCTCGAGCTAAAGCTCTCGGGATCATATCAGATTATAAGTAAAAATTACATTTCGTAAAAATTTGTCAGAAAATCGATTTCTTGTTAAAAACATCGGTATTACCGATAAGACGCCTCCTCTATCGGTATATTACTGTTGAAGAGACCCCATCATGCAGCTAGTTGCTAAACTTTAAGTAGATGGGTTAAAAACGTTTTAAAACAGAGTGGGGTAGATATTTCAAGGTTTACAACGCATAGTACTAGACACGCTAGTACATCAGCAGCCTTACGAGTGGGAGTGAATATAGAAATAATACGAAACACAGCCGGATGGTCTGAAAAATCTAATGTATTTGTGAAATTTTATAATAGACCACTTACAGCCTGTCCAGGTGAATTTGCTAGGTGAATTATAAATCAGACTCATCAATTATAGGTTAAAACAAATCCATCGTATGGTTAGATGTAAGACATAAATTTAAGTTATAGTTTATTGTTACAATGTTCTTATATATATAATATACATAAAAATGTAGACTCTTATTATTGATTACTCATTAAAATTTTCTACCTGAAAAATAATTTTGTTTTCCTATAGACATGCAGTAGGTATCTCAATGTTCTGGAATATATCTAAACCTGATAGTTGTTAATTGTTAATTAGATCTTCTAGTTCTTCAAACATCTACAGGGTGTAATAATCATGTAGGACAACAGCGAAGAATAATTAATAGATTGATCGACTTACCTGTAAGGATGATCGATCTAAATTATTCGAGCTGTTGTCCGGAATGATTATTACGATCCCCCCCTACCCATTTCCCCGATCTAATTAACCAAACGAATGCAATGACGGTGTCCGGAGCGTTGAGTGGCGCCGCCGTAAGTGATTTGTTTATCTTTGTATATTGTGCTGGCCAGTATGAATAAAATGCATACTACAGGGTGTAATAATCATTCCGGACAACAGCTCGAATAATTTAGATCGATCATCCTTACAGGTAAGTCGATCAATCTATTAATTTTCAGTGTTTAGCGTGCCCGTATTATTTATTTTTGCGAAATTCTAGTAGTCGTCGGATCTCCGTCACTGAACTGATTAAGAAGTTCAACATGAACACACAATAAAGGCTCGAACCCCTTATTATGTGGGACAAATATTATTCGAATATTGTTTTCAGTAAATGTTAATCAAAAGAAAACATGAATGAAAAATTTTTTAACACCCTGTATTTCGAAAACAAAGCGATATTCGCCAAAGTAAGGAAACACCCTGTATAAGTACGTTTATAAAGTAGTAAATAGGGACTAAAAGCAAGTTATGAAGTACGCTTGCATTCGTATTCGTATCAAGCTGCACATGCGCAGAAGCGACACGCCCGCCGAAATACGTGCCGGGTTCTGTATCTTATTATGCGTAGTCGGCATGGAAACTGTCAACTGTGACAGTTTCAGTGAACATAACTTAGAGAAATTAATTTTATAACAATTTTTATGTTTATTTTGTGCGACCATTGAATGAAATATTAAAAAAAGATTTCATACAGTAGGCGACAACCCGTTTCTCCTTAGGGAGATAGTTGGTCAAACCCCTTTTGAGGATTGGTCTAGATAGAGCCTTATTTAAAAAGAATCGTGAAAAAAGGCGACGGGCAAAGACTTTGAAGAAAGAAGCCTAAGAGATAGAGTACGAGTCAGAAAGGGTACCCTCATTAAGGTACCTTGAAACAAATAATGAACGCTGATATAATATACGTTAAAGAGAACTGGCTCTGGAAGAAAAAGATGTGAACTTCAGTGTGAAGAAAGAAAACGAAGAGTGGAAGAGGATAGACACTATTTGGAAAAATGGTATATTATGTTATAAGAACGGAAAATATAGTATTTCGGACGTAATGCGAGAGATTACCGGCCGAGGTAAAGCCGAGTTTTCGTCCATATGGCATACGTTATTTTTTTATCCAATCCTGTTTTTGGTCCGATTACCAGTTATAAGTTTATCGCTCTTAATGTTTGCCAGTTAAGAATTAAACCTGTAATAGCGTCCGAAAAATATTTTTTGGACTAGGACGAAAAGTGTTGCCTAGCTACCAGCGCAATAATCAATACCTTATTGAAAAGGTTACCTCTTCGTTCAATCAACAAAAACTTTTAAAAATAGCTTTGCAAGTCAAGTGTGGTTGCAACAAGCCGATTAATCTATATATGTAGACTAATTTGATTACTATCCAGTATTATTATATTTAAATAAGTAAACAAGTAAATATATATGTCTTTATTTCAAACTACAAAGGGTAGTTGTGCAATGGGCGAAGGTAAAGCAAGCTTTCTCACGTAAACCTATACGGTAAGTATACATTTATTCATAAAATAATGGTAAAATTTAAAACCTCTTAATATGTAAATGACAACCAACTAACGGTCGTATCTGGTGAGAAAAAAATTTATAAATTTTAACGGACTGAAATAATTTTGTATACAGGCTTGCCTGCAGTGTTAATATTATTAATCTGTACATTTTGCAAGATTATGGAGATTTATTAGATTCTTTAAGCAATCTTCGTAGGTACCTATATGTTTATAAACACCAAATATTTTTAACTTTATTCTAAATAAAAATATGGGCATTTAGCCATAACTGGTATTCTCGATAAGGTATTAGCTGATTTTCTGATAAACCTTGACACAAGATCACAAAATACGTGCAGATATTAGTGCAAATAAAAACTCATGGAGCAGCACTTACTCGTATATTACTTTGATGAACTTGTTTGGCCATAAGTTGAAGTTCGTCATAAGTTTCCTTTTAACCAATAAATATGGCTCTGTCTTCAGTTTGCGAATGGCGTGTTTACGAATAATCCACTATGACGTCCTGGGGTACAACTTTAAGGGCTATTTAAAAAGTATAACGGTTATTCACTGGTAGTTTTATTAAAAATGCAAATTGTTGTCTGTTTAACACTCCAAAAGCCCTGAAAAGCCGCTACTGGACCTAACACAATTGTTCTTTTTGTCTCTGATAATAAGTTTTGTCCAGCCCTGGCTAAGAGAATCAGCGGAAACTAGAAAAATTAAAGATGAGACGGAGAATGAACCCAGATGGCTCCATTTCATGGTGCTGGTAAAGAACATCAATTCTTAAAGCATACTTGCGCCCTCTGACATGGACTTACAAAGCCACAAATATCAGAGGATCTTCTACAAAGACATTAAGTCACAATTGCAAGAGTCCTAGCAAGACAGCGCTATACCCGAGCTGAGCATCGGTGAAAAACTCAACAAAAAATCGACTGTTTGCTTTTTCCTCCTTATGCTTTAAGAATTGATGTTCTTTACCAGTACCACGAGATGGAGCCATCTGGCTTCATTCTCCGTCTCATCCCATTTTTTCTGTTTTAAAACAGACACCTATGCTTTTTCCTTTTGTCAGAACCCATAGTCTCACTGACGAGCTGTAATACAGCGAAACGCGTCTGAGGATGGTTCTGGCAAAAGGAAAAAGCAAACCCTTGATTTTTTGTTGTTTCTCGGTTACTAAACCGACGCCCAACTCGGGTATAGCGCTGCCTAGCAAGGACTCTTGCAATTGTGACTTAATGTCTTTGTGGGAGATCTTCTGATATTTGTGGCTTTGTAAGTCCATGTCAGAGGGCGCGGGTATGCTTTAAGAATTGGTGTTCTTTACCAGCACTACGAGATGGAGCCATCTGGCTTCATTCTCCGTCTCATCCCGTTTTCTCTGTTTTAAAACAGACACCTATGCTTTTTCCTTTTGTCAGAACCCATAGGCTCACTGAAAATCTGTAATACAACAAAACGCGTCTAAGGATGGTTCTGGCAGAAGGAAAAAGCAAGCAGTAGTATAGCAATGTGACTCTCAACTCAAAATCCCATAAGAAATAACATGGGGCTGAAATCTGCATTTTTCGGTGCCATTTTAAGGCGTGGTCACTTGGTCCGGCGCGAGCCCCAGAACCGCGGCGGAGGAAGCCTCCACAACAGGCGTTGAGCGCGCATGACGATAGAAGGCGATACCGCGAGACCCTATGCATAATTCGCGAGGCTAGCTCAGGCAGGTCAGCGACCCCGAGCGGTGGTCACCCGATGGTTACCCGATGATCGCCCGAGGGTATCCGATGTCGGTAATATAGGACCCGTCTTAGCCTAAGTGGCGCCCCCTGGTATTTTCAACCCCCATTATTTCAAGATTCTAACCCAACTTTATGACCCATGGTCACGTGTTATTACATTTATAGCGGAGGAGAGATGACGTACCACGTTCTTAATTGTACCCAAACCCAAGTACCTAACCCGAACATCTATCTAAATAATTAATATTGAACAACATAATGAATAAATAATAACAGAAAAAAAGTTTGTGCAGTCAGCGGGAATTGAACCATAAACCTCTGGGGCCGAACCTCAAAGCCTTGCAAAATACGCTACGGGAGCATATACCTTAAAACTGCTAAACAATGTTTGACAACGTGAAACCGCGGGGGCACATCTGAATAGATTGCTGGAACAAAAGGTCCTTAAGTGGGATTATGGTGGTATTTTATAATGTACAAAATTAGGGTAAACCATACACATATACTTAGTAAAACAAACTAATTGATATCTGAGTACTACCTGAAGTTAGGTAACCAGTGTTTCTCATAAAAAATAAATATTATAAGCGTAGGAAAATATTAACAATCTTGTGCATTCACCCATCTGTTATGCAACGCGAGCATCAGCTTTCAATATTATTTTACAATCATTCACCTGAAAGGGCTGCAACGTTTCTTATAGATAGATAGTATAAACTAAAAATCAGTAATTAGCCGAAGCGTCAAGTCTTTTAGCCGATAATTAAAAAGAAAGACATCAGATTTAACAAAAAAAGTATCGTAATATAAACTGCTCTGCGGGGAATCAGATTAAACGTATTATGAACCCTGTTCAACAGACCCTGTTGGCCTAGAACGCCCCCTGTTGGCCTCTCTGTCACAGAAAACAACCCCGATAAAGAAACAAAACAGTTAAGTACATCAAACAAATATATTACCAAAAATATATAGGTATACACCAAACAATACATACAGAGGCGTATTAAAAGTAGTTTTGTATAAAAAAGGAACATTTTACCATGCACAGTATTAAAAATAAATTATCTTATTATTATAACCAAAAACTTATCAGTTTATACAAAAATCTATACAGGGAAGATATAAAGTAAGTATACAAAGACCTTCCAGATCCCCCACAAATTCCCTAAAATATATATTCATGATGAAATTGTGGCCTTTCAAGAACACATTTAACAAAATGTTATAAACAACTAATCATATAATCAAGTCATTAAATGCGTAAATTATAAGCCACACTGTATGTTTCATGAAGAAGAAAATTATACATTATTACTGTTAAATATCAATAAGATCTCGTGCTAAAATTATTCAAACAAACGGCCAACTTTCACTACTAAACACACTGTATTTTCTGCAAACATTTGGTGATGTTATAGAGCCCAACATTTTGACTGGTGACTATGGGTTAAGTTGCAAATATTATCGAAACACACAATCACAAGCCATTACGTAGGGGCTCAGTATCTGTTTTGTGCGTTGTACAGGTCCCACTGCATGAGGAATTACGACATAAATGTAATTTATATTTAAATTCCAAGTACTAAAGTCTCTAAATATTCTTTTTAAATTTTTGAAAAACCGCTCAGTAACATCTTAAATAGTGTAAAAAATATAATTTATATGCTCCAGAACTAAATATATTATACCAACAAGAACAAACTTATTACCAACCTCGTATAAAATAATATAAATACTTATTATTAGGAACTTATCGACAGGGTGATTAGAATTTAGCCTAATAATACCAGTTCAACAGACCCTGGTCAACATCCCCCTATTTTATCACCCCTGATCCCAACAGCATTCACTCCACATCGCATTGATAAAATACCCATATAAACACCCTAGCGGAATACCATTCATGATTGTATAATTAATTAAAAGTCAATCAATTTTAAAACTTTTTTATTCACAATATAATAATATCACTTGCTATCACCCTGGTATATATTACATTATAGGAATAAAAAAATCTGCGTAAAATAAAAAGACATATCTGTAATTTTATACCATCGTTTTATTTCAGAAATATATGCAGTTTTCAAGTCAAATCCACTATTATGGCAATATATAAAGGTCATATCGGAGAAAATAAGACATTTTTTGAATTTTATTATGTTTATCGCCGTGAAAAACAACTTTAGGATATGTTTTCCGAGCCATGTAATAAAAAACAGAATACATAATTAATTATCTTTCATTAAATAATTAGATAAAATTGGTTCACAACACGGGGTATAATTGATATTATTTTACCTTATTAACATATTTAATATTTAAAATTTAAATAACATTTTATGCCGATCGCTTTAAATGCAATTTTGCATTTAAAGTAATTACCCTTTTAATAAATAATTAATGCATAATGTGCACGAATAAAATCAATTAATGGGATCTGTATACAGGGGGTATGAACCACTTATTTAAAATCAGCGCAAAAATAAACAAACCTATTATCTACATTTTCAAAATGTCCTGTATATGATGATATTATATTAGTGTTTGAATAAATTAGTACGTACTCCAATCGACATATATTTATGCATTATAAAATTAATTCTTTAATAGCAGAAATAATTTATATAAATATAGATTGAACTCCCGTTTAATGGTAAAAGTGATTAATAATGCCATCCGGTGAGTACCTTTATTATTATAAATATTTTAAATTTTAATTCGGGGTTTTTCTTTTATAGCAGCACAACAAATCATTAATTTTATAGAGTTTTTTGTAGAAGAGTTTTTTCCCGGCGAGGCGGTATGTTTTTAAAAAATACAATTATTTTTATATGTCTAATTATGGTATTTTCAGATGATATACATATTCCACAATTTCCCTCCGGGGTTCGCCATGCCAGAGTACTTCATGAAAATATGGCATGGCCCCCTCCATGGGAGGGGGGTAATAGCCTGGGGGGACCCGGTAGAAAAAATAGTGTATGTTTATTTTTATAATTAAATGTTTTAAAATTAATTTTTATGTTTCATTTCAGAGGGGCCGTAGAAAATTTAAAAAAAAAACATTTTGAAATCCCAAAGTATAATAGCAAAAATAACTTTACAATTTTAAACGTTATATCAATTTATAATAAAAACTAATTTAAAGATATGGGGTTGATAAAATAGCGATTATAATAAAAGGCAGTTTGCATCTGAAAAAAGAACGGGCTAATGAAGTATTGAATTGATATAATATAAAAAAAAAACTCACCAGAACTTCAAAATGTCCATTATAGGGGTAGTGCATCCGTATTTCTCTACAAAATGTTTGCCAGTACGGACAAGGCCTAATTGGCTGCAACGTATGGTAGCCACTTCTGCCTCGGTTTTGGTCATCCTTTTAGGGAGATATACCATTTTATCGTCTTCTAGATAGATGATTGTAGAAATGCCAAAGGGCCCGTCCTTGTTCTCGATGTCAAGAATACGGTAAAGTTTACCCTCTTCCAGGTCTAGACCGTTTACAACATCAATTTTAGCAGCCATTTTTAGTTTTTTCAGGCTCTTAATTTGAGAAAAGAAGAAATCGGTGAACTAACTTTCCTGCAGTGTTTTCTGGTATTTATAGCTTTACCCCACCTTAACAGATAATATTCTAGAACGATTGAAAAGTAAAAATTCAAGTAGCCCCACTCCAACAAAACGTTCAAGGATTTAGCGTCACCCTAGAAGGGTTTATAAATAGTGCAGAAATGGCGAGAGCACTTAATTGTTTCTGTTATAAGTTTGTAACAGGTAAGTTTTTGAATTTTATTATGGTGTCGGGGGCTTTAAACCGACTTGGTATTTTTATTCAAAGTGTTTGTATCTTTTGGTTTTCTTTTTAGTGTATATTTCGGGACCACCCTCAATGTTTGCGTGTCGATTTTGTGATAAACCCTTTAAGTTTAAATGTGAAGGGGAGTATGATTTTAATTATATACTATCGCTATATGGTTTTAAATATATTTATAATGACTCTGTGATAGAGCGCATTAACAAGATGACAATAGGTCTTTTTATAGTTTTATGGAAATTGAATTTATATGATCAATTTTAAAATGTTTAATTGTCATTTATGCGAAAAAATTTTTACATATAACCTTAAAAATGAGACATTATTATCGGTACCCCAGATTGATTTTGAAAATTATTTAGAGCTTTTTGAAATTTCATTTATTTATAATGATTCTATACCAGAGGGCCTAAACAAATTATCGCAAGGGTTTTCTACAGATAACTTTTTCTTAAATATTTCGTTTATAAGAAATTTAAACATCTGCTTTGAAAAGTGCATACGTTTAAAGCGTGATGCTCAAAATTGTGTGCCTATATGTAAAATCTGTATTAAAACGCTCGAATAAATTTCGCTGCTACAAGGACCGCATATTTCTCCTTAATTGAGTCCCATTTAAGATATGGCATAAGTTTTTGGGGCTGCTGCTCCCAGCATTTATTTAACGTAATATTTGTTTTTTAAATATATGTGAAAAGCCAAAATTAGAGACTCTAGCCGACCACTATTTCTATCACATAAAATTTTAACTTTGGCCTGTTTGTTTTTGTTGGAGACGACTTGTTTAATTTATAAGAAATTTAAGAGTGAAATTAATTCAACCCCAGTACGCAACACTCGTCAAATATTAAAAATTCATTTACCTATACCCCATTCCAGTAAAATCAAAAATTATATATTCTACAACGGTAAGAAAATATTTAATCACCTTCCGCTAAAATTAGAAAAATCTAAAATCTTAAAAAATGTCGAAAAGAAGTAAAGGCTCTCTTAGTTTCTAAAGCTTATTATACCGTGGAAGACTTTTTCTGTGATATCTCCTAGTGTACTGAAGTCTGCTTCTCTTGTCTCAGTGTTCCTTGTATTGGTGTGATTTTTGTATTATTTTATTTTTCTGCTAAATGTGCAACTTTACTTTTAATTTAACAATCTTTATGTCACTTTTTTAATCATCGTTTTCTTACTTTAAGATTAAATTTTAATAATGTTGTGTGTAGTAACATTTGGGTGATATTGTACTGTTTCTTGAGTGTGGTAATAGTTTGCCCAATGTTTTAGAAAATTTTAGAATATTGACTGAACTATTTTAATTACTTAAATATTATTAATTGTGCTTTGGATTTTTAGCAATTTTATATAGCCAGTTAATTTAATATGTAGTGTTTTAGTGTTTATTCGTTTGTTATATTTTGTTATGTTGACGCTTTATTTTAGGATTCGTTAGGATTGGGGCGCACCAAACGCACATTGAAAGCCTGATAAAATTTTTTTTGTTTTTTTTTATTTTTACAGCTTTGTAAATGAGGATGGAAAGATTCTTTGTACAATAAAGCTTTTTTGACTTTGACTATTAAGGGATATATAAAGCGGATTTGTGGGACGACCTAGTTTATATCAAGATATTTGTTCAGTAGAATGGAAGAAAGATTTTATTAGAATTTAAGTACAATTATGTAAAATGCAAAGAAAGTGTAATTAGTCATTTATTGAAACTATTAATGTTGAAGTCACATTTATGAAGGTTTAAAAAATACTTTTCAAAATTTTTATGGGGGTACTGGAGACCCAAGGCCCCGTAACCCGTAATTAAGTTAACCTCATTTTGTAGAGAAATTAATCAGTAAATAAAATTTGTTAAAAACATAAAATCTTTGATTTATATTCCCTTAAAGATGTAGAAATAGGGAGACAAACACAATTAAAATGAAGACCAGAAACGTGTTCTGTGTCAAGTGACAGTTGACCGTTGAGGACAAATGACAGACCAATATGGTGGAAATTATAAAAAAGGGGGAATATCAGCATGCTTATGGAAGCGAAAAAGTTCAGAAAGCTCAATCATAGTCATAATCGTGTCTAAACTCAAGGTGGTTAGTCAAATCTTTTTTCCATTCTACTAAACAAATATCTTGATATGAACTAGACTGTTCCACAAATCCATTTTATATATCCCTTCATAAAAACGCTGATAAAACTGTGCTCCCTTAATCAAATAATCTGATTTATTTGGCTAATAATTATTGGTAATAAATAAATGTGATTTTAATTAACTAAGTTTTATTTAACTGAAATAAATAAAAGCATTTCGTTTTATTTGTAAAATGATTTGACTGTCGGTGGATTTGTGTCAAATCATAGAACCTTTCAAAGAAATATCTTACCAAAAAACCACTAAAATAACAAAATCTAAATAACTAATTATTTAATCGAACTAATTTTGATTTAGGAACTAAATTCCGTTAATCGCTAGATAAATCACCCAATAGAGAACTATTTAAATGTCTAGGTCATTTAAACTAAATAATTATGTATTTACATTAAATCCTTAATATAAAACAACCAAATATTTACAAATAACTAATTATTTAATCGAAGTACATTTCAAGTTAAGAACTAAATACCTCTAATCTAAATCATTCAATACTGAACTTTTTTAAACAATTTGGTCATCCACACTAATAATTAAGTATTTAAATGAACTCCTGTCGCCTACTTTGGGCTTTGAGTAATTTGATTGGCTATACAAAAGTGGCCTGATAAATCATCATAGCGTTTTTGGTTATTGGTGTTCGATCTTGTCTTGTAGAAATTTATGAGTGAGAGTGAAATCTTCTTTGTTAGTGGCACGGAAGTTAGTGGTTCCAGTAAATATTAAAACGAAGATATGCGGAATAAACGTAATATGAATAATTATTTAGAAGATTGGGGATATCGAGAAGTATATCCCAAATGATAGATACTTTTCAAGGGAGGAAACTATATTTGAATATTTTAGTTACGCATGTTCAAAGTAGGAGGAATAGTACTGTTCAATTCAAGGTTTTTGTTTATCATGCCCACTCTGCTGTTCTTTAAATAAGTCCTTTTTGGCGGAAAAAGCTTAGAAATAATGTTTGTATACTTCCAGCTTCTGCTAGAATTTATGTGATTTTTACTATTAAATCCCCTTCGGTGTGCGCTTGATAAAAGAAGGATTTCTTTATATTTATCCAGCTCTGTATTGGAATAGCCCATAGGGCGTTCTTTTGTCAATAAATTCAGAAGTCCTACAGTTAAAGCATATTTCTCATTATCAATCACTAGGGTGTTATTTTCAAATTCTACGGGCTTATTCCCAATAAACCAGTCATTTTCAATCATTTTAAAACCAAAATCTAGACCGTTCGGTAAAGACAAAAGCGCTAATTTAATTTTTCGATTTGCCATCTTATCTCACAGAACTCTGACATTCGAATGACGTACTCATCGACGGAACGGGTGTTTAAAACACTACCTAAAACACAACACTAAGAGAACAATATCTTAACTGAAACAAAACAGTGTCTTAACGGAAACAAAACAAACATATAACGCCAACACAAGGTGAACACTGAAAAAACAAAATAGGTCTTATATACCTATATTATTGTTTCAGATCATCTGAACACAAACAAAAACACTAATATAACACTGATACGTTAATCATAATGATGACGCTGTATACCCATAACCAGGGTGTAGTTCTGAGAAGCCCTAATATATTTTCTAGTAAAACACTGTTTCTTTTGGGTAAAAAATGATACGTATGTAATAATATTAATACGATTGTAAATATGCATAATCTTTATTAAATACATCTAGATACACTTCTATGAATAATTTTCCTAATCGTTTTAAGTTTATCTGGAGCTTTTGAAAAATAAAAGTGAGTTGATTTTCTTTCTAGGAACTGATTGAAAATATTTAACATTTCTATTGAATCCAGGTCTGCACCCAATTTATATTCTTTATATTGGAACTTGCTAACGTCGATAGAAGGCATCATATGTTTCATCACTTTAAGGGTAGGATCATAAGGTTTTTCTTTAAACACATTCCAAAAATGAATGTTGCTTCCCATTTCGTCATACAAGAGTTGTCCACATTTCGGTTCAACATCTACATTATATTTTTTAGCAAGTTCCCAAACTATTAAGGTAGCCGGTAGACAGGATGCGTAATATTTGTTCTGTATAAATACTCTTTCAACATTGTCGAGAATAATGTTTAATGTTTCTACCATGTTTAACACCTCGCTGTTGACTATGCAATGAATCCATTATCCTAGCTGCAGCCTTTAAACGGACTCGTTGGGTGCAGCAAAACCTTTAGCGGTAAATAATAATAATAATAATAATAATAATAATAATAATAATAATAATATAATAATATAGTAGTTTGGGAGGGTTGTGACGTGGAGGGAATAAAATTTTTAGAAACTGTTTTTGTTATACATTTTTACGGCGATTAAACTTATCGCCGGTATCACTTTCAGTCAGTAAAATATTAGTGTTTTCGGCAAGTAATATATTCTAAAAACAATAACGCGTAAAACTGCCTGTTGTATATACATCTACTGCATACTAAACCTTGAATATTAATTATGAACGCGCCTTATTTTTTCAAAGGCGTGCTACTTTTCTGAACGCACCCCAACCGATGTTATAAATAGGGGCGCATTATAAGCAGGACGCAGGAGCTCCAGCGCCCCTTCTGTCTTTGTACGTTAGAGAGAGCAGACGTATTTTGAGCCATATTTATTTTGTTACAGAACAAAAAAATGTCGTTCCCAAGTGAGTACGTCGAGTTAATTAGGGCCCAGATGGATACCCATAACTTAACAACGGTTACATGCGGTAAGATATTGCAGGACTGTACTCGTGCAATTCGCAATTTAAATAAACTTTTGAAACGCGCTGAGTCTGTGTCCGAAAAGTCTCATATAATAGCGTGTTTAGCCCAAATTAAGGGGTTTCAGTCCTTACTAAAGGACCGTAAAATGGGCGAGGGTAGTGGGACACGTCGTGCAGAAACAGCTTCTTGTAGAGTAAAGTGGGAAGATTTACATTCGGCATTCCAAACGAGAATCAGGACGGGTGTTATTATTAACAAGCGTCATACTGATGTGCGATCATTTTTAGAAGACTGTTTGATAATTTTTAAGCGGAGAATTCAAAACGCATTAAAAAAAACTACTGCCCTCAAAGTTAACACCACTCTTTGTGGGGATTTTGAAATTAGTAAAGCGGACGAAATTTTAAAGGATACAAAGTACATTACTACTCCGAATGCCTCTATTTTCGGCAACACAAACTTAAATGAGTGGTTTGCCGATCATGTTAAGAACCCTATTTTGGATGAATTAGACACGTTCCAGGAAAGAAATTCTGGGTGGGCACTACGCAAAATTACACAATTAATGGTATCTATTAATCATTATAATCCTCTTCGGGTCGGAACTTACATCGAACTTCCAAAACAAATAGCTAAAAGAAGGGCATGCATCAATGTAAAAAACAGTGATGAAATGTGCTTTGCGTGGTCCATCGTTTCCGCTTTATATCCCGCTTTCAAGAATTCTGAACGAACATCGTCCTATCCAAACCCTCAGTCAGTTCTAAACTTGGAAGGTATTAAGTTTCCCATGACAATTAATCAAATTTCAAAGTTTGAAAAGCAAAACCTAATATCCGTTAACAGTAGTAATGCTGTACCAATCTCAGCTCAAAACCCCATAAGTAATAACATTGCCCTGAAATCTGCAGTTTTATCACCATTTTAGGGCGTGGCACTTTTCCTGGAAGCCACCATCCTCTATTAACCTAAGTCGAACCCAGCTACTATCGCCACCTAGTGAGCGACGTCATAACTGTTCGATGTCGGTAATATAGGGCCCTATTGACCTGTGTGGAACCCTCCACTGCTGTCACCTAACCCCCACACATTATTCTAACCTAACTTTTGTCCCAACGGAACCCAGATCACGCGTTACCCCGATTATATAGTAACATCATTGTAGGGGTGCCACCTAACGGGGAGAGATGTACGTACCTGTAATCTTGAGACCTGTAGCGCCACCTGCTTTTCATATCTTGTTTACCGCGATGGTAGGTATGACGTTGTAAATCAGTTAAAATATTTTAAAATATAATAATAACAGAAAAAAAGTTTTTGTCCTCGGTGGGATTTGAACCATAATCCTCTGGGGCCGAACCTCAAAGCCTTGCAAAATACGCTACAAGAGCATATACATTAAAAGAGTTGATCAATGTTGATAAGCTAAAAATATGGGGAACCCGCCAATTATAACGTATAGGTGGAACAAAGGACCCAAGTGTGGAGACGATGGGCAAATGGCGGCAACATGTTTTTGTCTACATAATATTGCTACATCTGTTGCAATATGCATGCGCCCTAACATGTCATCAATGAACATTGTTAGAGACCGCGTGGCATGTAATTAGACAACCGGGGATCTAGTATGTCCTTTTGGCAAGCAGCATTTTCAGGCGTCATCTATAATTACGTTCGCGCATACCCCCACCATCTGGGTACTACCTGAACTTATGCAACCAGAAGCCCCTATCAGCAAATATTGCCTTCACCAATTTATTAATAAACCTAAGTGTGGTGATGACGACAAAATGGCGGTAAACCTAGCTTTTATAATGCCTTCACCATTTTATCGACAAACCAGTACTAATGGCGTTGCCAAACCAATATTTCCCCTTATTCAACATAAAAATTGTCGAAACGGCAACACCGCCGTTCCAATACTGAAAATTTAAGAAAATACGCTTAGGCCATATTGTAATACCCGTTCGCAACAGTAACTAGGTAAAACAAAGAACCTTAAGTGTGGTTATAGGGATATATTATTATCGATGTCAATTTATTAACAAATCTTAAACCTTCCAACAGCATTCACCCCATATCGCATTGATAAAAATACCCATATAAATACCCTATCGGAATGCCATTCAGGATTGCATAATTAAATGAAAATCAATCAATTTTAAAACTTTTTTATTTATAACATAAAAATATCACTTACTACCACCCTGGTATATTACATTAAAGGAATAAAAAAATTTGCGTAAAATAAAAATTTTAAAACTTTTTACATTTACAACATAACAATATCACTTACTACCACCCTGGTATATTACATTAAAGGAATAAAAAATCGGCGTAAATAAAAAGACATATTTGTAATCATTTAACAACGTTTTATGCCAGAAATATATGCAGTTTTCAAGTCAAATGCACTATTATGGTAATATATAAAGGTCATATCGGAGAAAATACGACATTTTTCGAATTTTATTATGTTTAAGGATATGTTTACCGAATCGTGCAATAAAAACAGAATACATAATTAATTATCTTTCGATAAAATGATCATATAAAATCGAGTCACAACGCGAGGTAGAATTGGTTTTATATGCAAATTTTATCAACATTGTTGGCCTATTACATATGCAATTTTGCGTTGAAAGTAATTATCCTTTTAATAAATAATTAATGCATAATGTAGGCGAATAAAAGCAAACATATATTACTACTAATGGGATCTGTATACAGGGGGTATGAAACACTTTTAACCGTTAAATCTCGCCTTTAAATTACAAATTTTATCTATAAAACAGCCATAACATTCGGCCTAAATGGTATATTTTAGTACAATGACGTAGCTAAAGACCAACTACATTTTAACCGATTGTACGTATTTGGGGGATATATTTAAAATTAATCTAGGAAGAGAACATATAATAATTATTTTCCGTTTCCCTCAAGCCCCGGCTAGGCTGATTAAAACCCCGTTAAGCTGTCTAATCTACCAGTAACCCCGTTTAAAATATCCCAACAGAGTAGTTATCACCAGTCTCGTATATGTATTTAAAATCAGTGTAAAGAATAAACAAGCCCAGTATCTACATTTTCAAAATACCCTGTATATGATGATATTATATTAGTGTTTGAATTAATTAGTACGTACTCCAATCGACATATATTTATGCATCATAAAAATTAATTCTTTAATAGTAGCGTCACCCTAGAAGGGCTTATAAATAGTGCAGAAATGGTGAGAGCACTTAATTGTTTCTGTTATAAGTTTGCAACAGGTAAGTTTTTGAATTTTATTATGGTGTCGGGGGGTTTTTAAACTGACTTGGTATTTTTATTCAAAGTGTTTGTATCTTTTGGTTTTCTTTTTGCATACGTTTAAAGCGTGATGCTCAAAATTGTTTGCCTATATGTAAAATCTGTATTAAAACGCTCGAAAGTTAAGGCAATCTTTTTTATTTTGAATAAAAATTTTTATAATATTGATCATTCACATTTATGGCATTTATTTCCCTAAAACGATATCAGTATACCTAGGTCATTTTTTAAAATGTGTCTCATATGGACACGCACCCACATAAGCTATTGTTTTTATTACGAATTCACGAACCCTTCTTCGTTATTATGTAGAATACAACTACTTTATATAGGCATTTGCACCAAGTAGTTTGGGTATTAGTTTTTCAAAACAGCCCTAAAAGAAATGAAAATTGTTTTTAATTTTTTTTCATACCTGTATAATAGTTTGTTTTAACATTTTATCTACAAGTGGGTTTTTATCAGTATAATATCCGACACATTTAATATTATATTGTTTTTTACATCTTTTTTAAATATTATAACTCAATTCTTGTAACTTGAGTATGTACGTCACAATATCTGGTCAATCAAACTAGCAGTTAAATAAGGCATTATTTAATAGGGTCATAGACCAAATAATCCTGCAAATATAATTAATTTTAAAACAGCTGTTCTACGCCACTGTGTCGTAAAAGTTAATTTAACAAGTGATAGCAAGCTAGTAAATTACAATGACCATAACACTCCGTATGCATCGAAAAAGATATAGGGAAAGTAATTTATTTTACAACTTGTATAGGACTTGGAACATAGGCTAATTAAAGAAAACGGGTTTGGTATAGGTTGATTAAAGAAAACGAGGACTCTAATAATAATAATATATTTTTATTGGGTTTATAATAATATACATTTTATTTATTTTTACATAACTAAAATTTTATATTACGAGATATAATCTTATGTAATAAATCTTTAAGCTGCGCCAAAACGCCTACATTAGGGCAAGATATACCAAAAAATGAAAGATCCATTTTACCGATGCGAATTAAGCTCATGGTAAATTCATTATATTCAAAAAACATGTCGTTTTGAATGAAATAAAGGCGGCCGTCGGTGTAACGAAATACACTGTCTATCTTTGCGGGAATCCCGTTAAATAATTCAGACGTTATATGATAATTGTCTGGCCTAAACATGCACTCATTTATGCCCCATACTAGAATATCATTGAAAAATAAATAGGTTTTTCCCTTGTTTGTGTTCACGACAGCTTGAACTCTGGTTTTTACATTTGTGGCAGCGAGACTATCTATTGATTCCGTTTTTATTAACGCGAACGTACCGTATTCTACAAAGTAAATCAGATCACCGACAAACAATACAATGTCTCCATTAGGACGTTCATATATAGCAGTTATTTTCTTAAAATTTTTTGGCAAAAATTTAAAATAATCTGTTAATAGAAACGGGGTATTAGAAATTTGCTTCGTCTCTAAATTCAACATCCAAACAAATGTCTCATAAAAAATAAATAATTTGTTTTTAACGATTAAATAAGCTTTATTTGTTTTCGAGTCCAAGTCACATAGAGTCGGAAACTGTGCCACATCGGGTACCGAGGGCGCGTCAGGGGTCGGGAGTACGCTGGGGATTGTTGTTGCAGCTTTTGTCTGTATAGTTGTGGTTCTTGTCTGTGGGGTGGTTGTAACTTTTATTGGTATAGTTGTGGTTTTTATCTGTGGAGTGGTTGTAACTTTTGTAGGTATTGTCGTGGTTTTTGTCTGTGGGGTTGTATTCGGTGACGTGGGTATTTTTGTTGTGGCCAAAGATTTTTTGCCATAAAGGTACTCGATACCATAAATATCGTCCTGAGTTATTTTCACATTTTCCGCTTTGTAATACGGGTACATGATCGCGCTCTCGTCAGCTGTGTGGGCTAAACCTAGAGTATGTCCAATCTCATGTATTAAAACGCTTAATAAATTTGTCCCACCATTTTTGGAGGAAAGACTCCATGGCTCTTTTGAATGCATGTGAATCTCTACATTGGAACTTCCATCTGGAAAAAATGCGTGCGCTAAAGTAGGTTTATCTAATTTGTAGGGACACCAGGTGAGGTCATTTTTCATTTTATGCCGTTGGTCGGCAAACGAAATTGTAATATTATGGATGTTTCTATCATATTTAAAGCGGAAATTAGAAACATCCTCCCATGCTTGAAAAGCTCTTTCAGCAACTGCTCTATATGGATATACTGAATAATTTGGAGGGTAGATAGACCAGGATAGCTTTAAATCTTTCCATAAGTAGTTAGAGCCTCTTCTCCAATCTGCAATATCTTTGACGCCACAGCGAGGTCTTTGCATTAGAGCAATAGTTTCGTTATTTAAGGTTCCATCTTCAGGGAGACCATAAGTTTCTTGAAATGCCCGTAACCCATCTGATATCGACACTAAGGCATTATCTGTAGCATTTTCTTCCAAGTAACCATAGTCTGTTAAATATTGACGGGCAGCTGTTTCGTCTGTTGCCTGTACAGCTGTAGAAGTAACAGTGAGAAATAAAATGAGGTAAATTAACACACCCATTCTGCTCGAGGGGTAGATATATACTGAGATCATAAATAAGGGGTAGTGTATTTATTTTTAAAATTCGATTATACCAAGTTTTTCCAGTTCTAGTAATATAGACCATATTTTATCGTCGTTTTTATGATTAAAATTGTCGCTCTCTAACTGTTTAAACATTTCCACTAGCTTGTTAACATCATTATCGTAATCAAGTTCTAAATCATTCAAAGTAGGAGGAATAGTACTGTTCAATTTAAGGTTTTTCTTTATCATGCTCCCTCTGCTTTTCTTTAAATAAGTCCTTTTTGGTGGAAAAAGCTTAGAAATAATGTTTGTATACTTCCAGCTTCTGCTAGAATTTATGTGATTTTTACTATTAAACCCCCTTCGGTGTGCGCTTGATAAAAGAAGGATTTCTTTATATTTATCCAGCTCTGTATTGGAATAGCCCATAGGGCGTTCTTTTGTCAATAAATTCAGAAGTCCTACAGTTAAAGTATATTTCTCATTATCAATCACTAGGGTGTTATTTTCAAATTCTACGGGCTTATTCCCAATAAAGCAGCCATTTTCAACCATTTTAAAACCAAAATCTAGACCGTTCGGTAAAGACAAAAGCGCTAATTTAATTTTTCGGTTCGCCATCTTATCTCGCAGAACTCTGACATTCGAATGACGTACTCATCAACGGAACGGGTGTTTAAAACACTACCTAAAACACAACACTAACATAACAATATCTTAACTGAAACAAAACAGTGTCTTAACGGAAACAAAACAAACATATAACGCTTATATATCAATCACAACGTCAACACTGAAAAAACAAAACAGGTCTTATATACCTATAATATTGTTTCAGATCATCTGAACACAAACAAAAACACTAATATAACACTGATACGTCAATCATAATGATGACGCTGTATACCCATAAACAGGGTGTAGTTCTGAGAAGCCCTAATATATTTTCTAGTAAAACACTGTTTCTTTTAGGTAAAAAATGATACGTATGTAATAATATTAATACGATTGTAAATACGCATAATCTTTATTAAATACATCTAGATACACTTCTATGAATAATGTTCCTAATCGTTTTAAGTTTATCTGGAGCTTTTGAAAAATAAAAGTGAGTTGATTTTGTTTCTAGGAACCGATTGAAAATATTTAACATTTCTATTGAATCCAGGTCTGCACCCAATTTATATTCTTTATATTGGAACTTGCTAACGTCGATAGAAGGCATCATATGTTTCATCACTTTAAGGGTAGGATCATAAGGTTTTTCTTTAAACACGTTCCAAAAATGAATGTTGCTTCCCATTTCATCATACAGGAGTTGTCCACATTTCGGTTCAACATTGATATTATATTTTTTAGCAAGCTCCCAAACTATTAAGGTAGCCGGTAGACAGGATGCGTAATATTTGTTCTGTATAAATACTCTTTCAACATTGTCGAGAATAATGTTTAATGTTTCTACCATGTTTAACACCACGCTGTCGACTATGCAATGAATCCATTATCCTAGCTGCAGCCTTTTAACGGACTCGTTGGGTGCAGCAAAACCTTTAGCGGTAAATAATAATAATAATAATAATAATAATATAATAATATAGTAGTTTGGGAGGGTTGTGACGTGGAGGGAATAAAATTTTTACAGTCTGTTTTTGGTAAACATTTTTACGGCGATTAAACTTATCGCAGGTTTCACTTTCAGCCAGTAAAATATTAATGTTTTCGGCAAGTAATATATTTTAAAAATAATAACGCGTAAAACTGCTTGTTGTATGTACATCTACTGCATACTAAACCACGAATATTAATTCTGAACGCACCTTATTTTTTCAAAGGCATGCTACTTTTCTGAACGCACCCCAACCGAGGTTATAAATAGGGGTGCATTATAGGCAGGACGCAGGAGCTCCAGAGCCCATTCTGTCTTTGTACGTTAGAGAGAGCAGACGTATTTTGAGCCATATTTATTTTGTTACAGAGTAAAAAAAATGCCGTTCCCAAGTGAGTACGTCGAGTTAATTAGGGTCCAGATGGATACCCCTAACTTAACAACGATTACCTGTGGTAAGATATTGCGGGACTGTACTCGCGCTCTTTGGAACTTGAATAATGTCCTGAAACGCGCTGAGTCTGTGGCTGAAAAGTCTCATATAATAGCGTGTTTAGCCCAAATTAAGGGGTTTCAGTCATTACTAAAGGACCGTAAAGTGGGCGGGGGTAGTGGGACACGTCGTGCAGAAACAGCTTCTTGTAGAGTAAAGTGGGAAGATTTACATTCGGCATTCCAATCGAGAATCAGGACGGGTGTTATTATTAACAAACGTCATACTGATGTACGATCATTTTTAGAGGACTGTTTGGCAATTTTTAAGCGGCGAATTCAAAACGCACTAAAAAAAACTACTGCCCTCAAAGTTAACACCACTCTTTGTGGGGATTTTGAAATTAGTAAAGCAGACGAAATTTTAAAGGATACAAAGTACATTACTACTCCGAATGCCCCTATTTTAGGTAACACAAACTTAAATGAGTGGTTTACCGATCATGTTAAGAACCCTATTTTAGTTGAATTAGACACGTTCCAGGAAAGAAATTCTGGGTGGGCACTACGCAAAATTATGCATTTAATGGTATCTATTAATCATTATAATCCTCTTCGGGTCGGAACTTACATCGAACTTCCAAAACAAATAGCTAAAAGAAGGGCATGCATCAATGTAAAAAACAGCGATGAAATGTGCTTTGCGTGGTCCATCGTTTCCGCTTTATATCCCGCGTTCAAGAATTCTGACCGAACATCGTCCTATCCAAACCCTCAGTCAGTTCTAAACTTGGAAGGTATTACGTTCCCCATGACAATTAATCAAATTTCAAAGTTTGAAAAGCAAAACCTAATATCCGTTAACGTATATCGACTGCAAAAAATTGGAAAAAATTATCTGGTTGTGCCATATTATATACCTGAAAATAAGCATCCTAACCATATAAACTTACTACTTTTACAAGACAGCTACTTTTCCTCAGATGATTTGTTTGGATTAAAGATCTTTCACGCTTACTATCAAGGCAATTGAGTCTTGATGGGCATCGAAAATTTTTTTGTGATCGCTGCCTTCATTATTTCCACACGCAGATGACGCTAGATAAGCACACGTCCGAATGCTCTAAAAACAAGACCCTAGCAATACCTCGGATGCCTGTAGAAGGCAATAATATTTTGGAATTTAATAATTTTAAACATAAGGAAAAAGCCCCGTTTGTTATATTCGCAGACTCGGAAAGCTTGCTAATACCTGTAGCCGATGATATAGAAAAAAACACTCAAAAGGAACAAGAGCATGTCCCTTATAGCGTCGGTTATTATGTAAAATGTAATTATGACGATTCTCTATCATTTTATAAAAGTTACACAGGCCAAGACTGTATGCAGTGGTTCATGCGCGAGCTTCAACAATTTGCTGAAGACGTCGAAACGGTCTTTTTATGTGATTTGCCCATGGAACCGCTTACGCCTGCCCAACAACAAAGTTTTTTGGCCGCTACTCACTGCCATATATGTGAGAAGCCATTTACGGAAGACGATAAGCGTGTTAGAGATCACTCACACTTCACCGGAAAGTATCGAAACGCTGCACATGAGCATTGCAATCTACAGTACCAGGATTCGCACACCATACCTGTCCTATTCCATAACTTGAGTTGCTATGATGGGCACATGATAATACGGGCGCTATCTGAAATAGAGGGAAAGATTGATATATTACCTGTAAATAAAGAAAATTACATCTCATTTACGAAGCATATAATGGATAGTACTGTTCATTTTCGATTTATAGATAGTTTTCGCTTTCTTGCTAGCGGTCTGGATAAGCTTGCATCATACTTATGTGAATATCCTAACCTAAAAGCGGAGTTTGAATACCTGGGGGAAGAACTGAACTTACTTACCCGAAAGGGTGTTTTCCCTTATGATTATATGAACGCTTGGGAAAGATTGAATGAGACTGAACTCCCTCCTAAAGAGGCGTTTTATAACAGCTTAGAAGATGTAGCTATAAGTGACGCGCAATATTTAAATGCGCAGAAAGTTTGGCAAACTTTTAATTGCCGTACCATGCAAGATTACTCAGACTTATATCTTAAAACGGATGTAATGCTTTTAACGGATGTATTTGAAGCATTTAGGGATATATCGCATAGGACATATGGCCTTGATCCTGCATGGTCGTATACCCTACCTGGTTATGCGTGGCAATGTTTATCCCTCTTAATTCATCGAGAAGATATGATAAAACTTGAGCTGCTTACTGATTTAGAGATGCTAATATTCATAGAAAAGGGAGTTCGCGGGGGGCTAAGTCAGTGTTCAAAGAGGTATGCAGAAGCCAACAACAAGTACATGCCAAATTATGATCCAACTAAAGAAGACTCCTATCTCATGTACTTTGATGTCAATAATCAATACGGCTGGGCAATGTCGCAATATCTACCTTATGGCGGCTTTAGATGGCTTTCAGAAAACGAGATATCTCACTTAAACATTAGTGAAATTTCAGATAAATCTGCCGAAGGGTTTATTTTGGAAGTGGACCTGGAAATACCTGAAAATTTGCATGATAAGTTTTCCGATTTTCCATTATGCCCTGACCATGAAAAACCGCCTGGGGCAAAGAATGAGAAACTTTTGGCTACGCTACACAATAAAACAGAATACGTAATACACTATAGAAACTTAAAGCAAGCTCTAACTTTGGGTGCAAAATTGGGTAAAATACACCGAATATTAACCTTTAAACAATCTCCTTGGCTAAAATCATATATCGACCTCAACACGGGGCTGCGCCAAAATGCCAAGAATGAGTTTGAAAAGAATTTTTTTAAACTTATGAACAATGCCGTATTTGGTAAGACAATGGAGAATATCCGGAACCACTCTGACGTTAAACTTATAACAAAATGGGATGGCCGCTATGGTGCAGAAGCCTTAATATCCCGGCCAGAATTTAAAAGCAGCACAATTGTTTCCGAAAATTTAGTAATTGTCGAGCTTGCAAAAACACAAATTTATTTTAATAAGCCGATTTATGTCGGCATGTGTATTCTTGATTTGGCAAAGACTACGATTTATGGCTTTCACTACGAGTACATGGTTCCACGTTTTGACACCTGTAGTGTATTGTATACTGACACTGATAGTCTTATTTACGAAATTAAAAACCACGATGTGTATCAGATAATGAAACGAGACTGTAACGATTATTTTGATACCTCAGATTATGCCCGTGATAACGTTTATACGATTCCACAAGTGAACAAAAAGGTGCTGGGAATGATGAAAGATGAGAACAATGGCCGCATTATGACCCATTTTGTTGGTCTTAGGTCTAAAATGTATGCTATTAAACTGCTTTATACTCCAGACGAGATTGAGCAAGAACGGGTAAAACTAGAGAATTTAAACAAAGAGCGGGCGGAAATTGATAAGGTTTTATCTAACTTGGGCGTTACCAAAAAGATAAAGGGCATTAAAAGGTCTGTTATTAAAAATAAAATCACATTTGAAGATTACGTCACCTGCCTTGAAACTTGGTTGGAAAAGCCTATTTCACAGCGTCTAATTAGGTCCCAAAAACATGAGCTACATACTATAAAACAAACTAAAATCGGTCTCAGCCCTTATGATGATAAGCGGCAAATATCGAAATCTTCACCCGGCACATTACCATGGGGGCATTGCTCACTTATGCATGTGGATGACTAAGTTGATCAGGGTCTGTTCAACAGGTCAACAGGCCAACAGGGCCTGTTCAACAGGTCAACAGGCCAACAGGGCAGTTCAACAGGGTCTGTTGATCAGGGTCTGTTCAGTTCAACATATTATATCCTAACCTGTATAACTTTTAAAAGAGCCCATATTGGTTGTACAGTAAAAGAAGGCCAAAATACTAACGCACACATATTATATCCTAACCTGTATAACTTTCAAAAGAGCCCATATTGGTTGTACAGTAAAAGAAGGCCAAAATACTAACGCACACATATTATATCCTAACCTGTATAACTTTCAAAAGAGCCCATATTGGTTGTACAGTAAAAGAAGGCCAAAATACTAACGCACACATATTATATCCTAACCTGTATAACTTTAAAAAGAGCCCATATTGGTTATACAGTAAAAAGAAGGCCAAAATTCCCCCTGTATAACTTTAAAAAGAGCCGTATATTATGTTATATATAGAACCATTTGTGGTATAATTTGGTTTTGCTTTGAAAATTCGTTTTTCCATAAAAATCGAATGGGGACAATATGGGCCACGTTCACGTCGTGTCCCTGTTTAAACTGAGTGCCCTCTGGTAAGTGTAGTGTTGTTCAGGTATTTTTGCTCTTGCCCTCGTTTCAAGTTGTATGTATAAGTTAAGGATAATATTCTATCTATAAGCGAATATTGCACATTACGTCCAATGTCTTTTTCCATTCTTTTTCCATTCATTTTTTTTTTTTTGTTAGTTTTTAAGTTTGTATGTAGATATGCCTTCTTGCACGGTAAATGTTCCTAATATAAATGTTTCTAGTCCTAGTTTTTTAATTGTATGTAGATATACCTATTCTTGCACGGTAAATGTTTCTAATCCTTAGTTTTAACTGTAAATATTTTTCACTAAATTTTGAACTTATAATATATTGTACCTATATACAAGATTGGCGATAAGTGTCTTGTGCCAAATTTTTATTTCGTTCAGGTATTATTTTTGATGCAAGATACTTGTCTTATTTAAATATTTTTGTTAACTAGTGCTGTAATAGTGCATTTGACTTGAAAACTGCATATATTTCTGGCATAAAACGTTGTTAAATGATTACAAATATGTCTTTTTATTTACGCCGATTTTTTATTCCTTTAATGTAATATACCAGGGTGGTAGTATGTGATATTGTTATGTTGTAAATGTAAAAAGTTTTAAAATTTTTATTTTACGCAAATTTTTTTATTCCTTTAATGTAATATACCAGGGTGGTAGTATGTGATATTGTTATGTTGTAAATGTAAAAAGTTTTAAAATTTTTATTTTACGCAAATTTTTTTATTCCTTTAATGTAATATACCAGGGTGGTAGTAAGTGATATTTTTATGTTATAAATAAAAAAGTTTTAAAATTGATTGATTTTCATTTAATTATGCAATCCTGAATGGCATTCCGATAGGGTATTTATATGGGTATTTTTATCAATGCGATATGGGGTGAATGCTGTTGGAAGGTTTAAGATTTGTTAATAAATTGACATCGATAATAATATATCCCTATAACCACACTTAAGGTTCTTTGTTTTACCTAGTTACTGTTGCGAACGGGTATTACAATATGGCCTAAGCGTATTTTCTTAAATTTTCAGTATTGGAACGGCGGTGTTGCCGTTTCGACAATTTTTATGTTGAATAAGGGGAAATATTGGTTTGGCAACGCCATTAGTACTGGTTTGTCGATAAAATGGTGAAGGCATTATAAAAGCTAGGTTTACCGCCATTTTGTCGTCATCACCACACTTAGGTTTATTAATAAATTGGTGAAGGCAATATTTGCTGATAGGGGCTTCTGGTTGCATAAGTTCAGGTAGTACCCAGATGGTGGGGGTATGCGCGAACGTAATTATAGATGACGCCTGAAAATGCTGCTTGCCAAAAGGACATACTAGATCCCCGGTTGTCTAATTACATGCCACGCGGTCTCTAACAATGTTCATTGATGACATGTTAGGGCGCATGCATATTGCAACAGATGTAGCAATATTATGTAGACAAAAACATGTTGCCGCCATTTGCCCATCGTCTCCACACTTGGGTCCTTTGTTCCACCTATACGTTATAATTGGCGGGTTCCCCATATTTTTAGCTTATCAACATTGATCAACTCTTTTAATGTATATGCTCTTGTAGCGTATTTTGCAAGGCTTTGAGGTTCGGCCCCAGAGGATTATGGTTCAAATCCCACCGAGGACAAAAACTTTTTTTCTGTTATTATTATATTTTAAAATATTTTAACTGATTTACAACGTCATACCTACCATCGCGGTAAACAAGATATGAAAAGCAGGTGGCGCTACAGGTCTCAAGATTACAGGTACGTACATCTCTCCCCGTTAGGTGGCACCCCTACAATGATGTTACTATATAATCGGGGTAACGCGTGATCTGGGTTCCGTTGGGACAAAAGTTAGGTTAGAATAATGTGTGGGGGTTAGGTGACAGCAGTGGAGGGTTCCACACAGGTCAATAGGGCCCTATATTACCGACATCGAACAGTTATGACGTCGCTCACTAGGTGGCGATAGTAGCTGGGTTCGACTTAGGTTAATAGAGGATGGTGGCTTCCAGGAAAAGTGCCACGCCCTAAAATGGTGATAAAACTGCAGATTTCAGGGCAATGTTATTTCTTATGGGGTTTTGAGCTGAGATTGGTACAGCATTACTACTGTTAACGTATATCGACTAAAAAAAATTGGAAAAAATTATCTGGTTGTGCCATATTATATACCTGAAAATAAGCATCCTAACCATATAAACTTACTACTTTTACAAGACAGCTACTTTTCCTCAGATGATGATATTGATTTAAGCCCTATAAAATACCATTTTGTTTGGATTAAAGACCTTTCACGCTTACTATCAAGGCAATTGAGTCTTAATAGGCAGCAAAATTTTTTTGTGATCGCTGCCTTCATTATTTCCACACGCAGATAACACTAGATAAGCACACGTCCGAATGCTCTAAAAACAAGACCTTAGCAATACCTCGGATGCCTATAGAAGGCAATAATATTTTGGAATTTAATAATTTTAAACATAAGGAAAAAGCCCCGTTTGTTATATTCGCAGACTCGGAAAGCTTGCTAATACCTGTAGTCGATGATATAGAAAAAAACACGCAAAAGGTACAAGAGCATATCCCTTATAGCGTCGGTTATTATGTAAAATGTAATTATGACGATTCTCTATCATTTTATAAAAGTTACACAGGCAAAGACTGTATGCAGTGGTTCATGCGCGAGCTTCAACAATTTGCTGAAGACGTCGAGACGGCCTTTTTATGTGATTTGCCCATGGAACCGCTTACGCCTGCTCAACAACAAAGTTTTTTGGCCACTACTCACTGCCATATATGTGAGAAGCCATTTACGGAAGACGATAAGCGTGTTAGAGATCACTCACACTTGACCGGAAAGTATCGAAACGCGGCACATGAGCACTGCAATCTACAGTACCAGGATTCACACACAATACCTGCCCTATTCCATAACTTGAGTTGCTATGATGGGCACATGATAATACGGGCGCTATCTGAAATAGAGGAAAAGATTGATATATTACCTGTAAATAAAGAAAATTATATCTCATTTACGAAGCATATAATGGATAGTACTGTTCATTTTCGATTTATAGATAGTTTTTGCTTTCTTGCTAGCGGTCTGGATAAGCTTGCATCATACTTATGCGAATATCCTAACCTAAAAGCAGAGTTTGAATACCTGGGAGAAGAACTGAACTTACTTACCCGAAAGGGTGTTTTCCCTTATGATTATATGAACGCTTGGGAAAGATTGAATGAGACTGAACTCCCTCCTAAAGAGGCGTTTTATAACAGCTTAGAAGATGCAGCTATAAGTGACACGCAATATTTAAATGCGCAGAAAGTTTGGCAAACTTTTAATTGCCGTACCATGCAAGACTACTCTGACTTATATCTTAAAACGGATGTAATGCTTTTAACGGATGTATTTGAAGCATTTAGGGATATATCGCATAGGACATATGGCCTTGATCCTGCATGGTCGTATACCCTACCTGGTTATGCGTGGCAATGATTATCCCTCTTAATTCATCGAGAAGATATGATAAAACTTGAGCTGCTTACTGATTTAGAGATGCTAACATTCATAGAAAAGGGAGTTCGCGGGGGGCTAAGTCAGTGTTCAAAGAGGTATGCAGAAGCCAACAACAAGTACATGCCAAATTATGATCCGACTAAAGAAGACTCCTATCTCATGTACTTTGATGTCAATAATCAATACGGCTGGGCAATGTCGCAATATCTACCTTATGGCGGCTTTAGATGGCTTTCAGAAAACGAGATATCTCACTTAAACATTAGTGAAATTTCAGATAAATCTGCTGAAGGGTTTATTTTGGAAGTGGACTTGGAAATACCTGAGAATTTGCATGATAAGTTTTCCGATTTTCCATTATGCCCTAGCCATGAAAAACCGCCCGGGGCAAAGAATGAGAAACTTTTGGCTACGCTACACAATAAAACAGAATACGTAATACACTATAGAAACTTAAAGCAAGCTCTAACTTTGGGGGCAAAATTGGGCAAAATACACCGAATATTAACCTTTAAACAATCTCCTTGGTTAAAATCATATATCGACCTCAACACGGGGCTGCGCCAAAATGCCAAGAATGAGTTTGAAAAGATTTTTTTTTAACTTATGAACAATGCCGTATTTGGAAAGACGATGGAGAATATCCGGAACCACTCTGACGTTAAACTTATAACAAAATGGGACGGAAGATATGGTGCTGAAGCCTTAATATCCCGGCCAGAATTTAAAAGCAGCACAATTGTTTCTGAAAATTTAGTAATTGTAGAGCTTGCAAAAACACAAATTTATTTTAATAAGCCGATTTATGTTGGTATGTGTATTCTTGATTTGGCAAAGACTACGATTTATGACTTTCACTATGAGTACATGGTTCCACGTTTTGATGCCTGTAGTGTATTGTATACAGACACTGATAGTCTTATTTACGAAATTAAAAACCATGATGTGTATCAGATAATGAGACGAGACTGTAACGATTATTTTGATACCTCAGATTATTCCCGTGATAACGTTTATGCGATTCCACAAGTGAACAAAAAGGTGCTGGGAATGATGAAAGATGAGAACAATGGCCACATTATGACCCATTTTGCTGGCCTTAGGTCTAAAATGTATGCTATTAAACTGCTTTATACTCCAGACGAGATTGAGCAAGAACGGGTAAAACTAGAGAATTTAAACAAAGAGCGAGCGGAAATTGATAAGGTTTTATCTAACTTGGGCGTCACCAAAAAGATAAAGGGCATTAAAAGGTCTGTGATTAAAAATAAAATCACATTTGAAGATTACGTCACCTGCCTTGAAACTTGGTTGGAAAACCTATTTCACAGCGCCTAATTAGGTCCCAAAAACATGAGCTACATACTATAAAACAAACTAAAATCGGTCTCAGCCCTTATGATGATAAGCGACAAATATCGAAATCTTCACCCAGTACATTACCATGGGGGCATTGCTCACTTATGCATGTGGATGACGAGTTTTAGTATTCACATTAATATTAGTTTTATAATTATTCATATTATTATAGCATTAACATTCATATTATTAGTATTATAATTATTCATATTATTATAACATTAGCATTCATATTATTATTAGCATTAAAATTATTTTTATTACTAGAATAATCTACTAACGCACATATATTATATCCTAACCTGTATAACTTTCAAAAGAGCCCATATTGGTTATACAGTAAAAGAAGGCCAAAATACTAACACACGCATATTATATCCTAACCTGTATAACTTTCAAAAGAGCCCATATTGGTTATACAGTAAAAGAAGGCCACAATACTAACACACACATATTATGTTCTAACCTGTATAACTTTAAAAGAGTCCATATTGGTTATACAGTAAAAAGAAGGCCATAATACTAATACCCATATTATAAACTACCCTGTATAACATTAAAAAAGAGCCCTTATTGGTTATACAGTAAAAAGAAGGCCATAATACTAATACACATATTATAAACTACCCTGTATAACATTAAAAAAAAAATGGTTTTGCTTTGAAATTTCGTTTTTCCATAAAAATCGAATGGGGGCTTAAAGGGCCACGTTCACGTCGTGCCCCTGTTTAAACGGAGAGCCCTTTTCACACATTTTTATGTATTCAAATTTGTTATAATTTTACGTCTGAGGACTTGTTAGTAATGATGTGTTTATTTTTATTTGTGTGTCGCTTGAAAACCAAAGCGCCTGTAGTTGAGTTTTGGTATTATTAGGCTAAATTCTAATCACCCTGTCGATAAGTTCCTAATAATAAGTACTTATATTATTTTATACGAGGTTGGTAATAAGTTTGTTCTTGTTGGTATAATATATTTAGTTCTGGAGCATATAAATTATATTTTTTACACTATTTAAGATGTTACTGAGCGGTTTTTCAAAAATTTAAAAAGAATATTTAGAGACTTTAGTACTTGGAATTTAAATATAAATTACATTTATGTCGTAATTCCTCATGCAGTGGGACCTGTACAACGCACAAAACAGCTACTGAGCCCCTACGTAATGGCTTGTGATTGTGTGTTTCGATAATATTTGCAACTTAACCCATAGTCACCAGTCAAAATGTTGGGTTCTATAACATCACCAAATGTTTGCAGAAAATACAGTGTGTTTAGTAGTGAAAGTTGGCCGTTTGTTTGAATAATTTTAGCACGAGATCTTATTGATATTTAACAGTAATAATGTATAATTTTCTTCTTCATGAAACATACAGTGTGGCTTATAATTTACGCATTTAATGACTTTGATTATATGACCCAGTTGTTTATAACATTTTGTTAAATGTGTTCTTGAAAGGCCACAATTTCATCATGAATATATATTTTAGGGAATTTGTGGGGGATCTGGAAGGTCTTTGTATACTTACTTTATATCTTCCCTGTATAGATTTTTGTATAAACTGATAAGTTTTTGGTTATAATAATAAGATAATTTATTTTTAATACTGTGCATGGTAAAATGTTCCTTTTTTATACAAAACTACTTTTAATACGCCTCTGTATGTATTGTTTGGTGTATACCTATATATTTTTGGTAATATATTTGTTTGATGTACTTAACTGTTTTGTTTCTTTATCGGGGTTGTTTTCTGTGACAGAGAGGCCAACAGGGGGCGTTCTAGGCCAACAGGGTCTGTTGAACAGGGTTCATAATACGTTTAATCTGATTCCCCGCAGAGCAGTTTATATTACGATACTTTTTTTGTTAAATCTGATGTCTTTGTTTTTAATTATCGGCTAAAAGACTTGACGCTTCGGCTAATTACTGATTTTTAGTTTATACTATCTATCTATAAGAAACGTTGCAGCCCTTTCAGGTGAATGATTGTAAAATAATATTGAAAGCTGATGCTCGCGTTGCATAACAGATGGGTGAATGCACAAGATTGTTAATATTTTCCTACGCTTATAATATTTATTTTTTATGAGAAACACTGGTTACCTAACTTCAGGTAGTACTCAGATATCAATTAGTTTGTTTTTCTAAGTATATGTGTATGGTTTACCCTAATTTTGTACATTATAAAATACCACCATAATCCCACTTAAGGACCTTTTGTTCCAGCAATCTATTCAGATGTGCCCCCGCGGTTTCACGTTGTCAAACATTGTTTAGCAGTTTTAAGGTATATGCTCTCGTAGCGTATTTTGCAAGGCTTTGAGGTTCGGCCCCAGAGGTTTATGGTTCAATTCCCGCTGACTGCACAAACTTTTTTTCTGTTATTATTTATTCATTATGTTGTTCAATATTGATTATTTAGATAGATGTTCAGGTTAGGTACTTGGGTTTGGGTACTATTGAGAACGTGGTACGTCATCTCTCCTCCGCTATAAATGTAATAACACGTGACCATGGGTCATAAAGTTGGATTAGAATCTTGAAATAATAGGGGTTGAAAATACCAGGGGGCGCCACTTAGGCTAAGACGGGTCCTATATTACCGACATCGGATACCCTCGGGCGAACATCGGGTAACCATCGGGTGACCACCGCTCGGGGTCGCTGACCTGCCTGAGCTAGCCTCGCGAATTATGCATAGGGTCTCGCGGTATCGCCTTCTATCGTCATGCGCGTTCAACGCCTGTTGTGGAGGCTTCCTCCGCCGCGGTTCTGTGGCTCGCGCCGGACCAAGTGACCACGCCTTAAAATGGCACCGAAAAATGCAGATTTCAGCCCCATGTTATTTCTTATGGGATTTTGAGTTGAGAGTCACATTGCTATACTACTGCAAGCCTTTGATTTTTTTAAAGTTTTTCGGTTACTAAACCGACGCCCAGCTCGGGTAGCGCTGCCTAGCGAGGACTCTTGCAATTGTGAATTAATGTCTTTGTAGGAGATCCTCTGATATTTTGTGGCTTTGTAAGTCCATGTCAGAGGGCGTAGGTATGCTTCTAGAGTTGGTGTTCTTTACCAGCACCACGAGATGGAGCCATCTGGCTTCATTCTCTGTCTCATCCCGTTTTTTTCTGTTTTAAAACAGACACCTATGCTTTTTCCTCTTGTCAGAACCCATAGTCTCACTGACGAGCTGTAATACAGCAAAACGCGTCTGAAGATGGTTCTGGCAGAAGGAAAAAACAAACCCTTGATTTTTTGTTAAGTTTTTCGGTTACTAAACCGACGCCCAGCTCGGGTATAGCGCTGCCTAGCGAGGACTCATGCAATTGTGAATTAATGTCTTTGTAGGAGATCCTCTGATATTTTGTGGCTTTGTAAGTCCATGTCAGAGGGCGCAGGTATGCTTTTAGAGTTGGTGTTTTTTACCAGCACCACGAGATGGAGCCATCTGGCTTCATTCTCCGTCTTATCCCGTTTTTCCTGTTTTAAAACAGACACCTATGTTTTTTCCTTTTGTCAGAACCTATAGTCTCACTGACGAGCTGTAATACAGCAAAACGCGTCTGAGGATGGTTCTGGCAGAAGGCAAACCCTTGATTTTTTTTAGAAAAATAAAAGTTAAAAATATGTAGGTAACATAAATAGGGCTCTTATCATGTTAAGATAATTTGGGGAAACTTAATTAAATTGAAGGTTAAGAAATATCGTTGATATTCGCATCGGTCTCTCGTGACCATAGACAGGAGAAATACATTCATACCAATTTAGCCAACTATTACAACAAACAAACAAGTGTATTAAGTATAGCGCAGTCTCTACCAACGTAAGGATAGGAACAACCTTAAATAACAAAACCTACAATAGCGCTATCAGCGACTGGTTGAAGAATTAAACGCACGGGGAACAAGCTTCACCATTTAAGCAAAAAAAATTATACAAAGACTAGAAGTTTTATGCTTATAAGCGACGTGTATCCGCAAGAGAGAGCTGCTGCGGCCCAGCGTCAGGCAAATTTTAATTCGTGCCTTGAAATATATACATTCTCGGATATCAACGTTGCTGCATGTGTTTCTTTCTGCCTTGTAAGGAACATTTGCGGGAAAAAAAGGCAATGCAAGTAACTATTCGTAATTAAGATCTAAGATTATTAAAGTAACATTTAATTAGTTTGTACTTTTACATCGCACTATAGCTTATTTCCCGATCATACATTTATAGGTATTATTGATTAGTACTAGTAGTAGTAGCGGACGGGGAGGCTTTGACGCCACGCAAGTAGGCCAGTTTTGACCCTTTTTGCCAACCCCGATTTAACGTTAGGGTAATGTCAGCCAGACGGGACCTACAGTTTAACGTGGGTTCCGAACCACAATATAACCGACAGATGTTATTCTCTGCACAGTATTTTTATGGTCTTGTTATTATTAACGTCTCTGTGCTCACTACAAACCTCGACGAGCCAGCCCTTAAACGTCCTTGTGTGCAGCTGTCGCGGGGATCCTCGAATAGACCCGTGCACTCGAGACTCCACCGTCAATTCTCTGGGCAAGGTTTTTACCTCAACCAAACGAATATCAGACAGTGTTCGAGATACACCATCTGCACCACTGATCCTTCATTTGGCTCAAGGGTCCCTCCTCCGACAACATGCCGTTTCTAGAGTACCTACTAGGCTGGAGTGCCGTTGAGAATTTGTCGGTGTGTGATGCATACGCAAACTGAAAAAGTCTACTGAGCCAGCCTGGGCTTGAACCAGGTACCTGTTGCATATGAAGCAAAAATGCTGCCACGCGACCAGGCCGTTACCTGATTAATTGATTATAAAAACTTTACTTATTTTAGTGGATTTTAGTGGATAATGAAGTAGGGCATTCAAGTAAATTAAACAAATCATAGCTATAGTTAGGCTATGTTAAATTAAAGATCCGTTATGCAAAAAATATAAATAAATAAATAAATAATACATTTATTGTTTCAACCATTCGACAGTTAAGTACAAACATTTTACAAAAATGGCAAAAAATGAAAAAAATGGCAACAATAGGCCTTGGTAAGGCAGACATCCAGAGGACCCAGATACTGTTCAGGCCTTAATTTAATATTATAATTTCATATAATACATAACTACAAATTAATATATTAATTACTCCAAGCGAAGAACATTAAATTTAAAAATAAATATGTTTAATGATTTGGCTAAAAACTAGAGATAGGATGGGTGGGGGGGGGGGGGGGGGGTTGAGAAGCAGAAAATAAAATAAAAAAACGAAATTTATCCTATAGGTACTAACTCTGCATGGTCATTGCAGCGAAAATAAATGATTTCTAATACTTTTTTTAAAACTCAAAACGGATTGGTCTGTATTTAAGGCCCTTACAGCATTAATGCAAGAAGCGACACCATAGGAGAAAGACCTTTTATAAATTTCTTTGCGGTGTTGGGGTACGGTCAGATAGTGCCTACGGCGTAGATTTAAATTATGTACGTCTGTTCGAAACCTAATTTTTTGGTATAAGTACGCGGGTGTTTTAAACTTAATTATCTTAAACGCAAATGTGGTGAAATGTAGTTTAAATCTGTTATTCATATTTAGCCATCCTGAAGTAGCGAGATAAGGGGAAATATGGTTTCTTCGCTTTATACCGTATATTAATCTAAGGCATGCATTTTGAACCTTTTGGATTCGGTAACGATCGGCAGCATCCAAACAGGGTACATATACTCCACTGCAATGGTTAAACTGTGACAGAACCAAAGTATCGCACAACAATTTCCGAGTTTCGTGAGGAAGGGAATGTCTATTACCATAAATAAGCTTTAGATTGCCATATGCAGATCTTAATTTAGCTGTCACGTGTTCTTTAAAGCGCAATCTAGAATCGATCGTTAAGCCCAGACTTTTACACGAATCACAGTAAGGTAACGGTACATTATTTAATTTGATTGTCATATTGTTCTTCACAAAATTAATTTGGCTTTCATTTCCGAATAAAATTACCGAAGATTTGCTAGGATTGAGTTTTAGGAGATGATCTGTGGCCAAATTATAGAAGTTGGTTAAGTCTGACATAATAGCAATTTCGGCCGCATTTAGTTCATCCTCGCGAAACGAATAGTAAATTTGACTGTCGTCCGCGTAAAAGTGGTAATTGCAATGTTGGAGTGCATTAAGGAATTTCGAGGTATATATAGTATACAAAAGGGGACCCAAAATGCTACCCTGTGGAACTCCTATGCGAACATCTAAGAAAGATGAATGTTTTTGATTACATATAACTTGCTGAGTCCTGTTAGATAGAAATGAATTTACAAATTGTTCAGCAACATTAGAAAAACCCACGTAATGAAGTATTGCTAAGAGCACCTCATGATTTAGCATGTCAAAAGCCTTGCTAAAATCCAGCAAAACTAAAGCACTGATTTTATTTTGATCTGCAGCTTTTAAGATGTCGTCAGTGATATCAGACAAAGCACTCTCACAACTATAACCAGTTCTAAATCCTGATTGTTTGACGGGTAAAATATTGTTTAAGTTTAAAAAATGTACGATTTGTCTATTCATAATTCTTTCAAGAACCTTCGATAATGTGGGCAATATGCTTATAGAACGTAATTGACTGAATTCAGTTGGATTATTGATTTTTGGTAGAGGAATAACTTGGGCTTGTTTCCAAAGTGTTGGGAAATAAGAGGTTAAAATGCACTCGTTTATTATATGAGTAATATAGGGAACAATATATGGACAGCAGAGGAGAATAAAGGTTATATTTATTTTATCATTTCCCGTCGCTCTGGTTTTTATGTTTTTTACTATGTTAAATATTTCATTTTCTGTAGACAGCACAAAGTTAAAGGGATCATTCACATTATGCAAAGTATTATTATTGTAAAAGTTCAGAAGGTCCTGTCCCGGTAACATATTGTTGATTGCAGAATTGATAAAGAAATCGTTTATATCGTTAACATTACTTAAATGATCTGGTAATGTTTTTTGTTTATTTTTTGTTATACTAAGATTTTTTAACTCAGACCATTTTTCTTTCATGCTACAGTTTTGAAATTTAAATCGTAAATAAGCCTTTTTTTCCGCTCTTATTGCCGAAGTCGTATAGTTGCGTAGCTGTTTATAATACTCGTAATGCGCTGGAAGTTTCGTTTGTTTATATCTTTTTAATGCCTTATTTCTTAGTTTTTGCAAAAGTTTGATATTTTCCGTTATCCAAGGTGCATATTTATAATTATTAGCTTTACAAAATAGTTTTAATGGTGCATGTTTATCAAAGAGACCCAAAATGCAGTTGTTAAAAAAACTTAGCTTATCATCAATATTCTGTATATAAAAAATGTTATCCAGAGGCAACTGCTCCAGGTCCCGCTGAAACTTGTCTAACTTGATTTTTTTAAATGATCTATAAAAAAAGGTTTCAGGTTCAACGAATTGCATATTTAAATTTAGTTTGAAATGAACCAAAAAATGATCGGCTGTGCTTGAGTCCAAAACACCCACATCAGTAACTTCATCTATATTAGTAAATATTAGGTCTAAAAGAGAAATAGAAATCGAAGAAATACGGGTAGGCTCTTTTACTCGCTGTTCCATACTAAAAGTAGAAAATATTGCCTCCAGCTGAGATGCAACGTTTGTATTTAAGTTTAACATGTTAATATTAAAATCTCCAAAACATATTATTTTGTCATATTCTGAATATAAATTAGACAACGTATCTTCAAGAAAGTTAAAAAATTGATTTATATCGGAGTTAGGTGGTCTATATATATTACCCAATATTATAAACTCACCGTTAAATGTAAGTTTTACCCACAAATGCTCAATATATTGTAATGAGGCGGATAGCACCATTTCACAACTTATGTTATTCCTGACGTACAGCCCAACACCGCCACCGCGTCTGTTACAACGATTTTGTCCGAAAAATTTATAATCAGCAATACTTACCAAGTCGTTATCCACCCCCGAATGAAGCCACGTCTCTGTGACACCAATAATATCATAGCCGTTGCTTATTACATGATGCTGAAAGGGACCAAAATTTGCAAGCAAAGATCGTACATTCACATGAGCAGCATGCAGGCCCATACCCATAAAATAAAGGAAGAAAATAAGGAAAGGGAAAATAGAAAGGATATAAGGGACGACTATCTCTATCGATTAATAGAACAAATCGGAAATAAAACGCTTCTAATAATAAAGATAGCGCAGAACAAGCCGATACTGCATGTCCCTAAACATATTATATAAATCAAATCATTTGCAGCAAAAAAAAATGAAAATAATCAAAAGAAAATAAAGAAAGTACTTAGTTCAGATATAACACAATCAAAAGAAGAAAATTATGTAAAGTTTAGTATAAGAAAATAAATAGTATTCGTTAGAAGTGACTCTATAGTCCAAAAAAAAAAAAACGCAAACATGACTATAATAGTTATTTAACAATACCTACAAATAAGTGATAATAAAAACAATGATAACACGAAATTAGCTAAAATTATGACACATAACTAAGGAAATAAATATTTGTAAGCAAATTGTGCTTCAGACATGCTGCACATTTTAACAACAAATCAAAAGTTATGCAATCACCAGCAGGTATTCCAGCATGTTAGAAATTAAGAAAAAAAAAACATTGTATTGACACACACACTCCATAATTGAAAGGTTCTAAGTAAATCAAAGCGAAGAAACAAAGCAAGAGCAATTTAAAAAAGGCTTTACCTACGTACGTTTAATTTACGGCTTTATTTTTTGCAGGTCGTCCTTATCCTGGATACGGTGCACCACACCCTCGCACTTTACATAAACATTCCCGTGGAGGCACCACACATTTTTTTCAGAAAATTTAACAGCTGCCATTTTAAGAAGCTGCAGTCTTTCTCGCGTTAGGTCCTCTTTGATCACAACACCCGAATTTTTGAGAATTTTACGTTGCTTTAACACCGCAGCCCGAATGTTTATATCGCGGAACTGAACTAGAATAGCCGGTGGCTTATCGGCCGTTTGATTTTTTGCTTCTACGCGATAGCAATTTTCAATGTTTGAATCGTCGATTTTAATGTTCATTTTATTTTGGAACAAACCTATGACGGATTTTACCGGATTTTCGTCCTTTGCAGGCTTTACACCAAATATGCGTATATTTCGATTACGCGAATGTTGCTCCTGGTTGTCTAGACGCCTTTTAAGATCGCCATTTTCTCGCGTCAAGTCACTCATTTCCCTGCGCAGTACAGCTACGTCGCCCTCGACCTTTTTGATTTTTTCATTGATTTTCTCGCCAATCTTCTTTACCAGAGATTTGACAAGGCGGTTTTGAAAATCCTCCCCAAGGATCGTTGCAGTGATTTGATCAGCAACAATCTTACGAATGTCCTCCATGTCATTCTTTAACAGTGCCATTATAAGGTTATGGTTATCGGCACACAATTTTACAGGAAAACACTGCACTGGTAAGCAGAGGACAAAAGGAAAACAGCAGAAAACAACCGCAGCACTGACAGAACTAAACCTGGTCACTTTTAAAACACGTTTAGAGCAATTTACTGCTTAAAATTTAAATTTTAATCGGGACAGACAGCACCTGATTCGCACTACACAAGCGCCATAATCTATGAATATGCAAGATAATTTTTGGTTAAGGCATGACTTTTAATAGTGGTCGTTGGTTTTTAATTTAAAAAAATGTAATAATAACACGTACGTAGGTAGAAGTAAGTATCAGGATAATTGTCAATTGGTTAATACACTTAAGGGGTAAAAGTAAACTTCCCCTCCACTTACTGTTAATATAAAGAGGATTTAACCAATTTTTAGAAACTAGTATTATAAAGAACCATTTTTTAAGGTCATAAACTAAAAGAGAAGTGTTTGACTGTACATAATGATTAGCCGCCATGGAGGAAAATATAAATAAGTAGAACGGTCATATGATACATAATTTAAAAGTACTGGATGACCTAATCCATTTCCTGAATTTAATTAATAAGACATAGGGTTCATTTAAGTAGGTATATCCGAAGATCAATTTATTAGATAACTTTATTACTAACTTTGATTTTAATTTTTGGAAAGCTTATGATATAACCGTGATATTAAAAGTTTTTGAATGGGGTGTAAAATTATTAATTTTGTGGAAAAGATCGTGGCTATTTAGATATAACGCTAAACGTCATTTTGAATTTTATTTTAAACGTATTCTCAATTGTGGTGTAGCGATATATATTTTTAAATTCAAAAAATGTCAGTAGCCAAATAAGAGATTTTTTAATTATTAATTTTTTTATCACAAAGCTTTTGTGTTCACTTCTAACCCACAAAATAGGTTTGTATTGACTAAATGAGAAATCAAAAATATCCTACGCTCATAGCGTGCGTTAAGTTTGTCCCCTAGCCAATGTTGTGTTTTCGTATTTGTAACAATTTTATTTCTAATTTTAGTACTAATAATTTCGTGTTTCTTGTAAAATTAAAAATTTTTTTTTTAAATTAAAGCAGCTCGCTGGACTATGCTATGAATTTCTGCGGTTGGCACTACTATAGACATGTTGCTGGTACTCACTCAAATAAAATGTTCATTGCTCTTCTTTTCGTCTTCAAAGAGAAAAAATACCCCATTTATGGTTTGCACCATGCCATCGAAACATGGCGGTCTGCTTACTTTAAATGTTTGCTGAAAACCTTAAAGAATATTTTTTCCTCTCTGGATACTTTTAGATACTTTAATGATAATTAAAGAATGTCTAGGTTATTTTGGATAAACTGAAAAAATCCTCTTTTACTTTACTAATAGGAAAATATGCATTTTCAGAAGGAGATACGATGAAAGATTATTCAGAAAAGATGTTCAGAATTTAGGCTTGTGGTAGTACACAGAATTTTAAGAAAATAGGCATATATATTCATTTTTACCAAAGATACAACGTTTTATTAATTAACAACATTATTGTTTAGTTGTTTAGTTGTTAGTTTTGTTCGGATTTATAATATAATGGTAAAGATGGTGAAAATAAAATGAAATAAATAATTCACAATGCATGCACAGACTTGAACGATAGAGACTTACTAGAAAATGTCAGATGTAAAAAGCAAATAACATATTCCATGGCAACGAGATTTATTGCAAAATTGTATTATTTATTAATTAGAGAAATTTTCTTGGACAATACAACGGTTTCTATTTTTTTACTCAAAAACGGATCATCGCAGGAAAGTAACTCAGGAGAGCTCTTATGTTTCGAATTGAACGGTGAATTCAAAAATATTTTTTATTTGGGAAGAAGCCATTGGCGTACTATTTCGTTGCTCAGTGTCGATGTCAGTGCAGGCACGCCCCCTGAAACAAAAAATGATTTATGTATTGAAAAATATGCACCTTTACAAACTGTCGCCACGTACTATGTACACTGAGTATCTGAAATAGATTCGAAAATATTAATTAATTTCCATGTTTTTTCCCCAAACTTTAATGCCATAGTTTTTAAAGCAAACTATCATTAATTCTTCATGTAGATTCACACCCTTAAATATTCGCATATCATTAAGGAACACCCTGTATATACATGTTTGGAACAATAATATTAAATACTATAACTCTGGAACTGGAAGTAGTGAGTCTGACATATAGATATTATTTACTTAACACTTTTAAGCAGATCAAAATAGAGATTGTTCAAAATGAAGTCGGCACTATTGCTAACTTTCTTATTATAAGAGATGCGACGTCGGTTAAATTAGTAAAGATTTGTATTTTTATGTACGGATTATTATGGCGGTGGCAAAAAAAATTGAACATCAGAATCACGTGATATTAATAAAAATATATTTTTCTTTAATGAAATGGGGTATTTTTGCTATCACAAAAACAAAATTAATAATTTTTGATCAATAACTTATAATTTTATTATTTATAGTAATGAATTACATACATTTTGTACAAATTGATTTTAGTTGCCATTAACGAAAACAAAATATTATAGCGTCAAATTAAGTGTTCAAACAAATCACCTTCTACTTCTACACACTTTCGAGCACATTTTAAAACTTTCCTCGTAGCCTTCAAAACTGTTCGCCCATCAATGTTATTAATACTGTTAATAATGGATTCTTGCAGTTCATCAACATTGTTGTACTGTTTGTTATAAATTGTTTTTTAAAACCCCCCGAAAATAAAAATCGAGGGTAGTAATGTCTAGTGAACGCGGAGGTCATAAAATTGGTACGCGTGTAGCTAACCAACGTTGTTCGAAAAGTTCGGTAAGAAGATTGGCAACAACATATCCTTTTTTTTCAATTCGTTCAACAGTTTACCTCGCACATTGTAGGCGTCTCTTAACACACACTTTTGGCTCTCAGAAAACTCATTGAGCCATTCCGGTTGAGACGCCACAAACGGTGACGACGACGACGACGACAACGATGACAACGAACTTGATACACTATTTCTTTTTGATGCTTTCCGACACAACCTCTTGCGACTCTTCCCGATTACTGGCGATCCGGTTCGGTGAGTAATGGTGGCGGCGATGGCATCCTATTGTTTGGGCCATCTGTTATAGCCACCACCGGAAACACATTCTCCTGAATGGATGCTGCTGGTGGTGTTGGTGGCATCTTAAATTCACCGCGGAAAGGTACGGGGAGGCGCTTAAATGCGAATTTCGTCTTCTTCGGCCCATCCTTTGCCACAGCCGAATAAAATTCACCCTTGCCTTAGGGGCCACCAGTCGTAAGTAATCTCGTCAATTTTGAAGGTTAAACACTACATTACTGAGAACACAAACTTTCTGTTTCTCAGCTGCTTGTCGCTTCTCGACATCCTTTAACACCTGGTCACATGCATCGTCCATAATGTTTTCCATGCCATGGTCTGCTATCGTCAAATTGCCCACGGGCTGGTCCACAAAGGCGTTCGCTGTTAGAAGATGTAAATCATCTTCAACAACCAAAAGATTTTGGGTTGAAACACCCATCAAATCCGAAATATCACTACCGTTTGAACACATCTTTAAAATTGTAATTGTCGTCACTAAACGTTTCAGACTGAAGAGCTTCACGCAAGATGCCGGCTTTTATAAGTTCACCCCACCTCGAGCCGTCCTTTACTCCCTTCTTTTCCCTCTTTCCACTCTTCTTAATGCCCTTGACAACAGGCACTTGTCAAGGTTGCGCGTTCTCTTGAAATTTTAAAACGAGCTTTATCAAGGTCAAGGTGTACCTTGCCATCCTCAAGGTAGTGCATTTTTTTTTAATTCTACATAACATTAATCCAATACGTCGATAAATATTAAAACGGAATTAACACTTTATATATTATTATGAATTTGTCAATTATTTTAACAAGTTAATAAATCGGTATGGCATAAAATTACTTTATTGCGATATGGATTTTCAGCTAACTGTTAGCTATTGCAAATGTTAAAAATATGATTGAATAACTTTCAACAAGTTTGACAAATTTTCTTCTGGGTCTGCATTATAAAAGTCTAAATCCTTTTGTCCCCAAAGCAAAGTTTTTGTCGTTGAGGGTATCATATAGCGTTTGTCGTCGTGGTGAGATACTGCTACTTTATTTAATATTTTCGTATATACGTCATGCTTGTGACTACGATACGTTTTCATTTTGCGAAATATTAAACCACCACGCTCTACTATATTTTGATAATCTTCCAGGTAAAGTTGTTTCTCGATAACTGCTTTTTTGACACCTTTCGCTTTCTTCACTTCATTATGAAGCCAGCTGATGTAATAAGCTTTAGCGCCGGTACCGTAAAAACACACTATCGGGTCACCTGGAAATTCATCTTTCATCCGACCCACTACTGATTGACTTTTCCGGATATTAAAAATATTCCCTTATATATAATTAGAGGTATCGAATTTATCCGCGTTCTCTGCTATTGTTCGATAAAAGTTATCGGTAAAAACTTTTAAAGTAGGAGAATCGGTGTCAGTGTACAATAAGGAAACATTTCTACCAAATTTGGCTTTAATGAAGTTATAAAAAAAGTCGTAAATCACAGTGTTTGACATATCCAATATTATAAATTCGATATAAATTGGTATATTACATATGATTTTTAACTTATCCATATGTATTGAGACAAAATCTTCTGTAAATATTGTTGAACTTTTATAATTTGGGCGCGCTATTAAAGCTCTTGCTCCTACTTTGTCCCGCATGTTTTCCCACTGTGTAATTAACTTTATATCCTTGCGATTTTCCACATTTTCCATAGTCTTGCCAAAAATGGCGTTAATAATTAATTTAAATGTATCCTTAATGAATTTGTTGCCTTATTCCGCAAATCTGTATTAAAATCAATGTATGTCATTAGCCACTTAGATCGACTAAATTTTAAAACTCTGTGAGATTGAATTACCATTAAGCCACTAGAAATCGCCTGCTTTAGTGTTCGATAATGTACAATATATTTTTTCTATCATTTAAATTTGGTATTAACTTTGACAATTTCGCTATTTCTGTTGGTGGGATTATATTCTCAACAAGAAATGGATGATTAGAATGTGCATCGTGCAAATCCTGTGGATAATGCACATCGACTTCTAACACGTAGCCTTCTGGGCTGTTGTCGTCAATATCCATCTAATATTTCGCGTTGTAATAACCATCAAAATCCGACAAATGGTAATGTTTGTGACATACTATGACCATTTGACAATACAAATTTGTGGCATCCAGATAAGTAATGAATGAAGAAGGATTCGATGGATCATAATTCGGTAAATAAATATTATTGGCAATATGTTTCCTTTCTGAACACTGACTTATACCGCCGCGAATTATTTTTTAAAAAAAGTGAATCGTGTCAATATCAGTAATTAGTTCCAACTTTACCTTGGTCATGCGCAACATACAATCAAAAGAAAAACTGGGAAGAGTGTAGTACTGCACGGGATCTAATTTATAAATGCTTAAACACATGTCGCGAAATTGTTCAAAAACATCTGTTAATAATAATACATCTGATTTTAAATATAAGTCTGAATATTCCCCCAAATCCTTACAATTGAATAAACGCCAAACTTCCTTACCTTTTTCATAGCTTTCATCACTAATGTGTTCCTCTGATAGATTATCGTAAAACTGATTTTTAGTTGGTAAATTTGGATAGTTCATCTTTTCCAAAGAATCCATGAAACTGTATGGAAAAATACCTTTACTACGCGTTAAACCAAACTTCTTATCATCATTAGCCAAAGTATCTAGTGATGCTTATAAAAGTTTAAAAGTATCAATAAATCTTAATTTTAAATTATTAAGAAGTAGTCCATATTCTGTGGCGAGATTTTAAATAGAAATAAAGGTCTGTCTTTACCACCAAATAACTTTATTTGCCCCTCTAGGGTAGAAAACAAGGGTTATAGAAAATACATAAAATGACGATGAATTAAATTAAATTTGTTAACGTATGTGTTGTACTAGTTTCGACTTTAGAGAAAGTCATCCTCAGCAACTAACCATTTAAAAGATTTTAATATGAAAAGAAGTTAAAACAGTTGGGGGAGCAGAGAGGTGATTCAATAATATAATATAATATAATGCAGATTATGCAACCATTGGAATCGACAGGAGTTTAGTATAAGAACGGTGTATCTCCATGTATAGGTAGGAGTTGATTTATACGCAAGTAGAATAAAGGACCCTAATCATAATAGAGTGATTTAAGCAATGTTGAAGTCAAAACATGTTGTAAAAGAAGAATTTTAACATATCAATTCATTCTTTTTTAATTAAACCGACTTAGAGAGGGGACAAGTTTAATGTTATGGTGGATTAGATTATTTCTGAATGAAACTAAATGAACCTGCTATTCTTTAAAAATTGTCAAAATGAGACTATGTCATTTTATATAAAAGTGGGAATACATCTGAAAAGAGAAAATTTCAAATTTTAGAAACTCATAGATAGCAATCAGACATTTAATCTCACAACCTAACGGTTTGGTACTTATATTTGTTATAATATTATTAATTATGTACTCACCAAGTGGTCACTATTCACTTGTTATATTAATTAAAATAAAAATTAAAAATTAAAAATTGGAAATTGGAGTTTAAGTCATTAGATTGTTGATTTTTTAATTTTCTTCCTGTTGCCAGGTGAAGAAATTAATTTTAATTTTAAATTCAACATGCTATTCAAAGCAAATGGCGTCGCTAAATGGTGAGTACCCAGAATTGGTACTACTAGTTACACCTTTTTTTCCTTTTTTATATGCGTAATTTAAATCAAGTTTCCGGTAATCAACTATCAAGTCCAAAAGCGGCAAATTTAAACAGGATTCTACAGATAGAAGAAGAGGAATTAGATATACAACAATATTGTCACTAAGTTACAAAAAAAAGGGGGGGGGGGAATTACTTTCCTTATTAGGGTGTGCACACATTAGTTTCATCTTAAATTAAGCATGAGCAATGACGTGAGTAAAGCATAAAACAAAGGACCTGTGATATTTTATTCACTGTAACTATTACTCAACAACTGCAACCAAAAATTCTTTGAAATCACCGGATTGAATGTATGTTTAGCATTAAGAATATGGTCCGAGAAATTTGATTTAGTATCAACAGGCAACTGTTTATTTTTATTTCTTTCTATTAGAGAGAGGTGATCATTTATTCTAATGCAAAACTTTCGACCGGTACGTCCGACGTATGGAGGATTCATCACTATAAGTGCAACTCAGTTTGTAAACACCAGATTTATGTAGTACCTCAATAGTATCTTTATTGTTATTTACAATTATAATTATTCATAGGGATAGCAAAAAGTCTGTGAAAAAAGGAATGAAAAGCACTTAATTTATGGCCTATTGGATGGTTAGAGTTGAATGGTATAATAGTATCTGTCGATGAAGGTTTGTGAAAGATTGAAAATTGCAGTCCTTGATCATATTTAGTTACAGTTAAATCGAGAAAATTGATACTATTGTCAATTTCATGTTCTATAGTGAATGCAGATTATGCAACCATTGGATTTTGTTATGTTATCTGTCAATTTTAGTAGTGTTGATATCATCGACATATTGTAATATATCCCTATATAGGGTATCAAATTATATTTGATGTATTAATGTTGATAATTTGAGATGTAGTGACTTAAGTTTGACCTCAATCAAGTTAAGAGCAAAGTAGCACCTTTTGTCTTCATGTCTAATCCATGTTGTTTTACCCACTTGGATAGCCCTCCTAGCAAATGTGGAATTGTTCTTAGTGTAAATGGAGATGTAGTTAGAAGTGATTCCTCTTCGTAAGCATTCATTATTGAACCATATGTTCGCCAACTTGTTTTTTCGTCGAAGATGTTCATTCTTAAACTGTCGGACTATATATGCCAGACTGGCTGTTCCAAGATTTAAAAAGTAGTCCATATTCTGTGGCGAGATTGTAAATAGAAATAAAGGTCTGTCTTTACCACCTTGAAACAGCCAGTGTAACGGTTTATTTTTAGTACTAGCGGTTAAAGCCTATTTTTGCTAAGTTGTGAGAAATAATCAATAATGTAGTGCCATTTCCTCTTTCTGAAAAACTATTAGTATGTGGTGAATGGAAACAAACCAAAATTTTATTTAAAGTTTATTAATATGTCGCCTTCACCTTTTAGTCAAGAACCTTTCAACAGATCGATTATATCGCTTATTCCTTAGATGTGGGAAATATTTATCTGATGTACCGTTGGTTGTATACGGGTGACCGTGTTTGGTAATAATTTATATTGCCCATTTATTAGTTAATTAAAAACGAATTTCTTTAGTTTCACCGTCGCGCAGGAGGGGGTACAAGGGTAACCCAGGATTCTATTGTCTCCGCTCTTTGGTTATTTAATTATTTGTACGGGTTCGCTTCGGCTAGGTTAGTTCAGTAGGTTTTTGTGTAGGTACGAGGTTTTGAATTCTAGCGCCCTTTTTATTGACAGGAAGCTTTCTATTTTGTTGGTAGGATTGCAGCTCTTCCGGGAGGTCGTGCGCGATTGTTACGGCTTCCTTACTTACTTACTGACCTGTCTCCGTCGTGAAAGCGTGTGTCCAGCCAATTTTTTTTTCACGTGAGTGGATTTTGGATACCGTTTTCAAATTAAAACTTCCTGATTGCTGTGGCATTGGTTGCTGATTTAGATTGGAAGCTTTTTTTTACGGCATAGCCGGATATAAAGCGACGGAGTGCAGGTCAGGAAACGTGAAAACGTGTGAGACCCCATTGTCATCGGGTAAGTTTAATCATTTTATGTTTGAAATCAATTGCAGTCACTTTAATTTTGCTTTTATTTGTAAATAAAATATATTATCATCTTACGTTAATATTTAAAACCGTAAATTCTTGGTCAAAACTCATGTATTTTTTTTTATGCTTTCTGTTATCGATATCTATTTATGTCGCTAGAATTTTACAATACCGTATTGCGCATTTTACTTACAAAGTGCACGTTTTTCAAGCCTATCTTTTTTTATTCTATTGTCATTGTTATTTTATTGTCAAAAAAAAAGGAACTCATCCGAACCGAACCGCGTGGCCTTAAGCCTGCATGTTGTAGTTAATGCCTAGTTTTTATTTCTTTGTGTTGCTATTAATTTAATCTAATTTCAATTTATAATGTGCCTAATTAGCCGAATGTAATTATGTAATTTTTCTGGTTAATTGCTAAGTTTTACATGTGTTTACTGCAATTGTTGGATATGGTTTAATTAATTTTTATGTGATTGATAATTATGTATTCTTTGCTTTAATTGATTTAAATGGCCGACATTGTGCAGCTGTTTTTTTTTGGTATTGCTGAATTGAAGTAACTAACTGTAGTTTTCGGGTTTTTCGGGATTACGTGGTGTTAATATTTTTCTGGGGAATTTATTCAGGGTTGTAAAATTGTAAAATTATTGTCGAATAGGTTTGATAATTAAATAACATTATTTTCTGGGATTTTTGTAATTATGTGGGAATAATATTTTTATGGGTCGCTTATTCAGGGTTTGAAAGGGGATTTTATTTGGAGTCATTAGCACCCCATATCGGCGTGTGGGCGGCGCATGCGCAGTTACTGTATTGCGATTCAGCATATATATCTCTAAGTTCAAGTAGGAAATTACTTTGCAATTATTTTTTTTTATTAATCTGAAAGTTGGGACTTCAATTTTGATCATGCGCGTGGCGCATGCGCACTAACTACTTTTTCTACAAACCAGTGGTTTTAATTTAGTGAGTTTCCTGCTTGGCTTAGATGAAGTTCTTTTAATTTTATTCGTCATCCTGAGCATGCGCAGTGCCCTCACGTCGATATTATTGTTGATTAATGTCTGCAGAAAGGTTACGGCACACCCTGTGAGGTGCGCAGATAATTTTAGACGCATGCGCGTGGCGCACGCGCAGTAATAATTTTTTTAAATTTTAGGTTTTCGGTATTATTAGGGTGGTTGCACAGTGTTGGTCCATTTACGTAATCATTTGGGCCTTCAGCCATTTATTAAATGTAAATTTTTCGCAAATATTGCCGTTGTGCTGATGCGCCTGTTTTACTTCTTAGGGTCCTTATACCGGGGCGCTTCTACCTAGCTCCTTTTACCTGAGCGCTTCGACTTAGCTCTTTTACTTGGGCGCTACCAGCCTTGCTCTAATCTGGGGTGTACCCAGAGGTGCCTACCGCTAGAGCCGACCACTAGCTTGCCGTCCTGGGGTGTACCCATGGTCGCCCGACAGGCATAGAACCTAAGGATTGGTAACGTACCGGTAGAGGCGTTAAGTGTAAATTGGCCGTAGGGTTTTTAAAGTTTTTTTTTTTTGGTCATTGACCAGTTTATAAAGCTACAATAATTGTTGTCACCGCCGCAGGGCTTATGTACATATTTGTGGGTTCTGATATGAACTGTAAATTTATCTGAATTAATTTTTCCTGGGCGTCAAACCCCAACATTGCTCTCTTCGAAAAATAAATGTAACTAGTGTGTTTGTAAAATTTTCTAGTTTTATTTGAGACGTCCCACCACACCCCTTCGTAATTTGCTTTTCTTTTGTTATAATTTATTTTTTTTTTATTATTAAGTTCAGTGGAGAGTGAGGTCCCACCGAGATCGCGGAGGCTTCCGTTTTGGCCTGGCTGCAAAACGGTGGCGCCCCTTATTACCCCCCCCCCCCCTACTCTTCGGCATTTGAGCTAGGGCATTTGCTCGCTCTCTCAAGGCCTCTCACCCTCGGCTGAACTTCGTTGGCAGTAATTACTTTTTCTTTTCTTGCTAATATTCACTAAAATTAAATTATTTTTTTTAATCTTTGGGCAAATAAAAGCGTAGCAAATTTTGGCGCTTAACGTTTGGGGCCATGTTTTGGTAAATCTTTTTAAAAAAAGTGTTGTTGGGCGTTCTCAGGTAGAGCAATTTACTTAAGTATATATTTTGATTATTAATTTCATTGTATTGCGCCTACCCTTAAGGACTGTAGTAACTCTATTGAATTTTGAATTGATTTTGCATACCTTGTTACATATTTATATTGGTTGACCTTAAATTTACAGTATTATACCTTGCCCTGATTTTATCTGCAATTGCTTTGAATCAATCGTGGCCTTCGGTGGTTATATTTTTCTTTGATTTTCGTGCTCGCACAGAGCGTATTGATTTGGTACTGATTTCTTTTTTTTTATTTTTGACTTACTTTGTTTTGCGATATTGGTGACCTTTTAGTATTACCCAATTGATTGGTTTACTACGTTAACTACTTGACTTTCATTAAAATTGTCTATTTTAAATACTACCACTGCTGCTCACTTGATATTTTGAATTTGAATTTGTTATTGCTTACGTAAGTGAAGTGAAATCTAGTGATTTTATTTGCATAGTGTTACTGTAAGTGAGTGAGTTTGTGTTGCTTTACAGTGAATAGTGTTATTATTACTTTATTCTGTCATTGTCTGACTTGAAGAGAAAAAAAAATGGATTACAATATGAGGATCAACTACCTGAAGACGGACATGCTAATACATGAACTGACTGTCCGTGGAATTCCCGCTGACGATTCCAAAACCGTCGATTCGCTGAGAGCGACACTGCGTCCGTTACTCCAACTGGAGAAGAGGAACAAATCTTTGAGTCATCCACCCTATTCTCTCGACTTCGACGACGAGAAAGTTCTCGTGCATGATGCGCTGCAGAGAATTAAATCTGCACTGAAATCAGTGACTGGAGAAAATGCTAGGGCCAGATTTGAGCGCTATCAATCTCGTCTAGTACACCTACTCAATCGCGTAGATCGCGCACCACCTAGTAGCTTGACTGCTGAGAATGTGGATACGAGAGCGAAGCTTATGGTCGATATTTTGGCCACTCTGGACCATTTAGAAACCGTGTCAAAGCAAGATCCCAACCTTAGTGCTATGTTAGCTGCTGCTCAAACTGAAGATTCGGATTCCGATGATTCGTCCGGCGTTCAAGGTGCCTCGCTACCTGTTTCTCCCCAAATAGACAACCTTCATATTTCAAGGGTCCTAAAATGGATAAATGGGGAATTAAATTTACTGGAGACACCAAAAGTATGTCAGTTCACGGCTTTTTAGAGCGAGTTTCAGAACTTAGAGTAGCCCGTCACGTGACTGAACGAGAGGTATTTGAGTCCGCCATAGACCTGTTTGAGGGTAAGGCTCTTAATTGGTTTAGATCGAACCGATCCAGATTTACTGACTGGAGAGAACTATCAGACCTACTTCGACGACATTTCGAACCGCCAGATTACAGAGCTCGACTCTTTAGGGAGATCTTAGATAGAACGCAAGATCCGTCCGAAAGCATTGTGGATTACTTATCAAGCATGCATGCTTTATGTAGACGTTACGGTGGAATGTCCGATGATGTGAAGCTAGACATTATTTCCCGAAACTTAGCTCTTTTTTACACAACTCAACTTCCACTAGTCAATACATTGGAAGAATTGGAGGAGTGCTGCTTATCTTTGGAAGCCAAGAAATACCGTGCAGAGCACTACGTGCCACCTTCCAGAAGAAGGCAAGGATTTGTCGAGCCTGATTTCGCCTTTGTGTCAGATATGCAAGAAGCCCTTCCTAGCAATCATTCGGACGAGTACGTACAGGAAATTCGTCACTTTAACCCAACTACAAACGATAGACGTCCCAGGGAAATGCCTATGAACGATAGACGCCCTAGAGAAATACCTATAAATGACAGACGTCCTAGAGAAATGCCTACGAACGATCGACGTCCCAGAGAAGTGGTCTGCTTTAATTGTCAAAAGACCGGGCATTATAACCGAGATTGCACTAGTCCTCGGAAAATGCACTGTTATCGTTGCGGAACACCTGACGTTACTACCAGAAATTGCCCCAAATGCACGAATTCGGGAAACGCTTCCCGGGGGAATCAATAGGTCGTGAGATGTCTCCCAAAATCGATACCACTTCGACCAACAACGATACTGGCTTTCCCGCAAAATTTCTCTTAGACTACATTATTAGTCACGCTCATGGTGACCAACGTCCATATTTAGAAGTGACTGTCTTAGGCACTCCAATTCGAGGATTATTAGATTCCGGCGCTACAAGAACCATCGTCGGTCTTCCTGGATATGAACTATTACAACGGTTAGGATTAAAACTTTTGGCGAAAGAAACAAAATGCACAGTCGCCAATGGACAGAGCTGTTCCAGCATCGGTTGTATGCAGGTTCCATTCTGTTTAATGGGCAAAACCAGAATCATTGATGTGCTCGTCTTACCAGAACTTACTCATACCCTTATCCTAGGAATAGATTTTTGGAAAAATATGGAAATAGTCCCCGATCTGAGACAAGATATTTGGCATTTTGCAGATAGTACCGATCCGATGTTCATTAATAGCATTCAAGACGAAAGCACGCTCACAAGAGATCAGCGAATACAACTTGACAATTTAATAAAAATAAAGCTTTCAACTATGAGTTCTGGATTGGGATGTTGTAACGTAGCAGAACATACTATTGAAGTTAAACCAGGTACAAAACCCGTCAAACAACGATACTACCCCGTGTCTCCTTTTAAACAAAAGATCATAGATGAGGAGTTAAAGACAATGTTAAAAGACGGTGTGATAGAACCTTCCAAAAGTGCTTGGTCTAGCCCAATATGTCTAGATTGTAAAAAGAATGATTCCTATCGCTTCTGCGTCGATTATAGGCTGCTGAACGAGGTAACCAACAAGGATGCGTACCCCATTCCATATATCTCTTCAATCCTGGACCGCTTAAGAGATGCTAAATACCTCAGCTCTATCGATATTAAATCTGCTTTTTGGACCGTCCCTTTGTCAGAGTCTTCGCGTGAATACACTGCTTTTACTGTTCCTGGAAGAGGATTATTTCAGTTCCGCCGAATGCCGTTCGGATTGACCAATTCTCCGGCCACGTGGCAGCGAATTGTCGATACCGTGCTTGGAGCTGACCTTCAGCCTTCAGTAATGGTTTACCTAGACGACATTATCCTTATCTCTCAGGACTTTGATGAGCATTTGCGACTACTAGATTTAGTGTTCGACCGCCTTCTCGAAGCAGGACTAGTTGTTTCATTGGAAAAGTGTCAATTTTGCCGACCTGAATTAAAATATCTAGGCTATGTAGTGGACCGTCAAGGACTTCGGCCCGATCCATCGAAAGTAGAGGCTATTGTAAATATACCACCGCCGAAAAATGTGACAGAGATTCGTCGATTTATAGGAACAGCGTCTTGGTACCGACGATTTGTACCGAATTTCTCCTCCAAAATATCTCCGCTAACCAACCTGACCAAGAAAAACGTTAAGTGGTCATGGACATTCGATTGCGACGCTGCTTTTAGAACCATCAAAGAAGCCCTGATTACAGCACCCATTCTTACTTGCCCCGATTTCAGTCGTCCATTCGTTCTTCAAACTGATGCGAGTGGCTTTGGCCTTGGAGCCGTTTTGTCTCAAACCTTTGATGAAGGTGAGAAAGTAATATGTTTCCTATCGCGCTCGCTCTCTAGGCAGGAAATGAAATTGACTGTGACTGAGAAAGAATGTTTGGCAGTGATTTGGAGCGTTGAGAAATTGCGTCATTACCTGGAAGGAGTTCACTTCACCGTGATAACTGATCATCACTCGTTGCTGTGGTTACATCGATTAAAAGACCCACAAGGGAGACTAGCACGATGGGCACTTCGTCTTCAACCGTACGACTTCACTTTAATTCATCGACCTGGAAAAGACCACGTAGTTCCCGATTTTCTCTCGAGATCAGTTCCTGTTTCTGTTGACACTATAGATGCCGAAGTCAAAGAAGACGCATTCTCATCCACCACCGACAAATGGTATAAAAACATGTTCTCCAGGCTCGAAGAGAGTGGCGTGTAGAGAATAAATTGCTGTACAAATATGTGAAATCTAGTCCTTCTGAATTAGCAATTCCATCCAGCTGCTGGAAACTCGTCGTTCCTAAAGATAAGAGGCGCGAAGTACTTTTCCGTTGCCATGATATACCAGCTGCAGGCCATGTAGGCATATTTAAAACCTATTGGAAAGTATGTCAACGTTACTATTGGCCTAAAATGAGGAGTGACGTAACCAGATACGTGAAAGCATGTAGGATTTGTGCCCAGAACAAAGTGGAACAAAGAGCACCGGCAGGTCTAATGGGAAATCGACCGAACATTAATCAACCTTGGCAATGAATCAGCTTGGATTTCATCGGCCCGTTTCCTCGCTCAAGATCAGGAAATCAGTATGTTCTTGTGGTTAATGATTATTTCACCAAGTTCACCGTCATGTTCCCATCGCGTTCTGCGACAGCCAAATCGCTTACTAAGCAAGTCGAAGAAGGTATTTTTCTGATGTTTGGATCTCCGCAATTTTTAATGTGCGATCAAGGAGCTCAAATGAAATCTAAAGAGTTCCAAGGACTTTGTCAGCGTTATAAAAGCAAAATTTTCTATACAGCTTCTTACCATCCTCAGGCTGATCCTACTGAACGTGCAAACCGAGTGGCAAAAACTATGATTCGTTCATACATTCAGAACAATAATCACCGTACATGGGATGAAAATTTAGCCGCTATTGGTTGTGCGATGAGAACTTCACGACACGAAACAACTGGATTTAGTCCTTACTATCTAAATTTTGGAAGAGAGCATAAACTTTATGGACAAGACTTCGTCGAAGATATTCACAAGATCGATTTGGATCCTCAAGATTATGTCAAAAAGAGACAAGCCGCATTTTCAAAACTCTATGTGGAAGTTCAGGAAAAGATCAAGTCTTCTCGCCTTATCAGCCAACGACGTTACAATTTACGTAGGCGACCAGTCGAATATACACCTGGACAGAGAGTTTGGCGTAAAAATAAAAGTCTCTCGGATGCCACGAAATACTACAGTGCCAAATTAGCACCAACATATTTAGGACCTTTTATTATTAAAAGAAAGACTGGTACTTGCACATATGAGCTTCAAGACCAGACCGGTCAAAATAAAGGTGTTTGGCTTGTACAGGACCTCAAGTTGTACAATCCGTTGATTGCAAGTGAGAGTTCGGACAATGAATAAATTGAGTTATTTATCTTTACTTATCTTTTCTGTTACTTCATTACTTTAAACTTTATTAATTTCTTTTGTGTGTGAGTAACGAATAAAGGTTCGCTTCTTTCTTTTTTTTTGTTCCAAATATTTTCACATCACCTCCAGCGGATGTGGAGTTCTAATGAAGTTCGGTTTCTGTCTCGGCGTGAAACTTGACAGGCCGAATGTAGTTGGTTAGAAATACTCCGCACGGCGTACCCGTGATAGTAGAAATCATATCAAGAGTACGGAGACAGACCAATCGCCTTCAGCCGGTTTGTGTCGTTGGTAGTGAATCAGGCCCTCAGCGGTTTACTACAATGGGTATCTGAGTTGTTAACCTTCAGTTGGCTTCTCACTTCACTTGTAAATGTTGTGGCAAACCTGTTATATGAATCTTCGCCTTCAGTACCTTCGGTGTATTATTAGCTTTTTCGTAGATTTTTTTTTATACAATAGTTTCTTGCTTATCGATTATGTCTTTAGGTTGCCACTCCAGCATTTAACATTTTATAGTATTAGTTTTATGGCGTTTATTTAATAGAACCTTTATTCTTGCTTGTTTCTTCCCGAATGTTTTTATTTACTTTATTACTTAATTGAAGGTCACTCAATTCAGGCTGTGGTTGTGTACACTGTTGTCTTGGCGTGAAACAAGACAGGAGTGGGTACGACTTTGTTTTCTCTAGGAGTTGACTTTCTTTTCGTCTTTCAGGTTTTACTTTTCGTTATTTTTCTTCCTTTCATTCTACCTTTACTTTCGATTTCAGTACCTACCGATTTTGACTTGATTTCTTGGAAATTTGGCTTTGCCGGATTTTCTTTAGTGATTACCCTGATTTGGACTTAGTATTTTACTTTTACCTTGATTTGTCTCTTTAGTTATTTGGTTAGCTTGGATGGATTGGCTAACGCCGGTTGATCTTTGCTGTCGCTCGTCTTAAAGACGTTATTTATTCATGATGACCTTTTTTTTTTTTGCTTCGTTCTTCCTTTTAGTTTTAGTGGTAAGTTTTCGTTGTAATTTTTTTTTTGTAAACCGTGTTGAGTACGGGATATTTGCAACGAGAACGTAATTTCTCTCTCTGTTTTTGCTTGATTTGCGTTGTTGATACATTTGCTTGATTTACTTTGTTGGACTTTCAGTTATTTTTGATTGATTTACGTTGCTTTATAGATAGACTGAGATTACCCATTTGGGGATTTAAGCCGCTGTTGGAACTGAATCGCAAGTAACGGAGTAATTTCGTTATTGATGTCGCTCAGATGCGATTTATTGATTATTAATTGATTTTGACTTCGTCATTTAGACGCTTGATACTTACCGATTTTGTATTGGTTCGGGTATAGCCCGACTTTATATTTACCGATTTTGTCCTATTTATATACAGCCTTCTTTTTTTTGCTATAGAAAAGGCTGAGGGGCCGTTGGTGCCCCTGGATGGCGCTTTGCCGTCTTTTGTGGAATGTTCGTTCTGCTGAAGGCAGATTTGCGGGCAGAGTTGTATTGTGGGGGGTGGCTGTCTGACCCCTGATTCAGTCTGTACATCGCTGCAGCACAGGGGAGGGCGAAACTACTGCGTATGACCTCGTCCGCAGGTCTCGTGTGATACGCCAGGCCAGGAGCAGAGCCGCCTTTCGGAACACCCTAATTAAATTTACCGTTGAAGGCTGTGGTACATTTAGTTGTCATCGACACGTTTGTATATTTTAGTTTAGTGTGTACTAAAACATACTCCCTTTGATTGGTGGAACATCTGGGTTACAACTGTTATTTTTTTTTTTTGTTATTGATTATCTTTAGTTTTCCACCTTTCGAGTACTGCTGTGTATTTGCTTTCCTTGGGTCTTTCTTGTGGGTGCGGGGTTGTACCGCGAGTTTGTTTGTATGAGGTTAGTACACGAGGTTCGCCAAGTCACATTTGGTTGCAACGCAATGCTAACTTAAGTCCGATATCCATCAAGTTCGCTTTTTTGACCTCTATACCATACAAACAGCTCGGGGTTGCATCCTTTCCTCTCTCGGAGTCTCCATGGGTCGTCAGCTGTGCAACAGTGCTTGAAATGATTTTTGGTTTCTATTATTTTTATTTTATTGCTTTTAGTGATTGATTGCTATATTTTAGTGGCTACGTCAGTAGCGTCAATTTTTTTTTTTTGGTCTAGGAGTTGATTGATAACTCGTGTGATTATTTTGTACATATAACTGATACATAATTCCGTATTTAGAGTTAGCTTACCTATCTGAATATTTCTGTTAACTTCATTGGATTATACATAACTGGGTACCTTGTGTTCTCTTGTGCTGGTGCGAGTATAAATTGTTTTTTTTTTGTTTGGTTATTACTTAGTTGAATTATCGTCGTAAAACTTCTTAGTGGAAGTTTTTCTCCTGCCGAAGAAGAGGGGAGTTGTAACGGTTTATTTTTAGTACTAGCGGTTAAAGCCTATTTTTGCTAAGGTGTGAGAAATAATCAATAATGTAGTGCCATTTCCTCTCTCTGAAAAACTATTAGTATGTGGTGAATGGAAACAAACCAAATTTTTATTTAAAGTTTATTATTATGTCGCCTTCACCTTTTTGTCAAGAACCTTTCAACATATTTGTTTTGCTGGTTATTAAATGTACATAGATATTTATAAAACATTTTACTAGTAAAAATAAGGCTATACATATATATATATATATATTACTCGTAACATTGTACTGTTACATATCTCTCTCTCTCGGTGTGTAGAAGTTGCTTTCCTTTCTTATGACATTTGTTGATTACCTGATCCCTTCTTTATCTTTTTGCAATGCCGTTACCTCGAGTAGCTGATCCAGCTTGTGTTGTACCTAAAATAAAGATAACTATTTGAATTCTGCGACTGCAGACTGAGATCTTAGGTAATATTGTCTTCGGTTGTACGTAAGGTGATATAGGTATGTCAGAGTTGCTAAAACGGTCTCTAGCCGCCGAATGCCTGGTTAATAAAGTAGAGCCTTACCTTATCTTTCATCTTGATTCCATATCTCCCTTGGCTTAGGGGTTGAAAGTCGATTTTTCTCCCTTGTTAAATGGCAGACCATGTCCTAAGTTAGTAGCCTAAAAACAGTCAGCTACAGACGGTGTAAATAGAGTAAGTTATTTGTTGTCAAATACATTTTCGAGGGAAATACAGTGGATTTTCCGTATTATATTTTCCTTTGTTTGGTTCTAGAATGGTGTGACAATCTGATCGTTAGGTACATTTCAATTTGTTGGTTATAAATAAACCCTGTTCCTTTCATTTATATGAATAGAAGTGGGCGTCAATTTCGATTTTAATCCCTTCGATCGACCTAACTTATTGATATGGTATTGACTGCTATCGGGTGATTTTTACCAGCCAATTGCATTGTATTGTAATCTGTTTATCGTTATGTAATTTAGGAGCCACTTGGGTGTTTATTTAAAGCTGGTAATCGGTGTAAAATCACTTAGTTTCTAGGTTGACATCTATCGACCTTTGCGAGATCGATTATATCGCTTATTCCTTAGATGTGGGAAATATATATCTGATGTACCGTTGGTTGTATACGGGTGACCGTGTTTGGTAATAATTTATATTGCCCATTTATTAGTTAATTAAAAACGAATTTCTTTAGTTTCACCGTCGCGCAGGAGGGGGTACAAGGGTAACCCAGGATTCTATTGTCTCCGCTCTTTGGTTATTTAATTATTTGTACGGGTTCGCTTCGGCTAGGTTAGTTCAGTAGGTTTTTGTGTAGGTACGAGGTTTTGAATTCTAGCGCCCTTTTTATTGACAGGAAGCTTTCTATTTTGTTGGTAGGATTGCAGCTCTTCCGGGAGGTCGTGCGCGATTGTTACGGCTTCCTTACTTACTTACTGACCTGTCTCCGTCGTGAAAGCGTGTGTCCAGCCAATTTTTTTTTCACGTGAGTGGATTTTGGATACCGTTTTCAAATTAAAACTTTCTGATTGCTGTGGCATTGGTTGCTGATTTAGATTGGAAGCTTTTTTTTACGGCATAGCCGGATATAAAGCGACGGAGTGCAGGTCAGGAAACGTGAAAACGTGTGAGACCTCATTGTCATCGGGTAAGTTTAATCATTTTATGTTTGAAATCAATTGCAGTCACTTTAATTTTGCTTTTATTTGTAAATAAAATATATTATCATCTTACGTTAATATTTAAAACCGTAAATTCTTGGTCAAAACTCATGTATTTTTTTTTATGCTTTCTGTTATCGATATCTATTTATGTCGCTAGAATTTTACAATACCGTATTGCGCATTTTACTTACAAAGTGCACGTTTTTCAAGCCTTTTTTTTTTATTCTATTGTCATTGTTATTTTATTGTCAAAAAAAAAAGGAACTCATCCGAACCGAACCGCGTGGCCTTAAGCCTGCATGTTGAAGTTAATGCCCAGTTTTTATTTCTTTGTGTTGCTATTAATTTAATCTGATTTCAATTTATAATGTGCCTAATTAGCCGAATGTAATTATGTAATTTTTGTGGTTAATTGCTAAGTTTTACATGTGTTTACTGCAATTGTTGGATATGGTTTAATTAATTTTTATTTGATTGATAATTATGTATTCTTTGCTTTAATTGATTTAAATGGCCGACATTGTGCAGCTGTTTTTTTTTTGGTATTGCTGAATTGAAGTAACTAACTGTAGTTTTCGGGTTTTTCGGGATTACGTGGTGGTAATATTTTTCTGGGGAATTTATTCAGGGTTGTAAAATTGTAAAACTATTGTCGAATAGGTTTGATAATTAAATAACATTATTTTCTGGGATTTTTGTAATTATGTGGGAATAATATTTTTATGGGTCGCTTATTCAGGGTTTGAAAGGGGATCTTATTTGGAGTCATTAGCACCCCATATCGGCGTGTGGGCGGCGCATGCGCAGTTACTGTATTGCGATTCAGCATATATATCTCTAAGTTCAAGTAGGAAATTACTTTGCAATTATTTTTTTTTTATTAATCTGAAAGTTGGGACTTCAATTTTGATTATGCGCGTGGCGCATGCGCACTAACTACTTTTTCTACAAACCAGTGGTTTTAATTTAGTGAGTTTCCTGCTTGGCTTAGATGAAGTTCTTTTAATTTTATTCGTCATCCTGAGCATGCGCAGTGCCCTCACGTCGATATTATTGTTGATTAATGTCTGCAGAAAGGTTACGGCACACCCTGTGAGGTGCGCAGATAATTTTAGACGCATGCGCGTGGCGCACGCGCAGTAATAATTTTTTTAAATTTTAGGTTTTCGGTATTATTAGGGTGGTTGCACAGTGTTGGTCCATTTACGTAATCATTTGGGCCTTCAGCCATTTATTAAATGTAAATTTTTCGCAAATATTGCCGTTGTGCTGATGCGCCTGTTTTACTTCTTAGGGTCCTTATACCGGGGCGCTTCTACCTAGCTCCTTTTACCTGAGCGCTTCGACCTAGCTCTTTTACTTGGGCGCTACCAGCCTTGCTCTAATCTGGGGTGTACCCAGAGGTGCCTACCGCTAGAGCCGACCACTAGCTTGCCGTCCTGGGGTGTACCCATGCTCGCCCGACAGGCATAGAACCTAAGGATTGGTAACGTACCGGTAGAGGCGTTAAGTGTAAATTGGCCGTAGGGTTTTTAAAGTTTTTTTTTTTGGTCATTAACCAGTTTATATAGCTACAATAATTGTTGTCACCGCCGCAGGGCTTATGTACATATTTGTGGGTTCTGATATGAACTGTAAATTTATCTGAATTAATTTTTCCTGGGCGTCAAACCCCAACATTGCTCTCTTCGAAAAATAAATGTAACTAGTGTGTTTGTAAAATTTTCTAGTTTTATTTGAGACGTCCCACCACACCCCTTCGTAATTTGCTTTTCTTTTGTTATAATTTATTTTTTTTTTATTATTAAGTTCAGTGGAGAGTGAGGTCCCACCGAGATCGCGGAGGCTTCCGTTTTGGCCTGGCTGCAAAACGGTGGCGCCCCTTATTACTCCCCCTACTCTTCGGCATTTGAGCTAGGGCATTTGCTCGCTCTCTCAAGGCCTCTCACCCTCGGCTGAACTTCGTTGGCAGTAATTACTTTTTCTTTTCTTGCTAATATTCACTAAAATTAAATTCTTTTTTTTTAATCTTTGGGCAAATAAAAGCGTAGCACCAGTCTGGCATATATAGTCCGACAGTTTAAGAATAAACATCTTCAACGAAAAAACAAGTTGGCAGACATATGGTTCAATAATGAATGCTTACACGAAAAGGAATCACTAGTAACTACATTTCCACATCTGCTAGGAGGGCTATCCAAGTGGCTAAAACAACATGGATTAGACATGAAGTCAAAAGGTGCTACTTTGCTCTTAACTTGATTGAGGTGAAACTTAAGTAACTACATCTCAAATTATCAACATTAATACATCAAATAGAATTTGATACCCTATATAGAGATATATTACAATATGTCAATGATATCAAAACTACTAAAATTGACAGATTACATAACAAAATCTTCATACTTGCTCAAAAACAATTACCTGAATGTGATACAGTTAATTACACTAAATCAAACAAATTTAATAATAAGAATGACAATAGAATTGACTTTAACCAGGTTGAGAGTATAACTGATAGTTCTCTACATAATGCTAGCTTTAGTAATGACGTGTTTGAGCATGAATTTAACCTAGGACACTTACCCAATGGCACATTGGGTAACAATGATTTTAATTTCCATCCTAGATTTATTAAGTTGTCTACAATTGAACTCAATAATAATGACATTGAAATTTTAAACATGGGCTTCAAATTTAATTTCCATAATAATCTCAATAAGAATAATTTAGCTCTTCTAGCTGCTGAAACTGAAAGAATACTTGAATCTTTTGAAGACCTCTCTAACACTGACTTAATCAGAACCAATGTAGCAAATACTATTAATCAGTACCTTAAAACAAAAAACAACCACAATAATTTTACAATGAATAAAAAAACCTAAACAACTAATTAATAAGATTAAAGACAATAAATTGATTATCACCAGGGCAGACAAAAGCAACTGCATTACTATACTTAATGAGGACGATTATATTCATAGGGTGGAGATTTTCCTTAGAGATGGTTTTAGCCACTGACGATAAAGCAAAGATAGACCATGCATCCCATTCATGTACGTAATTTTGCGCCGAGCCTACAACTCACTGTTTATAAGAGGACGATAGCATGGGCACGCTACTACGAGGTTGAATTAGCAGTGGCGTATCACTTTCAAAGCATTTTAAATGTTGTGTTAAAATTATCAATAATATCATTTCAATAACAATTATATAAAAATAGGTGACCATGATACAGGCCAAATCGTTTTCTAAAAACTGGCAAGAGCATTGCTGTATTTAGAATGAAAATAAAAAGTGATATTTTGATAGACGATGACGACATGCGAATGAATTCGTGGCTTCCAAAAATTATAAAAATATGAGAAAAAAGTGCCTCAGGTTAACATTAAACATAAAAACATATAAATAATAACAATATTTTAAAATTACAATTTAGTCAAATAAGTACGTCGGAATTTGCTTTGTTACCTAAGCGTTAAATAATACTTCACCTGGGGCAAATTGACGTATAACTCGTAGGCTGGAGCCTGAGGGCTCAAACCTAGAGAGGTGGCAACCTTAATAGTATTACATATTGCCAACGATTACATATAATCACAATCTTAACAGTACCTATTGTTTGTGACTTTCTCCAGTTATCGTCATTAACCAAGAAAAAAATAATAAAATGATTTAATGCAAAGGATATATTACATACATTACATATTATATGATACAAATAAAAAACAGTTCAGTTATCCTAAAAACAGGCAGTTCAGTTCTACTGTCCTGTAAAAAGTATGGTTTTATTTAATAAACTTCTTACCCTATTTTGCCTAGTATTTTCTAAATTCTTTAAGGTTTCGTGATAAATGTAAATATTAAAATAAATCTTTCATATAACTTTAATTAACGTTGAACTGTGGCTGTCTACTACTGGGGTGTCTTCTTACAGATAATTGCCAAAATAATCGTGTACTGTAATGGGGAGATACCGCATTGTATTGGAATTTAATTCCTAAGTAAATTATTAATATTTTTATTGAAAATGTTTGTTGTATTATTGAAAAACCTAAAATATTTTTCATTCAGCATTGGGAACACGTGAATGGTTAGTTATCCAGACCTAATAACTATATTTGATTTTTGGCAAAACATAGAGGAACAAATAAAAAATTGCCAATTTCTTTTTTTTAATTTCAGCCTTTTTTAATTTTATTTTACCTTTTCTGTGGAGACGTTACTTGAGACAGTTTTTCTCTAAGACAAGATTTTGGCCCGATGCTTGTTGAGAAAAGAAGTCAGTGGCGTAAAAACCGCCCCCGCAGGTCCAGAATTGCGGGGGGCGCCCTCAAATCCCTTGATAAAAATAATAAATCAAATGAAAATCGACGAAAACAATAGTTTCATTATCATTGCAGTACATTATTTTAAAATTTCATTATTTTTACAACAAAAAATTGTTCTTTGTTCTCTACAATACTTTATATCCTTCTATATTAAACAACTTTAACAAATGACAATATTTTTCACTACAGTGTAAGTGTGAAGACAGGTGCAAAATAGCAGGACGCTTTCAAAATTTTGCGGGGGGGGGGGGGCGCACATGCCCTTAGTTACGTCACTGAAAGAAGCCCTATCAGTTGAGTCTTTAAAAATGTTTAGAACAGCTTAGTTATACTAAAAACAGGGTTGATTTCTACTGTCCCTTAAAAAGTATGGTTTTATTTAATAAACTTCTTACTCTCCTTTCCCTAGTATTTTCTAAATTTTTGGAAGTTTCATGATAAATGCGAATATTAAAATAAGTTTTTAATATCAGTTTAATTAATGTTGAAGTATGGCCATCTACTGGGGTGTCTTCATACAGATGATGGCCAAAATAATCGTATACTGTAACGGGGAGATAGCGCATTGTATTGGAAATTAATTCGTTAAGTAAATGATTAATATTTTTATTAAAAATGTTTGTTGTTTTATTAAAAAACCTAAAATATTTTTCCCCTGTCTGGCATATTTCAACAACTAATTTTGAAGCATTGGTAAGGTTGCCATATCGCTTTTTATCTTGTAGTTTAGAAAGAGAATCATCTGAATCCAATAAAGTAATACATTTAAAGCAACTGACACATTTTTTTAAGCTTTTCACCACAAATCCTGCAACATAAGAAACAATGTCTTGAACATAAATAGTGAGATGCCACATTTCTGAATCCATAAAGTTCAATTCCTGAATATTTCGTCTAATATTTTCTTGAAATATTTTATAGTCTTCACTATGTTGCAAATCCTGCCCTTCATCGTTTACAGTGATGCCACCACTTCCACAATACAAAATTGGTATGTTTTCCAAATTAATCACATTTCCACTATCTGCTCCAGAGATCTCTGACCTTACAATCAGACGCTTGTACGCCGCTTCAAAATGACGGGCAGTGGGGTTGTTGTTGTAGCCACCCTTACTTCTAATTGCCCCAAAGAAAAGTTCTAGATGATCTTGCGAAAGTTTGTAGGTCAAAAGAAATTTTAAAAGTTGCTTTTCTTTGACGTAGACGTTATATAAGTTCTTTAGGCTTTCTATACATATTAAGAAGCCTAAAAATCCAGTTTTCCTGGGGCAATCAAGGACTCGCACTTCTCCTACTCTTAGACCTACTATGTATTCTACCATTTTGTCCAGTAAAAGAAAAACGTTATTTTCAGTTGCAGGTGACAGTGGTTTTTTATACAAATATTTGGCTAATCGGTTTCTTGAGTTAAAAACATCAAATAAGTCATTAAAGTTCTGAAGGAAAGTTGCAGTACCTTCCACATTCTGAAAGCCTGAATGATTAATGTCATGTTTCATAAAAAGAAGAGCATCAGCAACGCTTTTGCTTAGGGTCTGAGTAGCAAGCTTTACCTTCATTTTTTCCCTTACCCATTGGAGGTGTCGAGGACGGATTTTGGTCGCTGCGTGAAGTCCTTCTTTAGATTGCAAATCCACCAATTTTGAAATGAAATCCCAAATAATTTCTTTCCCATTTAAATCTTGTAAATATTTTTGAGATCCAAAGCAATTCCTTACCAACTTTATCATATGACAAGGATCAAGAAATATGAAAATCTTTTCGTTGGTAATGGGGTGCAAAAAATATGTTTTTAGATGAAGAGGATCACTAAGATCCACGCCAAGACTTTTAGCCATTGTAAAATTGGCTGCCGCACCATCAAATGTTAGTGATGTCACAATCACTCCACTTTCATGAACAAACCCTAGGCATTTCTTCACCAGTTCCGCTTTTGCGCCACCTGCTAAACCATCTAATAAAAAATATTCAACTGGAAGTTTCTATGAGCCGTTTAGAGGGACTAGCATAAACACTAAGGCTTCTTTAGCTTGTGAAAGAATGTCGTTTTCCATTTTTGCCCCGAAATCTACATGTCCTGTAAATTTGGTTCCTGTCCATTCAACCTGTTTTCGGATAGCCATTTCATCAAAAACCAAATTGCACAGTATCTGCTTGGAGGCTGCTTTCGCGTCGCGACATTTTAACTTTAGAGCTACTAATGCCTCTTTTGAGAAACCGGGTGTGCCATCAATAGACTGGTACCATTTAGAAAGGGTAGAGAGATGCGGCAGAGATCTGTTAAAACATTTTCTAACAAAGGTATACCCTCTAGGGGAATAGAATGATAGAGTAAGGGCAAAAGAACGGATAGCGGGTTCATATTTTTGTTTCGTAGGCCCTTTTAACATTCTCTCTAAAATTGCCTTAGCAGGACCATCCAATGAAGCCTAAAAAAGCAAAATTTTAAATTATGTCCTCATTAAGGATGTTACTATATTACCATTATTGCGGGTTCTGACCCTTCACGCCCTCTCCTTCAGCAATTTAATCAGATCTGTTAGTGTGTTTGTTTTTATTTTTAACCTTCTGACGGTACCATGAAGATTTTTAATGGCTTTTCTTTGCTTAATGACCTTATCTTTGATCTCCCTAAAGTGCCTTTTAGCTTTTGTCGGAGTAGAAAAATCGTCACTGTTTAAATCTCCCAAATATCTCTTTCTTTTTAATGATGATTTTCTAGAAAAACATTGTACTTAGTAAAATGCACCTTTTAAAATAATATATTTGCTATTCAATTCTTATATTTTCACAAAAATTTTCATTTTATAAATATACAAATTATAATTTTTCACAAGTCCACCCAATTTCTGAGGTTCCTACTCAATTTTGGCTGTACTCATTAATTTGAGGCAACCATTTAAAGTTTTTATAGTCAACTCGATTATGGGTAAGTCAGTGTTCACCATGATTCTAACTAGCTTTGTAAAGATGAAATTCCTTCTAGTATCCCCTGAAGATGGACGTCTAGACGCCCGAAACATGTAGGGAACAAGAATTTTACCTTTATTAAATTTGTGGAGGAAGACATTGTCGTTTTATTTACATTACGTAAACTCCACTGCAAGTATGGACTACTTTTTCAACTATATTAGATTTTTGGTAAAATATAGAAGAACAAAAATAAAAAATTGCTAATTATTTTTTTTTTATTTCGGCCTTTTTACGTAATTTTATTTTACCTTTTCTGTGGAAACGTTACTTGAGACAGCTTTCCTCTAAAACAAGATTTTGGCCCGATGCTTGTTGAGGAAAGTGAAGCCCTATTAGTTGGTTCTTTTAAAATTTTTAGAAGTTCATCCTCAGTTTCTGAAGCAGTCAGTGTTGTGGAAGAAGTTCCAATATCTAATGCTGTTATTGGCTTTGATATCGTCGCCGCACTAGCAGTTCTGTTCTCTGAAAAAGGGCTCTGGAATTCTTCGAATTGAAAAGTTCTAAAACAAAAAATTGAGTTTGCATTAAATATTATATTGTAAAGTCAACACACCCTTACAAGTAGTTTTCTAATGTTTTTTGTTTTATCTGCATATGGCAGCAAGATGTTCCTCAATGGTTTTCGAGTTTTTTAAAATTTGCGCCTAACGCGACAATTTTTATTCATAATAAAAATTTGTTTTATTTCGTTTATAATACATTGTAACGAAATTTATATACACTATAACTATACAAACCGTTCTATGATGTCACTGCAGGTATTACAACCAAAAGTTATATGCGACTTAAACCCCATTCGGGTGTCTTTAATAACTTCAAGCCTTCCTAATTGACAATGCAATGAATGATCCCACTGTAATGATATTGCCATGTTAATAATATTTGCATAGCCTCCACTACCAATACTTTTAGGTCTATGGATTGACTCCCTAAAAAGAACCATTCAAATTTAATACAAACTTATTAATTGGGAAAAATTTAGATTTTTTAAAATAAATAGTGACTTTAATATTGGGTTACTGCTGAATTTTACAATAAAAATTTGGTACCAAAGTAGTAAAAAAAACTGTTCTAAACAATTTGTAAGAAGGGTGCATTTTTGCTTACATTTCCATAGCCTCTGATGGCACATTGCCCTCTGCATCTGACTCTTTGTCTGTCTCTGAAGGAGTACCTTTTATAGGACGTGATAATTGTTCTAATAACTTTAACCTAAAAATCAAGATAGACTATAAAAAAAGTAGACTTAAAATATAAACCTACTTTAAAAAAGCTCGAAAAGCAATAAATATTATTTTTGATTTAAATCAATATTCTTGTAGTTACTTTTGCTTGCCCAGACATTTAAAAGCTGAGCATAACACCATAAGTAAGTTGATTACTGTATCGAGAATGTGTTATATTATCTACATTATTTCATACAAATGAGCATTTTTAATGCCTTCTGTTTTTTTTCAAATCTTTATATTTAGGTATTTCTTTGTCGTGTCTCTTAATAATAATAATTGTAAGCAAATTTGTTAAAATTTTATTTTGAAACTGTAAAACGATATAGAACGTTATTCTGAAATATCTTATTTGGTCTACAGTCTAGCCCTTATCTGTTTTTAGCCTCGAAAAGGAGAAACTACTTAGGTGTTACTTATAGTTTTTCCAAAAGTTTTATTTCACCTGTCTTCCCCCACCCGCACAACTTTTTTCTTTAAAATATAAAGATTAAAATTGGGCAGAAACTACAGAAACCCCTACTTTTTGGAAGTGGTTAAAAAAACTTACAGATCATTTCATTTTTGTAACAACATACCTCTTTGGAGGAGTCCCCTCTATGGTCGAATCAGAGCTGAAAGAAATGGGATTCAATTTATAGGTAAGAAAAAAAATGTTAGTTGCTATATTATAGCTATACCTATATTCTATTAAAATAATTTCTCTAATCCACAATATAAACGTCTAATATCACATATTTTGTAACTTTCTCAGGTAGAGTTAAAGGGACGGTTTTTTTTACTAAGCCTGACACGAAGTACCTATAGGTCACCCGAAAGTTTACTGATAGCTTCAGAACAAAATGTGTTTAGAATCTGTGTGTGAGTAAAATATAAAAGCGCAATAAAAACGATCATCCTATTTAAAATATTAAAGCTGACAGCTACTTTCCCTATAACCACACAAGATAGGAAATTGCAAATCTTTTAAAGGAGACATTTACATAAATTAAAACATGCAAAGTTTTAAGAGGAAATATTTAGTAGTTTATTTAAAAGTCTTAATGGTTGTTCCTATTGAATTTTCCCATACAATACTCATTCATAGAATTTCACGTACCTTATATTAATTGACTGATTTCTCCCTACATAGAATGGCTTCGGGTTAACTCCACTTTTTAAGTACTTCACTCCGTTTTCTTTAATACAAAAATCGTCCTCATTAAAGGACATACCAAAGCTCTTTGTGGTAATGGTTTATCTTCTTCAAACCCGACTAAAGTAAACCATTTTTTTCTATGTACGGGATCACTTGGAAACCTTAAATATAATAATAATTGAAATCTATTTAATTGATTGAACATTTTCCTGTAACAATGTATAAATACTGAACAATTTGTACATTAGTATGTAATGTTTAAAATAATAGTAGGTAAATAAATGGTAAATAACTTGTAATACAAGGACACTTATTTCATGCCCAGTGGTATCTCAGGAGAGGCCGGCGGCTCTTTTATACCATAAAAAAAACTAAAATATGGAGTTTAATAAGATATTAAACATAAACCTAAACTTTTTACGCCGATTTTATAACAAGTACCTAACAAATTAATATTCTTCATTATTGTATTTTTAATTAATTATTCTACAATTTTTGCCAATCTAACCTATTTAAAACAATAGTGACTTTGTTGTTCAAAGCGCAATTATTTATAATAGCCCTGTTAAAATTAAATTAATATTCTGTTTGACATCGACATTAAAAAAATACCTTCATGCACCGCTACTGTTGGTCGAATTATCAATAAAATATTTATCTCATAAATACTTACTTATGAAAAGAAAATCCAGGCACTGAATCGGTTATTTTGCAAACCTGACACTGTCTCACCATATTGTAAAATTATAATTATCTCACAAAACTATAAATCACAATAATCTCCCACTAAATTAATTTATAAAGCCGAAAATGCTTTGAAATAATTATAGTGTCAAAATTGTGACATTTATTTTCTTATTTTCGCCTGCTACCGCTAGAAGGCAGACGTTGCCACATTTTGCGGACTCTACACCAGTGTCGAATAGTCCGAATTATATAGCTACCATTCTAGCTGTAAAATTAATTTTTGATTGACTGCCACTACTGCCAGTCAACAGGTTTTCTTAAAACCCGCATTATGTGCGGCCATAGCACTAGTAAATACCAAATTGTTACAAATTGAGTCAATTTAAGCAGAAATAAAACCCAAAAGGGGTAAGTTTTGGACTCATCGGCAACAATGTACAAATATTTTTAGCGTGGAACTCGCATGGAACCTGGCGGTGTTTTGCATCTGACCTCTCGTCTGCTTGTTATGATAAAAGAGCATGCGGCGTCCATCTTTGCTTTATCGTCAGTGGTTTTAGCCTCTCAAATAACCCTACTAACAAATTTTTCTCATACGTTAAATCAAACCTGGATATAACATCAAATATACTCAAACATTTAAAAACTAATAAATATAGACTATATCCTATGAATCCATCTGTGCCACTTTTGTATGGCTTGATAAAAACCCATAAATCCCCCCCTTTCCCTGTAAGACCAGTCGTTAGCTATACTCAGTCTCCAGCATCTTGTCTATCTAAATGGCTTAATCACATTATTGTGTCTCATACTAACTTCTCTAATCCTACTTCCATAAAAAACAGTAAACATCTAACTGATAAGTTATTACACTTAAAGGTCCCAGCTGACACTACAATCTCATTTGATATTAAAAACTTATTCCCTAGCATACCACCAGAGGATTGCATTGAAGGTGTTAGAACTGTATTATTTGAAAACTCTAATCTTAACACTTTTCATATACTGAATATATGCTTACTGGTCGATACAGTACTTAAACAAAATTTCTTCCAGTTCAATGAAAAAATATACTGTCAAAATATCGGGGTCGCAATGGGATCTAACCTTTCACCTTTGCTTGCTGAAATATTTCTGTTTTTCTTGAAAAAGAAAATTAAATTGCATCCTTTATATGATAAATTTTTATTTTACTATAGATATGTGGATGACATATTAGCTTGCTTTAGTGGTACAGAGGATGAATTGAATAGTTTTCTTAACTTTATTAACACATACACCCTTCAATAGAATTCACTATAGAACATGAAATTGACAATAGTATCAATTTTCTCGATTTAACTGTAACTAAATCTGATCAAGGACTGCAATTTTCAATCTTTCACAAACCTTTATCGACAGATACTATTATACCATTCAACTCTAACCATCCAATAGGCCATAAATCAAGTGCTTTTCATTCCTTTTTTCACAGACTTTTTGCTATCCCTATGAATAATTATAATTTCAACAATTACCCAACTTGCTACAAATAATAAATATCCTGTGCACATCATTAATAAAATATATTATAAGAATTTAAATAAACATATCAATAGACATTTATTATCTAATCAAAATATTATAAAGCCTAGATTTTATACTAGCTTACCCTATATGGGAACGATATCCCATAACATCAAAAACATATTCCTTAAATTCAATAACAACATTCATATATCTTCCAAAACTCAAAACAATTTAAAAAAATATATAAATAACAATAAAGATACTATTGAGGTACTACATAAATCTGGTGTTTACAAACTGAGTTGCACTTATAGTGATGAATCCTCCACTTGTAACTGTTGTTACGTCGAATGTACCGGTCGAAAGTTTTGCATTAGAATAAATGATCACCTCTCTCTAATAGAAAGAAATAAAAATAAACAGTTGCCTGTTGATACTAAATCAAATTTCTCGAACCATATTCTTAATGCTAAACATACATTCGATCCAGAAAGGGGAGTTGAAATATTGCATGTGGTACCCAATGGTAAAACATCTAATTTATTGGAAATATTTGAGATCGATCAAGCTATCAAAAATCCTGAAATCCAAGTCTTGAATAAACAAATTACCTTCGACTGTCTTCCATTTTTTAATTCTCCCCAAATTTAAACACCATTATATTTTTTGCATTCAAGTTCTTGTTTTATCTTTCGCTTTAAGTTATATTATAATAACAAACAATACAATATCAACTAATTATACTAATTAACCTCCAATATAATTTTAATTTCAAGTGTCAAACTCAACTGAGACATAACCATTGTTGCATTTGAGTCCTGACGGTTGCCTATGCAATGTTTTAGCTTTTCATTTACGGTTTGTAGTGCTGCCATCTAGGGTTACTATCTTTGGTTTGCATGCTGCTATAGGCCCGGTGATTTCAAAGAATTTTTGGTTGCAGTTGTTGATTAATAGTTACAGTGAAGAAAATATCACAGGTTCTTTGTTTTATGCTTTACTCACGTCATTGCTCATTCTTTATTTAAGATGAAACTAATGTGTACACACCCTAATAAGGGAAGTAATTTTCCCCCTTCCCCTTTTTTTTTAACTTAGTGACAATATTGTTGTATATCTAATTCCTCCCCTTCTATCTGTAGAATCCTGTTTGAATTTGCCGCTTTTGGACTTGACAGTTGATTACCGGAAACTTGATTTAAATTACGCATATAAAAAAGGAAAAAAAGGTGTAACTAGTAGTACCAATTCTGGGTACTCACCATTTAGCGACGCCATTTGCTTTGAATAGCATGTTGAATTTAAAATTAAAATTAATTTCTTCACCTGGCAACAGGAAGAAAATTAAAAAATCAACAATTTAATGACTTAAACTCCAATTTCCAATTTTTAATTTTTTATTTTTATTTTAATTAATATAACAAGTGAATAGTGACCACTTGGTGAGTACATAATTAATAATAGTATAACAAATATAAGTAACAAACCGTTAGGTTGTGAGATTAAATGTCTGATTGCTGTCTATGAGTTTCTAGAATTTGAAATTTTCTCTTTTCAGATGTATCCCACTTTTATATGAAATGACATAGTCTCATTTTGACAATTTTTAAAGAATATCAGGTTCATTTAGTTACATTCAGAAATAATCTAATCCAACATAACATTAAACATGTCCCCTCACTAAGCCGGTTTCATTAAAAAAGAATGAATTGATATGTTAAAATTCTTCTTTTACAACATGTTTTGACTTCAACATTGCTTAAATCACTCTACTATGATTAAGGTCCTTTATTCTACTTGCGTATAAATCAACTCCTACCTTTACATGGAGATACACCGTTCTTATACTAAACTCCTGTCGATTCCAATGGTTGCATAATCTGCATTATAATATATTATATTATTGAATCACCTCTCTGCTCCCCCAACTGTTTTAACTTCTTTTCATATTAAAATCTCTTAAATGGTTAGTTGCTGAGGATGACTTTCTCTAAAGTCGAAACTAGCACAACACATACGTTAACAAATTTAATTTAATTCATCGTCATTTTATGTATTTTCTATAACCCTTGTTTTCTACCCTAGAGGGGCAAATAACTTTATTTGGTGGTAAAGACAGACCTTTATTTCTATTTAATTTTAAATATTATCTTTTTATTGGCTTTGTCTTTGAATCTACATAATCATTAACGTAAATACTTTTGGTAAACGAAATGTACTTTTCCTTGCTTTGAGCTATCACGTCAATTTTATCACCATGGCGACACAATTCTTTGATAAACATGTGACTATCATAACCACTCAAATTATGAAATACAATTGGTATAAATGTAGGTACTTTATAATTTAAATTACAAATCGAAGGAGCAGCACCAGGTCTTTTATTTCCCGTTATGTGACAATGATCCTTTACTTTATCATTATTAACGAATGGACTTTCACAGATGCTGCATTCTGTGGCATTATTAAAATCTTTTATTTCATCGGATTTCAAACGCTTCATTGACCTAGTATCTTTCAAATACGTATTGTATAAATTTCTTAGATCTGTCTCAATGCGGGATACAAATACCTGGGCTGCATCATTTCCGAGTTATAACTTAAATTTTGAAATATAATCATCAAAGAAGCACTTTATTAGATATGCAAAAGAAAACGGTTCATGTTTTACATTTGAGCAGCGATGCAAAGTCTGCGTAAACAACGAATGGTACACGCATTTGTTTTTCGATATTTTCAAATTTTAAAATGTTTTCCACTACACTTTTCCCAAATTTATCAACTTTTAAATCAACTGATGGTGTAACTGAGAATTTATGTTTACAATCATTTTGTAAGTGTAATGTCAAGGCTGATGATGATATAAAATAAATAAGACAACCGTCACAGAAATAAAATTTCTCTTTACGTGATGATATCTGACTTGAACATAACCTTGATAAATCCTTTATCCAACAGTAATGACTTATTATAATTTATATCGCAAATCTGTGTATCATCATCATCCCTAATATTAAAATCTTTCATTATTAACAATACATTTACATGTATGTTTAGTTTTTTACTAGAATATCTTAATGGACCAACAACTTCATATCTTAATCTGTTATTTTCAAATACAGATTCTAAACTGTATACGTTAACGGAAATATTATTCATTTGTTCAAACTTGGAAATGTCACGTTTTATCAGTTTTATTGGTAAATTCATACCTGTGAGATTTACCACTCTGAAGTAATGGGAATATAAGGTCATCTGTGATGACATGGTACTGACAGGAAACAATGCCGACATGGTGGCCCAAGCGAAGAAACATTCATCTTGGTTGTTAACATTAACAATAGCATTCTTCAGTTTAATGACTTTCGGTAGCTTGATATAAGACAATCCACCAAAGGGTTTATATTTATTGATGTTTACCTCCAAGTATACAATTTTTTCTAATGCCCAACCTGAAACGTAAAAATATATGTGTAATAACTAAATTTGCTTTCATTTATTGATCTATAACATACCTGAATCCTTTTCCAGAAATTCCGTTGGTTGAACCTTCCTTGCCTCGAGAAACGATTGGTACACTTGTTCCAAGTCGCTTGCAACAGTAACAATTTGGTTACATGTGTTCAACGACTTTTCACTAAAGGTATCCTGGGCTGGAAGAATGTATAATCCCACCACTACCATGTTTATTTTTAGGGTACCACGAACTGCTACTATTTCTCGTACTAGACTTAACACATGTGTTTTAATTTCTTCAAAAAATTGTGTGTAGTTTATATTATGCCAATTATCACCGCTTATCCGATATGTTGCAATCCTCTTTTTAACAGCACTTTGCATAATTTGAACGCCATGTGACAGTGGTACACAGGAATTACTTCGATGTTGGAGTGTTTTTTGATAAGCGCCTACTTGTTTATGTGGAACAGCTACATTGCAAGTTACACATGTTCGCATCTGGGATGTTGGTGCAGCCGTATTGACTCTGCACCGCTTTGCAGAGTCAACGTTCACAAGTCGAGCGCGACAAAAGTCTTTCTTGTATCGTAACATGTTGTAACTATGACTAAATGATTTACCACAATCTTCACACACATAATCCATGTTGTATTACTAGGTAATTACTGTAAAATCGTTTTGCAGAATATATAGGGGGAATAATACCACAAACAGCGCATGCCCAAAGTCACATCATGGTCACACCATGGGCATACAACTTCAAGATCGAGGTCAAGGTGATCTCACATCAACTTTCATTCAAGGTCACGTCACGTGACCTTGAACCTACTGCGCATGCTGAGACTCGGACTCCGTATTATCACACTACTCGTATAACTTAAAAATTATATAATACTTCGATTTGCTTGCCCATGATAATAATAAACGAAATTAATAGCATTCCTAAAATACACCTCAAACTCGCTCGGTTGAAACTTTTTTATACCTATCTATTGAGTCTAGACCTCAAAAACGATTGAGAAGCTACAGACGAGTCTAATGACAAGGTGGAAGAGAGCTGCACCGCGATTGAAGAGCACGGACCATCAGATATCAAAATTTGTCAGTCGTATACGAGGTTTCTCAAAATATATGAATTTTGCTCAAGAGTAAAGTACCTTTATTCTTGGCAATATCGAAAATTATTATAAAGAAAAGATGTTTAGAATTAAAAATAACTTTCAAATACTCATTAAAAAAATATTTATTTAGAATTGTTTTATCAAATTTATAATTATTAAATGTAATGCATTTATGGGCTCAAGTTTTCAACATTATCGCAGAGAAAATGTCTAAGAAATAGTATTTTAATAAATATTTGAAAGTTATTTTTAATTTTAAAGATCTTTTCTTTATAATAATTTTCGATATTGTAAAAAATAAAGGTACTTTAAAATCATATTTTTTGATAAACCTCGTATACGACTGATAAATTTTGATATCTGATGATTGCATATTGGGTTTTAGACCATGCAGAACTTTTTAGGAAGTATAATTTTTTTTCGTAACATTAATAATAAAAAAGTTTCCCATATGCCGCCAACTTACGTAGACACACTGCATATAGGGATCTTGAAAACTATAGAAAATAGAGAAACAGTTAAATAGTAAAAGTTTTAGATGAATGTATCTGCAACTTAAGGCTGCTTTATACGACTCTATTTTTTTTTTGTTTATGAAATATTTTAAAAATACCAGAAAGTTGAATTTTCGAAAATTTGCTGTAACTTTTTATTTTTCACTATTTTGCAAATCTGTAAAAACATTTTTAAAACAACTTTTTAAGTCAATTTTAGTTTTGCAATTGAATTTTAAACACGACGTTTCAGTTATTTTGAACCATCATCAGATTTTTCTTTTCTTAGGGGCGCTATATTAAATTTTGTACATATATATACAGGGTGGCCATTTGAAAACGAAACAAAGCCAATTTTGGGCACCCTAGGTTATTGAAAGCAAAAACGCTCGGACCCGTCGATATTTGATCATAGGGGGAAACATTTTTTTGGTATTTTCACCCCCTGAAAGTCATACCCCTAGCGGGGTCGATAACTACCGCCAAAATTTTAAGTGGAATGGGGGGTCGAGTGATACTTTGTTTTAAAGGTATTTTTATGTAGAGTATAACACCAGAATTTAACATCGCTACTATCTACCTAGCCTGTACAGTAGCTCACCAAAAGTACAAAAACAGGTTGGTTTTACCTTTTTTATTACAAAAAATGACAACGATAAATAGCATTTGCTGATGTAAAACTTTTGCTTTTTTGACAATTTTAGTTTTATTCCTGTAGCTTTAAATTATTGTTGCAGATCATATCCTTCGGTCGCGGTAAAGTGGTAAGGTTTAGCTAATTTCGTTACATAATCGGCATAAATGTGATAATGGTATACTCAGTTGCGTAAAGGGTGCAAGCCATTTCATTATTTTTTGCAAACAGAACTGTGCTAATAGAACTGCTCAACTGTCTAGCAATCAACATCAAAATCGACAAGTCCATCAAAAGTACATTTTGGAACTGGGGAAATAATTTCGGTAGACGGGGTCAGAAGCTAACAGAAGAAGTGAAGTGGAAAATCCAGTAGTAAATGAAGCTACAGAAGTGGCGATTTTAGGGCATGTAGTTCAACATCCGACACTGAGTACACGAAAGCTGGCGACAGCATCTGGTTTTAAGAGAAGCAGCAGAAAAACGGTAAGGTGAATCGTCACAACTGTTGTTATTGGTCTGATTCAAATTCCAGAATATTTCGTGAATCCCAGAATATACGCAAGATCCGGAAAGACTGACTGTTTGGGCTGGCATTTTTGGTAACCGTATGATAGGCCCTTTTTTTTACCTGGCAATTTAACAGGCGAAATATATCTGGAATTATTACAAAACGCCATTTATCCAGCGTTAGTAGAAATTATTGAGAATGACGATTAGTACATGGAAAACCACTTAATATTCCAGCAAGATGGTGTGCCACCTCACTTTGCACTCATTGTTCGTCACTGTTTGGACCAAATGTTTCCAGGACAATGGATTGGAAGAAGGGGAAGGAGAGGAAGAAGAGGAAGTATTGAGCGGCCCCCGCGTTCTTCAGATCTAAGCCAGTCAGATTTTTTTTATGGGGCCACTTAGAAACTAAAATTTATGCCACCCAGCCAACATCTTTGGAATACCAACAGAATGGATAAATTGATGGTCGTCAAATCATCCCACATTTGCTTTAAAATGTACGAGAGCGTTGAAAATAAAATCTCTACTATTACATGGAGGCCCAGGGGCAGCATTTCCAGCATTTACTGGACTGAGTTGTAAGAATTTTTTTTGTAATAAAAAAGGTAAGAAAATAACATAAATAAACATAAAAACTGTTTTTGTAATTTTGGTGAGCCACACTGTACAAGCTAGGCGGATAGTAGCGATGTTGAACTGTGGGGTTATACTCTACATAAAAATACCTTTAAAAGAAAGTATCACTCGACCCCCCATTGCATTTAAAATTTTGGGGGTAGTTGTCGCCCCCGCTAGCGGTATGACTTTCAGGGGTCGAAATTGACAAAAAAAATGTTTCCCCCTATAGTCAAAAATCGACGGGTCCGAGCGTTTTTTTTTAAAGACCTGGGGTGCCCAAAATTTGTTTTGTTTCGTTTTTAAATGGCCACCCTGTATGTACGATACATCATTTATTTATACATAAATTAAATTGACTTGAAAAACAATAAAATTAATTTTCGCAACATGTCAAATTTGACAACAGTACTAGAACGCCCCAAACTTAATACCAATTAAAAATTTTACATTTTGTAATATTCACGCAACACTGCATGCGTTGTTGCAATCAGGAATTCTCCAGTAATCTATGAATCAAAAATAAAATCTAGTAGCCTATGGTCACTACCTACCGCTTGAAAATGAAAAAAAAAAAGATTACTTGTTAAGACGAGTGCAAGTAATAGATTTTCTTTCTTTGGGATCTTCTTTGACTTCTAAGTCAGGCAGAGCCTTTAACATTTTTTATTCTTTGAGGCTTGTGTCGGCCAATCTTCTTATGATTTTTTGGTTTGGGGAGAGCCCTAAGTCGCTTAATGTGTCATGTAGTTTTGAAGAGCTGGGCTTGTCGAGACCACCAGCATTAGTGCCTCTCTACAATAGCTGGGGGCAGCCAATTCTTCGGCAACTTGTAGGTGGAGCCCAGGGGAGATTGTACGTGGGTTTGTCCAATTAGTGGATTTGTAGCGAGGTCGTCCGTAGTCGTCTGTAGTACTCCATTATAATTTTGTCATAAAATTGAGTTAATGTTGGTATGTCAATGTCCCTTTGAAGTACCCTAATTACAGCATACCTTGGGGCATCCGCAATGATTATAAGTCCCTATTCTGCACTAACTGGAACTTGTTGTGCTCTGTCCTGCTTATTGTGCACCATGTTGGTACACCATAAGTTAGGATCGGCCTGACCAAGGCTTTGTACAAGTTAACTTTGGTTCTATAACCAATCTTACTTTTCTTGTGAAGCAAGCAGTAAATTGAACTTAGCTGTTTGACAGCCTTATTTCTTCTTAGTTTGGAGTTTTTCCTCCACTTTAACCTTGCGTCAAAAACCAGTCCCAAGTACTTGACTTCCTGTACCCAATTTACCTGAATGCTATTTACCGATAACCTGGTCTCAGGTCTTCTTACTCTGCTCTTCGAGAAGATGGCTTTCGTCTTGGCAGGATTCAAGCGAATCTTCCAATCCGAAAGCCATTTTTTTATAGCTCGGATCTGCCTCTGCAGTCTTGTCACCACCAGCCACGTTTCTCTTGACACCGGAGTGATTGGAGCGAGAGGAGACCCTTGCGGGACTCCCGCCCTGATGTGCTTTGGCTCAGAAATCGCGCCCTCCGACGAGGCTGCAAAACTTCTGTTCCTCAAAAAGGAGGTGACCATTTTAATTAGGTAGTTGGGGACCCCCAACCTTATTAGTTTCAACGTCAGACCGCAGTGCCAGACCTTGTCGAACGCTTTTGAGATATCGAAGAAAACCGCATCCGTGTGTGCTCTACTATTGAAACCTTGCAACACCCTAGTTACCAACCTAGTTGTTTGTCTTATCGTGCAATGCTCTCCCCTAAAACCAAATTGTTCATCAGACAGAACATTGCGCTCAATGACAAAGTTGACCAACCAAATCAAAATTATTTTTTCAACTATTTTGGCAAGACTGGACAGCAGGCTTATCGGCCTGTAGCACTACCTTTGCTTTCTTCCACACACACGGGTAGTGGCCCTCCTCGATAATCGCCTGGGATAGGTTTACTATGTCCCTTAGTATATTGTTAGGCAGATTGCGTAATGCTGCATTTCTTATGCTATCTAAACCAGGGGCCTTTCTGATGTATAAATTATTTAAGATGCCAGCCACCTCCTCCATCGTGACATTTGGCACATTCTGGATCAGGTGGTCAATCCCGTGGTATGTTTGTACCGTCCTGGAGACCCTTGCGTATCTCTCAGCAGATGGGTTTTCGCTAAACTGTTCGCAGAGCTTTTCCGCGAACAATTTACTTTTTCTTTACAATCCGAGATCATTTCATTTTTCAGAGTTCTGACGAATGACATCGGTTTTCTGGTGCCCTTCGTCAGGACTTTCGACATTTTATAAATACTGCCGTCTTCCATTTTTAAACCCCTTATTCTGTCTTCCCAGGGAGCGGATTCGCGCTCATTAAGTCGCTGTTTAATAATGTTACTAAGTCTGTTCGCTTCAGCTTTAATTCGTGGATCTCCAGTCCGGTATGCTCTATTCTTAACCCTGTTCTTTTCTTTGATTGCATTTGTTAAATCATCCGAAATAGCCCCGAACTTTGAATATTCGGACACTCTCGTAGCCGACGCGGTTGCCAGAGCTAAGTTGATATTTTCAAGCAGTTTTTCGAATGCCTGGTTAATTTGTTGCAGCCCCCTAAAAGGGGGGAGCGGTTCAATCTCTTGCATAAGTGTTTTATATCGCATCCAGTTGATGCTTGCCTTGGATTGAAACGCCCTTCCCTTATCGCGAGGGTCACCAAGCTCCACGATGACCGAGAGGTGATCTGACGTGAGCTCGTGCAAAACGTGCTGAGAAATTTGCCCTGTGTTTTTAATCACGAATATATGCAAAATTTCCGGAAGCCCATGCTCAAAAAGATGAGTGTGGGTCTCCGGCGGCAAGATATGATAGCTATATATGTCCGAGTGGCTGAATAGTGGGAGACCTCTTGCCTCCGTGGTTCTACAGCCCCAGACTGTCTTTTCGGCATTTATTATAATTAATAATAACGATTTATTGATATATTTTGAATTTAAAAAAAGTGGCATTGAGTTTTCATGACGAAGAAAAATTTGATTTGCCGGAATGTTACATTGATTACAACAAAAATGCAAATCTTCCATTAGAAAGATATTTTTAAAATTACTCTGGAAGACAACAGTCAAGAACAGTAAAACCTCTGTATGCGACCGCCTCTATAAAGTGACCACCTGCGTTAAACGACCGGTTATGAATTCCCCATATTTAAAAATAGAAATCCTATTACTTTGTAATCCACTTTACCGACTCATCTCTTAAGCGACCGCGGGCATCGGAATTTTTAGTAAACATTAATGCTGAAAACACCCTCCATTAGCGGCAGTAAAATCGAACCCGACAATTCTTAGGAAATATAGGTACATACACTAATTACTTTAGTGCAAGCGGAGCCATTCAATTCGTTTTAAAGGCTGATAAATCGGTTCTTAACATTAGGTTTGTTTTGAACAGTTCTTGTTTGTTTTTGGACTAACGTGAATATTTAAATATGGCGGGGTAAAAGAAATGTCTTTCTGTAAGTGAAAAAATTGAAATAATCGTGGAAAGTGAAAGAACTGGTTTAAGTACCAGGAAGTAAGACCCAAGTGACTATGGTGCTTCAAAATAAAGCAGAAGTTAGATATTTGTTTCAAGAATGTGGCAATGGTGAACAAAAAAGAAAATTTCCCAAAACCGAGGGACTAGCAGTAAACCAAGTTGTTTTTAATTGGTTTTGTAAGGCGCCAAATAAGCACTTACCAATTCTCGAGCCCATAATCTGATACCTACCATCGTGCATTGTTAACAGAAACATATGCATTGAAAGATGCTGGAAAGAAAACAGCACAAGAACGTATAGGGGCGTATAGGGGGCCAGCGTTCGCCCCCCCCCCCTCTCCTGGCCTCGTGCCGCCCCTATCGGTTTATCCTAATATAGAAATTTTGCTTGTAAAAAGATAAATTTATTATTATAATATGTATATGCTATCACATTAAATACTTTAAACGTACAACAATGGATTTTAATGGCTATGGCATGAAAGATCCATACGATATATTAAGATGTTTTTTTTATGTGGCAACCCTGACAACGGGAATAAGTAAGTATTGTCACGTTATACATTACGTAGTTGTCACGAATGCTATATTAGTAATACACTAAATGGTAATTTTGTCAATCTTCAACTCAAAGATAAATTAAAAATTAAAGAATTGAGCAAGCAAGATTTAAACCTGACACAAGTAAGTAAAAGTACCAAATAGAACTTTATCCTTAAACATATTAAAACATTTCTGTGAAAATGGCTGACTAAATGCTCTAGCTAAGATGTCCATAAACAAAAATTTAGTACATGAAATAAATTATTTGAAGGAAAAGTCTTGGATAATTTTTTTTTCATGAATGACCGTATAGCGGATTTTCACTTTGTTTAGCTGCCATAGGTTGCCCCGCCCCAAGATGCTGGCTACGCCACAGATAACTACTAACTTTCAAAAATGCAACTCTTTAATTTGTATAAAATAACTCAAAAACAAAAAAAGATAAAATCGAATACTAAGCGATCAAAAGCTGCAAATATATTCGTCTGAAACTTTCCCGTTTAACCGTGTCTTTATCTTCTACAGTTTTCAAGATAACTATACATGTATGCCCAATTTGGGCCACAATATGTAAAGCAAAATACCAATACAATAGTTTTGCTAGAAATTAAAAACGAGAGGCACTTACTACTTTTCCAAATTTAGTCGAAAATTACATCAGCGTGTCGAAAAACAAACAATCGGCCACCTTGTCTAAACCAAGACTACAAATTAAGTTAAATTACATGTTCGCCAAGCTAATAGGAAATGGCGCTAATAGAAGATGAATTACTGTGTTCATATTTTGAAATAATTAAACTGCAATGCAAAAATAACGATGTGCAGAATTACCCTGTGCGCAGAATTTCCCCATCCTCCTCTACTTTCTTTTTATTTATTGTAACACTAAATTAATTTTTAAACATTATTGGAAGTTAAAAAATCTAAGGGACTCGATATTAATTATAACTAACAAGCATTTTTATTCGATCTACCTAAATCCAAAAATTCTGTAAAACGCTGTATATGTACTTACCATAAGAGTAAACAAGTACAGCAGTAACCAAGAGTTATAAAAGGAATAAGATTCCTTCGATTTTGTAATGGACTGAATTAACGCAGCTGCCATATTCAAAAATCTACATATGCTAAAAAAAAAACCGCACCAGCTATGACAAAACCAAATGTAGAGTTGTAGTCGAGAATTAAATTGCACAATATCATCTGTCTGCATCTTAATCCACTTGTATATACAAAATCTTTTACAAGTGTTAGATCTTCGTTAAGTTTCATGGTTTCTTTGTTGATTTTCCAAATTATCAAAAAAGCCTATCACAATAATGTTTCAGTTCTATGAGTACATACATTATTAGAAATTTTAGAATAAAGATCGCAAGGGTGTTTTATATCACCAATCAATGCGAAGCAAACTGTTCCTGTAAAAATGTATTTATTATATAAAAAAAAAATCCGTTTGATTAACTTTTATAATCTACAGACTTAATAGCATTGCTAAGTGAAAATAATGTGTCATTTTTGTTTAAAATGGTTATCGTTATTATGAAGTTGGTGCAGCACATAATTAAAGTGGTTATTACATGTACAATAAAAGTTGCTACTTGATATCTACTAAAATGCATTATGTTTTGTATATTTCCTATAGACTGTACTTGCGATTACAACTGCTGTGTACCATAGTTTGTCGCGTCTACGTTTAATCCAAATTGGTGGACAAACCAAAAGTATTAAGCCCAAAGTAAAGAGTACTTATTTTATTGTTAAGTACATATTGTATTCATTAAATATTTAAAACTTACTAAACTAGTAAACGCATATATAAGAATGCATCAAACAATAAACCATTATTTTATTATCGATTAGACTGTAATTTTCTTAATAGCTGAAGCAATATGATTAAAACGGTAGAAATAAAAGTCTAACTAAACAACAAAAATTTTAATAGTAATTAGAAAGTGAGAACATCCCTACATATTAGAGTATGATCTCCTAGATAGAGGACATGTTTCGATCTTAGTGAAAGTCATCTTCAGCAATGCAAGGGAAGAAATTGCAGTTCAAGGGACAATTCAAGAAAATGGAGAACAACTGTTTCCATAAAAGAAGTTCAAGCGTTTACAGCATCAATTCATCCATCTGGAAGGTAGCTCTTAATCAAGTAACCAGCAATTTCCCTTATGCTATAATTGCTGAATACATTAATTAGTTTGTCATGAGAAACAGTATCAAGCGCTTTTGCTAGGTCGAAAAGTACAGCGATGCACTTCATTTTATTGTTTAAGTTGTTTATAACAAACTGATTAGGTGATATTATATAAGTTGTTTTTCTTAAAAAACATAATAAACCGATCTTTGAGACATTTTCTAAATATCTTCGCAAAATTATTTATAAGAGTTATTGGCCTATAATTGGTAATAACATTTTTTAAGCCAGATTTATGTATAGGAGTGACGATTTAGATTTGAAATTTACTTAGGACAATTCCCCTGTCGAAAACTTAGTTCAATATACAACACAAAATAACATTTTGCAGATTTATTAGAAGTTTCAATCCTCGTACCTGTTGAAACACTAAAAAACGTGTTTAACTTTACTCTAAACAATAACATGGAATTACTTGGCTCTAAATTGTCAGTCTTGATAAGATATTATTTGGTTGTCTGCTAAATCTTGAAATAATACTATAAAATACGTGCAGATATTCGTGCAAATAAAAAATGTCATGGAATGATCAACTAAAAAAAATCCAGCTGCTCTTATTCTTATAATACTTGTATGAACCTGTTCAACCATAAGTTGAAGCTCGTGAAAAGTGTGGTAAGTTTCTTCATGACTCATAACTACGATTCTATCTTCGGTTCGTTCCTGCATCTTCTGATAACAAATCATGATCGTTCTTCTTCCTTCTGATGATAAGTTTTCTCCAACCCAGGCTAAGAGAAACGGCGGAAACTAAAATTTAAAAAAAAATGCATGGTCTTTTGGTGATTGCATAAATTCTTGATTCAGGGAAACTAATTCCATGATGTTTATAAAATATTAAGTACGCGGATATTTGACTCTTAGTTTACGCCATTGACGGGTATCAGTTTTTCATTTAAGAGCTGCCATACCCAACTAGCAGAATAAATTTTGTAAAGGTAGTATGAACTGCCATACAATAAATTTTATAGAAGCTCAAACTTCGTATATGGTGGTTAATACCCTTATACGATATTTATAGGATCGAAAAGAAACCATTTTTATAAAACATTCTGATACTAGAAATGCCGGTACTTTTGACACTGATTAACTCATTTCATAGATTAAAAATCTTTAAAAAAATCCTTTACTTGTCAGATGGAGTAGATAAATATAGCATACTAATTAGGAAAATATTTCCTAGCCATCTGATTTAAAACCTTATACTATACGGCCTTATAGTATAAGGTTTTAAATCAGATGGCTAGGAAATATTTTCCTAATTAGTATGCTTCATTTCATAGATGATTAAAATAACCATGGTTTCCAATGTGCCGAAACCTACAATCTCATACTGGCATTGGCACATTCAAAACCCTGATTATCTTAACCCGCAACGGCTACCTTTAAAAATGATTTCTATAAGATATTTAGGCCCGATACTTTCATCTACGCATACCGCTATTCGTCGAATAATATCTATGGAAACAATTGTAGACACAATTGAAACTATAGCAATTGTTCTGCAAATAAACATATTCGGACATGAAAGTACCAACTCTTAGCGGAATGTGATACCGCATGGATGCCGTTGCTGGTTAATCGTCTATTAAATGGGTAATATAATAAACTGTGTATATGCTTGTGCGACAAGGAAAATGCGCTTTAGTTTTGGCCACGTTTGCTTTAAAATTTTAAAAAATATATACAGGGTGTTTCCTAACCTGTCTGAAAAAATGAAGAAGGTGAATCCTCGCCTTATTTTAAGACCAAAATGTGGTATAAAAGTTTTTCGCATGTCGCTTCGTTTTCAAAATACAGGGCGTTACAAAAAAAATTATATTTTTTTTTTCATTTTATTAAATAATGCCAAACGACATTATAATGATATTTGTTAAACATAAGGGAATAGAGCACTTTACTTTGGGACAATTTTAAATTTTACAATTACTTCATTGGCGGGGATTTGGGTAAAAGAGTACCTTAATTTTTTAGTTATTTTTCGTATTCTTATCATTATGTTGCGTCAAATGATACGAGTAGGCTTTGCTTCGTTCTATGGCAACCACATTTGTTTTCTCCGTAACGTTTGTCTCCTGTTTAACATCTTTAAAATAATATCCTTTTGAATTGTTTTCGAATTTATTTGTACTACATTACATACTTTTCATCATGGCTGAGTTTACCAATCAAGAAATGGCTCAAATTCATTTTATGTACGGTTTGGCGAGACGTTTATATGCAAAACGTTTTCCTAATAGACGAGTACCGCGTTCGGAAACATTTACAAGATTGCACCTAAGGTTAGAGGAAACAGGTAGCTTTGCAAAAAAGCAAAATAGGCGGCCGACTACTTACAGTTAGAACCGTACAACTTAAGGAAGAGGTGTTAAACATGGTGGAAGAATCTCCAGGCACTAGTACGAGGAAAATCGGGAACGAGTTGAATGCGACCTACAAAACAGTATGGAGTATCTGAAAGGACTATTTACTTTATCCTTATCACCTACAAAGAGTGCAAGCTTTTTTGCTTAGAGGGTTTCCAGCTCGAGTTAATTTTTGTAACTGGTTTCAGGAAAATTCTTTAAGGGTCCCACATTTTTCGGCAAAAATACTATTTCCAAATGAAGCGAATTTTTCCAGAAAATTAATCATGGATTTTCACAACAACCATATTTGGGCGGAAGATAATCCTCATACTATCACCGAAGGACATCATCAGTATACATTTTCTTTTAATATTTGGGCAGGGCTTATTGAAGATAGCTTAGTTGGACCGTATTTTTATCCAAATCGACTTACTGGTGATGTCTATTACAACTTCTTTAGAGATAAATTGCCCGAATTGATGGAAGCAGTGCCATTAAGAACGAGAACTTTAATGTGGTTCATGCATGGCGGCGCTCCCCCTCAGTTTGCAGTACGTGTTAGAAACTATTTAGATCAACAATATCCTGCTCGTTGGATAGGTAGAGGACCTCACCCATGGCCACCCGTTCGCCGGATCTGAATCCATTGGATTTTTATTTCTGGAGTCACCTTATTATACTACTCCTATTGAAACTGAAGAAGACCTTCGACTGCGTATTATTGATGGTTTTAATACGATTCGCGCCAGTCCCGAAATTTTCCAACACATAAGAGACAATTTAGCACGTCGTGTACATGGATGTTTACTGGCTCATGGAGGACATTTTCAGCATTTTGTTTGACTTTTGTTTATGTGAGTTCATTATTAAAAGTTTTTAAATCAATTATTAAAATAATTATTATTGCTTTACTAATTTTTTGTAACACCCTGTATTTCGAGAAAGAAGCGACATGCGAAAAACTTTTATACCACATTTTCGTCTTAAAATAAGGTGAGGATTCACCTCCTTCATTTTTTTGGAGAGGTTAGGAAACACCCTGTATTATATGTAATTTTTTTTATTTATACTATTATTTAAGAATAACGTTAGAAAACTAATGAAATAACTTTAAGACTACATTTTTGCTTCTACTACTACTAATCTTTACATAATGACAGCTGTCGCGGATTCAACAAATCATTACTTAAACATGGCGCATTATTATACAACTTTTTTATGTCAAATAAAACCTTTAATAATATGGGTTGCAATGCTTAAGAAGTGAAATATAGTAATCGTAACTATATTGTTATTTATATTTTGCATATTTAGTGGTGAGCAAAAATGCCTCCAGGCACTCGTGTATTATGACAGTGCAATCATCAACTATGTAGTTTGTTAGCCTGTCCCTGACAGCTGGAGCCAAACCATTTGCGTTTATTTTGGGAGAGTTATTTTATTTATTTTTTTATTGTAAAAAGATTATACTTTAAAAATTCGATTTCGATAAACATATTGAGATCTGGGAAATTTGTTTTGGTACCCACCTACTTTAAAAGTTTTACACAAATATAATATAGTGATTGTATAATGCAGTCTGATAAATAGCAATTTAAAGGGATATATAATCTCTTTGTGCAGAATTTCAGAACCAAATTAATTTAAAATAACAACGAAGATTATAAATATGTACCTACTTATTTAAAAATTGATCGGCCGAAACTTAATGGCGCTCGTTCGTGAAAAATGATTGATATTATATCACCTTTATCATTTTAACAATCTCTGATTAGCGTTAATACCTCAAAATTTATTGTGGCGGAAATTTTATTGATAAACGAGGTATATGTTTGTGGCACAAAAAAGATACGCTTTAGTTTTGGTCACGTTTGCTTTATTAGTAAAAAGTAATATACCTATAATTTTTTTTTAATATTTCGATATTTTTTATATTTAATATTAAGTTATTATTTTATTTAAGAATAACGTTAAAGATAAGTCTTTCAAAACTAATAAAATAACGTTAGTCGCGGATCCAACAAATCATTATTTAAACATAGCGCATTATAATACAATCATTTTATATTAAATAGAAACCTTTAATAATATTCTAGTGTAAATTAGAACTGTATACTATAAAGTGATTTTATAGTGTTGCATATTACGGCGTTTTAAATTTTTTTGTAACGTGAAAAAGTTGCCAGATTTCGTAAAGCCAAGACTTGAAATATAATTTTCGTTATAATATTCTTATTAATATGTTTCCCTACATACAACGGAGCCATAAGTGATCAAACATGCCAGTGGTGAGCAACATCGCCTTCAGACACTCACAATATTTCGTGTATTATCATATTGTAATTATTAACTATGTAGTTTGTAAACCTTGCCCATGAGAAGGAGCCAAACCATTTGCGTCCATTTTCGAAGCGTTATTTTATTTATTTTTTTTATTGTGATAAGATTATACTTCAAAAATATTACATTACAAGATCAGAGCTTGAGATGAAGTGAGAAATTTCTTTGGTACCTACCTAAAATTTAATTTCATACAAGGTGCCTTTTTACATTTTTGAAACTACTTCGGAATGACTTTAATTCAAAGATCAATTAGTTGTCTTTATATAAATCTTAGGATTTTGAACAACAACAAACATGAACATACAAGTATTCTATAAGGCGGTAAATACAGTCTATTTGTGCAAGTGTACGACTCTTTCACAATATGGTTGCATCACTTATAGATATATATTTTTAAAGGTTGTATCTCGTATTATAATACTCCTATATAATTCTTAAACAAACAAGGATCATTATTTGTTCTATAGTAAAAGTTGTAACAGCCGTTATAAGACAATTTGATGCAAGTATTTTTCTTAGCGAGCAAAATTATCGCAACGATATGCACTACAAAACAAAACTATTCTTAAGGCAACTCTATTCGATAAATATAAAATAAATTGCTTCTTTTAAAGTTCTACTTTGCTAGTTGGAATATTTTAATTAGAAAACCTATTCTAATAATATAGTTCAAATGGTCTACGTTTGGTAAGTATGGCATACCCTCGGAAGCGTATAGAGGAGGTGAAAATAATCCTAATTTGTCACACAAAAAAATTCTAAAGTACCCCTTAACGTAGATATAGAGCCCCAAGGGGGTACCCAGCGACTTACCTTGTCGGCTCAAACTTTTAAACCCCCCTGTATAATTTAATGAAATTTTAATATTTTATGTAGGCTAATAACGCTCCTAAAACCAAACTACAGTAGATGTTTTACATCGTCAACGAAGTCAGGAAGGACTTGCCACCAAACTCGTTGGGCAAACATTTTGACACATGTCATTTTACACAGCTGAAAACTGATTTTTTAAATGTTTGTCATTCCTCATTAAAAAGAGTACTCTACATTTTGTTTCCATATAATTAGCCGTTTTCGAAGGAATAGTAATACTTTTTCCTACGAGCGTGCGCAAAGTAGTACTTTGCGCACGCATTTCCGTGTGCAAAGTTACACTTTTCCGCACTGGTGCGGATAAGATTTTTATCCGCGGGTAGACCCTTTTGAACAGAGTTTGTGCCCTCTGTGATGGCGCCGACGACTCCACTCGTCAACTTACCAGGCGCATCACCCATGTGACGCCTCCTGGGGTTGCCGGCTTCGCAGTCGCCGACCGGGATTGGTTACCCGTCTCGAGCGTATGGCACATGATGAGTTTCGGCATCCCCAACATGTCCCCTCACGGTTTCTATCACACAGTAGCGCGGACCACAGCCCCTGCGAGGCCAACCCTTGGAGGGGCATCTGTAGCTCTACCAGATGGGGCTCCCCTCTCCCGCAGTACTCGTGTTAGGCCGCTTGGTTTTCACCAGCCTGCCCTCCCTTGACGAGTCACGGGACGTTTGCGAGCAAACCGGGGATTCGCTCACAAACTACCACACATCATTACTGGTCAAGACTGCTAACTTTACCCAGGGTAAGGTCTGGGATCGTATGCACGTTCTTATGACCAGTTTTATGGGTAAACGCCGTGTGGTCTGCACCCTGGCTAATCTCGGATACTAGTGGCAGGCCTCCGTGCAAGCACTTCGGTCGCCTCCGACACCTCAAATGATTGCCAGGCCGTTTACCCGCACCCACTAATAGTGATAAATGATTATAATATTGCCAAGCAACAATAAATGTACATGTTGATTTTGGCATATAATGTCAGATTTTTCCTCCGTTTCTATGTCAACAAGAATCTACAAACACCAACACTTTTCTTTCCATCAAATCCTCAAAAAGTATAAACGCTGTTAAAATGAGCAGCTCTGACGAGGAGCTAACAGATTCCATTCTAGAGGCCGCAAACTCTGCAAGTTTAAATTTACTGCCCGCTAAATCCCAACAAAAATACGAGAAGCAATATAAGCAATTTGAATACTGGTGCCGCAACAAAAGGACAAATAGTTTTAAGGGGGAGGTCTTCTTAGCGTATTTTGCAGATTTACGAAAATCAGTTCAGCCAAATAATTGATGGAGTAAGTACTCTATGTTAAAAAGTGTCCTTAAAATCAAAATAAACTTGGATTTAAATCAATATTTCAAGCTAACATTGTTTCTAAAAAAGCAAAATGTGGGATATCGTCCGAAAAAGGCCAAAATTTTTGACAAAATTAAAGTTTCCAGATTTATGGAAGAAGCACCTGATCAAATTTACCTTCTAATAAAAGTCGCCACCATTTTTGGGTTGGCCGGTGCTTGCAGGCGCGATTAGCTTTCCAAAATAATTGTTGATCACATAGAGGATAAAGGAAATTTGATAGTCGTGAAAATTCCTGAGAGTAAAAACAATACTTCAAGAATCTTTGTAGTATCTAATGAAACAAATAAGGGATATTATTTACAACTCTATCATAAATATGCAAATTTTCGAAAACCATCCACTTCGCACAAGCGCTTTTTTGTGCAGTATCGACAAGGAACATGCGGTACTCAATGTATTGGAATAAATTCATTCGGTAAGATGCCTTCGGAAATAGCTGCATATCTACAATTGAAAAATCCAAAGCATTATACAGGACATAGTTTCCGTCGTTCATCGGCTACCATGTTGGCCGATTCTGGAGCAGGAATCACTAATGTCAAGCGACTCGGAGGCTGGAAATCGACGACTGTCGCCGAGAGCTACATTGAAGATTCGACAAATCAAAAAAAGGACATGTCGAATAAAATATTGGCCACGAACAACTGCCCTTCTTCATCAAGCTACATAAGTCCTTCTGAGTTAACACCTTCGTCGACCTATTTGCACAACTGTCCTTCCACGCCAAGTCAGTGCTCATCAAGCCATACCATAAACCACCCACTGAATGAACTTACTGCATCGGCTATCAATTTGCATAATGTCAGCAATTGCTCTTTTGTTATAAATGTTATAAACAAATAATTTAGTTTCCTATTATTATTTTTTATTATTATGTAACTTTTGAATTTTCTATTATTATTTTTTTTGTTATATAATTTTTAGTTGTACAATACCTAGTTCTTTTTTTAAAGTTAGATTAAAAATTATTGAATAAATTATCATATTTTTATTTTTGTTGTTATCTGATATGAAGCTGGTAGGAAAAATGTTGTTCCTAACACGTGCGGAAAAGTATCACTTTGCGCACTTGTTAGGAAAATAACTATTTTTCACGATTGGGAACTCCCAGGAGTGAAAAAAGACGCTTTATGCACGAGTTTCATTCAATATTTTTTCTACGATCGTTAGGTTGGTTCAAGTTAATTTATGGTCCTATTTTAAATATCAGCAACTATTTACAGCGAAAGCCGCGGTGTCCAAAAATACGTATACTTTTTCCAAAGTCATTTTAATGACATAAAAAAGCTTCGACCGGGCTTCAAGGGGACCGGCATCATAATCGGGGTTGTCAGATCTTTTTTTAAAAATTCTTTAAGGTTCTGTTATTAAAAGTGTTTTTTTGTATCTCTTTAAGAGCTAGCTTGCAAATGTACCTTGAACCAAGACATTTTTAATGTCAAAGAAATAAGGAACAAACCATTCATGAATATTATAATAATTTTTTTAGTACCTCAGAAACATTATTTATACTAAAACAATTTAAATGAAACTATAAAGGAATTTCACTGTTGTTAAACAGAAAAGATAAACAATTAAGAAACCTTATGTTCCTCCTACACTTACGAAAACTTTGTAGAACTGGCAACACCCTGGCAATAGACCGTCGAGGCCAACTGGCAATTTAGAGTGGTAACTGTTTTTTCCTAGTGGGAAAATTAATAGAGCAGCATACAAATACAAATTTATATGCTGTAGACTAGAACAGAAAATAGTTAAAGGTTCTTCCAACTGAATGATCCCTTGTCAGCTTTAAAATCAGTTGATGTTTGTGGTATGCGATATTGCGAATCGGACAGCGGCCTGACTGGTTGAAACGATTTACTGCCATTTATATATTTCATTTTCTGCCATCACACTGTGTGGTTTTAGACAAGTAAGTTTTTACTTGCTACCTATATTTTATTATATCAGTAGGTATGGCTTTTTGGCGACAATTTGAACAGAAGGTCAAGGTGAATTGTCGCAGGAATATAATACGTCGGTGCCAGAGTCGACCATCGAAAGCGATATAAGTCCGGAATTAAGAAACAAAGATTTACATGTTCAATGTCAACGCATTATTTTAAATATGTACGCGTGTTTAAAAAAAGAAAATCCGGGAAAAACTGAAAATGCGCTTTGTACAAGAATTTACTTGTGATAAATTAACACAACTTTTTCCTTATAAGAATTTAGTAAATCGGGGACTGTAACCGGTTATTCCATAAAGCGCAAACCGATAAATCAAAAATTCAAAACGACTGACAACACTACAAGGGATTTTATTCTGCAAACTATTTACAACTTTTACAAGGATAATATAGTGCCAACTTTAGAACTGGTTCGTGATAAATTGCGAGGTTACCCTGATTATAAGTACCAATCTTTAGAAACATTGCGTGGTGTTTTGTTAGGTTGTCGCTTTAAACATAAAAAATTAGATACTCGAATGGTTATAATGAAATCTCGTCGTATCATTGAACTACGACGGGACTATTTGCGTAAAATAAAGGAGTACCATGAATCCGATAAAAGTATAATTTATTTAGACGAAACTTGGTTTGATACTCATTACGCTGTTACTTATTTATTTATTTATATTTTGCTTCATCACCTATAGGGCCAGTATTAATCCAACCTCAAAGCGATTCTACTTCTGAAAGTGCTGACGATTCCAGTTATTAAGGGCGGCCGCATACAACCGTTTTCCGTATTTGATTTCCGAAGTCGTTTTCCGATTCGGACAACCCGAATGCATAGAAACCATGCTGGTAGTCTGTGCTCCGCACACGTTCGTTGTCTTTTCGAACGGAATATTTTAGTAACGTTCGCTCCGAAAGCCTCTGCCTGCCTTCGGAATTTCGATTCGTTAAAAAATCGAATTCGTCTTTCCGAACGCAAGATACCTGTAGAGACTTGTATTTATCGCCGCACACGTCCGGAAGTTTTATTCCGTAACGACTGTAACAGTGATTAAAAAGTGCCAGTATACAGGAAGGATTTTTTCTGTGTGAAATTATACGATGGGCGATACCGAAATGTTAATTTATGCTGCAGAAAAATACCCATGTCTTTGGGACCTAAAAAATGAAGACTATCACAACAGGGATGTTAAAGACTTGGCATGGGAACAAGTATGCAAGGAGGTGATTTGTGATTTTAGTAGTAATAATCCCACAGAGAAACTAAACAAATGTAAGTTAATGTTATATATTTTTATTCATATTTTTTGCAGTAGATCAAACTTTTTAGTTGTTAATAATTCTTTCGTTATACTGAAATGTTACTTCTCCTGCCTGCATCATAAAGTACTCAGCAAAATTATCTCTTATATTTCGGCCTTGGTTGGTAGATCTGTGCTGTGGGCATCAGAAAGGCAGATCTTCAAAATAGTGTGTTAGCGTATCTTCGAATCTATAACCATCTCTTTTGCGTACAAAGTTATGTAATACACGCGCTGCCTTTGTTACGAATATGGCAAAATCTTCCGGAATGGTCATAGAAGTATGGAAAATTCTCCATTTATTTGCAAGAATGCCGAACGTACACTTCACTACTCGTCTAGCTCTGCTAAGTCGATAATTAAAAATTCGACGCCTGGTTTTAAGATTACTTCTGGGATATGGTTTTAAAAAGTAGTTATTCAGGGGAAATGCTTCATCGCCTAAAAGTACATACGGCATTGCTGGGTTGGGGGTACCTGGCAGAGCTCTTGCTTCGGGTAAATTTAGACGATTATCGACAAGTCTTTGTCTAAAAGTCCAATTGTTAAAAATGCTACTGTCACTTTCCCTGCCGTATAATCCCACATCTATGGCTATAAACCGATAATCAGCATCAACTACTGCCAACAACACAATGGAGAAATAATTTTTGTAGTTGTAGTAGTTTGAGCCACTGTGCATAGTTGAGATCAAACGTATATGCTTACCATCAACTGCTCCTAACATATTGGGAAAATTGGTTCTTTTATTAAAATTTTCAGCAATTTCTAGCCAGCGTTCCTTGGATGATGGTGGACTCATTTCAACAGGCTGTAATTCCTCCCAGATTGCTTGACATGTTTCCTTAACTATTAGAGACACTGTTCTACTTCCCATCAAATAATCATATTTTAATTGTTCAAAATTTGTTCCAGTTGCAAGGAATCTAAAAATCAAACACATTATATGTAAAGAAAAAATGGACACACATACGGGATTATTTCCGAAAAGATTTATATATATGCTACATTTTCTTGAGCCTGTCTTTGAAAGGAGAAGGTAATAACAAAGAACTTTCGCAATACTTTAATTATATTTTTTATTTCCTTGTGAATACAATATGTGATGATATTCATTTTAGTTCTGAAGGCAACTACCCGGACGATTCTCAAGAAGAGGTAGATAGTCCCAACTGCCTTAATGTTGTGCAAAAAGAGACAACTATTATTATGAAATCACCACCACCACCACCATCTATTGGCTCGAAAAGAAAAGACGTACCGAGCCAGATTTTAACAATGTTACAAAAACGAGACCACACGCCAGTAAAAATGCCTGCAGATGAAGATGATGATACTAAGTTTCTACTAAGTTTTCGCGGCGAAATAAAAAAAATGAACGATCATCAAAAAGTTGACTTTAAAATAGGCATGCTTCAATAAGTTAAAAAAATGAATCAAACTCTTTACGTATCTACTTCTCCATCGACTTCTCATTCATACAGTAATTCGCCGATGTCATCCCAAGTCCCAATCTTCCTTATCCAAGTACTCCATTTAATTCTATACCACAACCGAGACCACAATATTCTTTTTATGATAACCAACCAAAACCTAATTAATTTTCAAAAGTCAAATCAACCAGTATTAACAAATGTCCAATCGAGGGATAACTCACAACAGCTTGGTGGGGCTGAGGATATAGACGAACCACTTGAAACATACCTGATGCTTAAATAAATATCACCTAATTGGTTAAGAAAAAAATATTTGTGTTAAAATATTAAAATCTTACCTTAACGTTATTGCCAATCTTTCTTCCGCGTCAATAGCCAACCTCATATATGTATTTTTCTTCTGTAATTTGCCTTGTAATATATTAAGCAGCTCGTCAAATGATTCTACAGACATCCGGTAATAGTCGAAGAATTTGTCTGGGTGTGCACGTAATGTCAATCTTAAAATATAGAACTGACTCTGCGTTATTCGCCGAGTATTTAAAGGATGCACCCAGTAACGCCGTTTCCTCTTAGTCATATTTTGGGACAGCAGGTATGCAATAGCAAGCAAAAATTCGTCATCGTTCATTTTTTGTTGGAAGCAGTGCGACTGCTTCCGCAATACTGGCGGTTTTTCGAATATAAAAATTCGAACGTCTGCGACCCCTTCACGGAATTCCGTTTTCGTTTTTCGAATTCGGAAATCGAATACGGAAGACGATTGTATGCGGCCGCCCTAAATTCTTTATGAATTTTAAATTAATTATGTTCGTTCAACACGTATCTTAAAAACTTGTTATATTAGAAAACGTTTACTGTGATTCTGCTGATGCGATCAATTTGTTGTTAAAATATATAATATAGTGAATTCTAACTATTAGCTGTACATTCCAACTAACATAGTACCTGCCCTTATCCATTCTTGGCAAGTAAAACTCATACCTCCTGGTGGACCTGTCTGTACAAAGACAATTTTTGTAAATTGTTTTCGGCAAAATGAGCATTTTTTTTTTATCGAAAGATCATTTCAAAAATATTAAACACATGTGTTCCTTGCAGGCGAAGGCACGGGTACAAACCTCTTATTGATATTAACTATATTTTTAAATTGTTTTTCTCAACGTTACCATTTTTCGTTACAGAAGGACCATTTTAAAAATATTCTCTTCAGGAGAAGTCACGGGTACAAACCTTATATCGATATAAACTATAAGGAATAATGCTGTTTAATGTCATCCAATTAAGCTTGGAACAACTATACTATAAATTTATCATAATGACAGATCTGTCATAGAAGCCCGACCTTGTTACAAAAAGTAGATCAGAGTTAAAGAAAGTTCCATAACGGTTCATTTTTTCACTCTCACCTAATGCGATGTGAACCGAATACATTTTTGGGTATAACACATTTAAGCATTGACTTTCGAAATTTATTTAATAATCAAGTTTATTAACATAAGTTATTTATACACAGTAACTACCTACTTGAATAACAACATAACGAATAGTTCGCATAAAAATAATAAAATTTGTCATTATTTAATCGCATTAATGCTCACATGCATTTAACTTAAAGGAAGCATTGAAAGGGTTGTCATTTCGGGAATCACTTAAACAACAATTGTTTACTTTAGCAGATTTTCGAAATGAGCGCCCTGTACCTCTATAAAATACATTTCCTTAACCGACGGATGTTTTCTGGTTGTACTTGAAACAACATTTGGGATTGTCTCGAATTTCGTTGAAATGGTATGTCTTCCTTTCTGTCAGATCTTCTCTGGTGTAAACTAGCGTCGAATGCACAAGCCTTTTTAAACTTCCCCATAATAAGATATCCAATGGAGTCATGTAGGACGACCTGGGTGGCCATAAAATAGGCCCTCCGAGACCAATCCATCGGTTATCAAAAGTATTTGATAAGTGCTGACAACCTAAACTGCCAACGTCGTGCATATACCACATTCGATTTGTAATTTCTAAGGACACCTTCTCTAATGAACCATTTAAGTTTTATTGCAAGAATTGCAAATACATGGCACTAATTAATCTGCCTTCAGTGAAGAACGGTCCAGTACGATTATTCTCAATAATGCCCACTCGCATGTTAACTATAAACCTTTGTTGGTGCTTCGTCTGTACTGCTGCATTAGATTTTCTTCATGCTAGATATGCAAATTATGGCAATGTATTACTCAGTCTCGGGTAAAACCGGCTTCGTCCGTGAACAAAGCAATACCTACCATATAGTAAAATTACGATATTACCTAAATCGTTGCAAAAACCAACTTGCGTAGTTGACTCTTGCAGGATAATCAGTGGGTGTTGGGGAAACCATCATCCAAATGCATTAAAAATAATATAATTAAATGCAACAAATGTTTTTAGAATCAATACTAGGTACTGTTAAATATCTGATTTCAATATTAATTCAATAAAGGAGCAAAATGTATCAAAATAATTCCTAAATCATAAGCGGCTAGTCGACCGTTATTCCAGGAAAAAGCAATATTCTACATTTAGATGTTAAGAGTATATTTTTTAGAATCTTATACATCCGAAAACCTTTTGACGGTGTTTTGGCGCTGGAGAAAGGTGACACAGCGTGGTACATTTGTTGGTTACCGTCCAATTGGTTAAAAGAAAACATGGCGGCTGTGTAGCCTATCAGAATGCATTGTTAGTTAATTGTCCTGATAACAGGGGCGTAACCTTGCTGTCAGATAATATAGTTTTCCGTTTTGTATACTACTACACTTTTGGCTTCGATAAAGCAAGGTTGTATGTCAACAAACTTACGTGGTTTCTTTCCGTCGGATTGAAACACATAGCATTGCCTAAAAAAAGGCACCCAGCAAAGGTACTAAACAAATGTAGTGACTAGTTATGTGATTGTATAATCAGTAGTGAATATTTATGTTATAGTATGTTATTGCAAAATCATGTACTAAAGAAGTTTTGTGTGATTTGGAGAAATAAACGCCAAATTACTACAGTGATAAGCTCGTTTAATTCCTTCACTCAGTAAATAAAAGAATCAGTGAAATTAACCAACAATCGAGGAATATAAAAGCCTCATGAACTATTGACGCAAGTTAAATAACAACACTTGGCTTGCTTAACAGTGGGAGAAACATGCACCTTTTGAACGTGATAAAGATGTAGCAGTTGTTCTTGAAGGAACTTACGAACATCTCGTTTGTCGCATGAACTTGGAGCGACAGTTTCCTTATACTAGTAGAGGGATTTTTCCAGAATTTCCTCTTCTAACTGAGGGTTCCTTGATCTCCTTGGAGGCCCTTCTCCACCACGATACGACAAAAACTTTCTACAATGGATTATCGTAAGATTAGCTACTTTAAGCATTTCTTATTTCACTTGACTTTTTACCTCTTTCTCTTAAACTACGATCAACTCTTTCAAAAGTTATTCGGTGCTGTAAACGTCGATTTGTAAATGTATCAGAATAAATTCTTCTCGCCTCCACGCAATTGCCGAGTGCTTGTCCATAAACTAGATACATGTCAGCATATTCACTATAGGAATACTTCGCCATTACTTAAGTCTTTTGCACTTAATCAGTCAGACATAATAGAAAAGTGTTATCAATAAAGTATTATTACTTCCTTCCACAGGGATCTCCTCTCTCCTCCTTCCTTTACAATATCTATTGTTCAGATATGTATAACTGTAGCCAGGATGACACCGACTATTTCTCCCCCACAACATATATCCTACAGTATGCAGACGATACAGCTCTTGTTTCCCATGGCAACACAGTTCAGCAGGCAAGTGATAGATTACAAGAGTTATTAAATAACACCGTTCTCTGGTTCAACAAATGGAGATTAAAACCAAACCCGGCTATATCACATTTTATTATTTTTAATCATAACATCAGTATAAACAGTCCCACAGTTAATATGTATAACCAACAAATCCACCCTATTTGAAACGCTAAATACCTTGGAATTAATATTGATAACAAACTGAACCTGAATGGACACACGGCTCTGGTCAAAAAAGCAATAATAATCAGAGCAAAGCATTTCTCAAGTCTAATATTCAAGAACCAGGGAATTACCATAGATACTGCCAGTAAAATATACAAACTTATTTGTCGTCCGATGATTGAATATGGGCATCAAATTCTTCTTACCTGTAAAGCACCGGCTCTTACAAATCTCAAAGTTGGCGAAACTACTGCATTACGCAAAATCACCAAGATCCGTCACCCTAATAACCACATACACAATCCACCTAACCAGTATTTGTATGAACTTTTCAAAGTAGAACCCTTTGAAGAGAGGCTTACCGAATTAGCAAGAAAATTTGCTGAAAACCAACATAATCTCGAACTCATCCAACCATACTGTCTACAGAGAGTACGTTTTGCTGCCAACCAACCCCAATCCACCACTATGGAAAAACTCAGACAGTTCAATCAATAAGCGCTGTTCGTTGTCTTAGATATTTTATATATATTTTAAATTTTAACTTGTTTTAAAGTGTTAAAGTGTTTTGTTTCAAATTTTATAAAAAATTTTAGAATTTTTTTTTAATTACCCTAACTATGTTAGGTTTTTAGTATTTTGTGTTACCAAGTATTTTATTTTATACTAAGGCTAAAAGACCTCGGTCGATGGCCATTTGAATTGTATGTGTGTAATAATGCATATAGTTTAATAAATTTCGTTAAGTAAGTAAGTATTATTAACGAAATAAAAAAAATAAAAACGACTGGTGTTTTATTCTAACGGCTAATTGTATGAAAACAAATGTAGAGCCCTTACTTTAAAGAGGAATGACCAGAGTATTTAAAAAGTCAGTTTTCAACTCGGTAAAATGACACCTGTCAAAGTTTTGGTCCAACGAGCGTGGTGGCAAGTCCGTTGATTTTCCTGACGATGTAAAACATCTACTGTAGTTTGGCTTTATGAGTCTTTATGGCCTACATAAAATATTAAAATTTCAATAAATTATACATGTCGCTTCAAAAGTTAGAGCCGAAAAGGTAAGTCGCTGGGGCTCTATATCTCCGTTAAGGGAAACTTTGGGATTTCTTTTCTATGACAAATTAGGGATATTTGGACCTCCCATATACGCTCCCGAGAGCTTACCATATTATACTTACTGGACACCCGGTGTATATACAGACATATTATGATGAACTAGATCTAGAATGACGATAATAATTGGATATGGTTTTATCTACTTTACTAACATAAATGCATTATCTATTTGACAGTAATTTTTGTTAATCAATAGCAAAATGTTTAATAACACTAAAAACAAAAAAGTGTTACTGAATTTTACTTAAGACTTGCAATAAGGTAAGTAATTCAAAACCCAGGTTTAATATTACATTATGTTACTTACCGCAGAACTAAACAGTTGCAGCATAAACCAACAATGGAGGAAGTATTTAGATTCTGAGGATTTTGAAAATGATTGAATGAAATATCCTGAAATAGTCATAAATGTGCATATGCTTATAAAAACTGCACCAGCTATCACATGACCAAATAATGAATTACAGTCCAGAACTAAATTACACAAAATAGTATGTCTGCATCTCAGCCTACTCACAGATTCGAATCTGTCTGCTTGTATTAAGTCATCGTTAAGTTTTTCCATTTCACCGGTGATTTTCCAAATTATTAAAAAAACCAAAAACAATACTGTTTCAATTCTGTATAAAAATGCGTAAGTGCAAATTTTGCCGCTCATGCCAGATGAAACTAATATTAAGCCAATTGTTGAAAAACAAACTCTTCCAATTGAATTAAGACTCCAAATAGTAACCGCAACAAAAAAAACTGTTTTCAATAATTTATGTTCATGTCCTAAATACCTTATAGCGTTCTTAAGTGACAATAATTTATCTTCCTTAATAAACAATGTTATTGTTGTTATGGAGTTTATACCGCACATAAGTGTGGCAGAGATTACTTTTACAATTAAGATCCCTGGTTGACGAGCGTTGAAATACCTCAGAAATCGAATATTTTCTATGGAAAATACCACTATATGAATATATAAAAGTATTGCGTAACATAGTTTTAGTTGCCTATGTTTAATCCAGATTGGTGGATATACCAAAAATACTAAGCCCAATGATAAAAGCACTTTTTTTATTAATAAGTACATGTTGTATGTGTAGAATGATAGAAAAATACTAAAAGATAAACATCGACCACAATATTCATTTGTTGGTATTACAAATAATAAAATCAAACATTTATTATTTATTCGACATTAATTTTCGTTAATGGGTTTATCTCATTCAAAGTCACCAAACCGAAATTTAAAATACGATTTTTTAGATAAGGATATACCACACTATAATCAAATAACGTCTTTCCAAAAACAGGTATTTTGCTTTTTAATAAAAAGGCAGTTCAAACATTTGATTTTTTCTTACATTTTTAGGCACTTGGTTTAAATGTGATCATCAGGTTCGCCACGATAATGCAGTTATGGTTACAGTTTGATAGTTGATATAATTTATTTTCAGAATGAAATAATATAAAATTTTAGGTAGTTTAGAATTTTTACTAATACATACTTAGTAATTTCGTAACAAAAAATAGTAAACATTTGAAATGTGACGAACTTGACATGATGTGACGCACTTGATAACTCTATATGTTCTTTAAACTATCCTCTGTTTTTCTGGGTTCTGCTTTAGCCTATCTCGATAGCGTTTAGCTCTTTCTGCTTGTGTGAGTGCCATACCTGAAAATTGTAATAAGTTGTACCCGATTTTCAGGTTCGTCACACCTGATAATTGTAGGAAATTAATTCTAAATCAGATTTAAACGAACTTTAAATTTTTCTATTTTTGAAACATAACCAACAATTTACATGTTCGTATATTCTATGTGAAGTTAGTAATAAGAATAGAAAATACATAAATGCTTAATTATCGTGACGTACCTGAAGTTCAATAAACGTACGCACCTTCAGTAACCGCTTTACTTAAAACGCTGATGACACGTGCTCTCATCAAATGCAACCATAGATAGACAAAGGTTTATATTTGCGTCTATAGACAGGAATATCATTTTGGCTTCCTGGCTTCCGCATGCGCAACAGCATCGGAAGCATTCGGCTCATCGGCTCCTTTTGATACGCTGGCTTTTATTCTACGGTTACTAGATTAACTAAAGTCTGTAAGCAATTCAGTGGAACTGTGGATATAGCATCTAGGTTTGATGCCATAGGTCCCGGGATCGATTCCCGTTTCGTGCACTTTTTCTTTATGACTTTTTTTTTAGTTTTTTATAACTTTTATTTTTTTTTTAAGTAGATCGCTCAAAAAGGGCTGGTAAATAATTGGCCGGTGAACTTGAAAAAGGCGAATTGAAACCAAAAAGGTGGATTAGATGCCGTGTTAGCGCTGTTTAACCAATATAAGTCTATAATTATTACAATTTTTTAATATCTAGCATATACCATCTAGCATATACCGAATTGGAATCAAAAAGGTGGATTAGATGCCGTGTTAGCGCCTGTTTAACCAATAAAGTCTATAATTATTAGTTACAGCATTATGTGCGCATGCGGAAGCCAGGAAGCCAAAATGATATTCCTGTCTGTAGACGCGAGTAAGGTTTATAAGGGGAATAGAATGGACTCTCCCGTACCTACTTATGAAACTGTGAAATAACTTGCGTCACCTATGTCGCAGGGTACAAGCTTTAACTGTGATATTTAAAAGAAAACTGTTCAGATTTTATTTGAAGTTTGACATTGGAACTACACCTCCACGCCACTAGATGGACTATGGCGACTTTCGGCGGGAATTTTAAACGGTTTTATTTTTTTAAATAATTAAATGATTTATTATTTTCGTATTGTTATGACACGAACGTTAATATTAACAACCTATATAAGCCTATATTATTTAAATTCAATAATTATGAAATAACCATGACTTCAAATAATACATTATAACTATAACTTGTAACATTTATGTCATAAAAATAAGGAAATATAGATTATTTTGATATTTTTACAAAGAAACATTTTCTATTACATTTGAAAACTTTACATGACGCCAATTCATATTATCTCTAAAATTATTATTAGACAACAATAGTGTTTTATTATTTATTTAAATAATTATACTGTACATACTGTTTTCTTTCTCTTAATTTTATTGGTATACATTTTTTTCGCCATCACAAACTAACCTACAAGTCTTAAAATACTGCGGTTTTAAACTTACTGTTTAAATTATCGCAATTCTAACAATTTTAGCAGTTCAGTATAACGTTCAAATGTCTTCTAGATATAAGCACTTATAATAACTCACAAATCAAATACACAAAAAAGCACAAACTATTAACAAACAATCAACCAAAAGTTTATCAAAAGCAACAATGGCTGTTGGCATCACGTCACACGTCGGTTGTCGTTTGAAATGGCGTGATAGATTGCGCCTTCTGGTGGAAAGGGTACAACTAAATAATGAAACTCGAGTGGCTAATTTGAAGTGCGCAGACCATGAATGCAACAAGCGAACTAACACGTCCTTCCAGTGTTGCCACAAACATGGGGACCGTTACGCAAATTGACATTTTTATACTTTTAAATAGTGCCATTAATCAGAAAAATTAAATTAAATTGTATGTTACACTTAAACTAAGTCTCTTTGGCTTCATATAGTGTTAATCACCTATAATAAAAGAATTAAAGGTAACTGAAGGTTTTCTGAGGACAACAAATTGCAATCTTAAATGAGAGAGACCCTAATGGGTACCTATGGATAGCATGTTTATAAAAAGTATGGTTTCTTTTAATGCACACATTGTAACAACCTTTTTATGCTTGTTACAACGTTAGTAATTTACCAATTTAATAAGCATTTTCATACAATTTAAATGTCAATAACATCTTAAAAAAAGTTTGACTACGCCTATGTAAAGAACCTTGATAGAACCTGCAACTTATAAAATCCTTTGAATTAATTTACCTACTAATAGGCAACCCATAATTATGACATGTATCTCTGGCTGACTGAACCATATTATGTTAATTGGATGTTTGAAGATTGTAATCTTTAGATTGTTGGCACGTTCCCAGTGTATTGTTTATGTCTTTCGAAAATACCTAACCTCTTATTTTAAGTTTTCGGGTCGATTTTCTAGTTTCCTGGAGGATTTCGGTTATAATCAGTTGTCTCCCGTTTCACAGTTCAAATATCCCCAAAAGTTTAGTCCGTTAGCGGAAGTCGTCAATGTCACCTGATACCTCGGAGTTGCTCGATGTGAATTTGTTTTTTTATACTTGAGGATTTGATAAAACCCACATAGCAAAAAAAGTATATTCACATCCTGAGAATATGCTATTGACAGCCCACAACTCACATTCGTTTAGGTACATCCATAGCATATCCATGTCATATTTAGAAATCGATTAAAATCATGTTCGTTTGGATATATCCGTAGCATATCCAAGTCATATCTAGAAATTGGTATAAAAATCATAAGTCAAAAAAGTGAAATTAAAAATAGTATTAAAAAGATTTTCCTACTTTAGTATTTTTAAAATATATAATTAGGGCAATGCGATTGCTCAAGTTGGTATTTAAATCTCCAACTTTTGGCAGTCCTGCGCCCGCACTTCGCGCTTGGGATGACATTACATAACCTCAGTTTTTGTCATTTTCTCTGCTCGTGTTGTGTAAGTTCTTTTGATGGCTTGTTTTTCATTTTCTTACAGTTCAGTAAGTATGTTCATTGTTTATTAAAGTGTTTTTGGTGTGTGAATTTGTAAACAATAAGTGAACAATATATATATATAAGTCTAATTTTATAACGTACCTAATCATATTGCTTTCAACAGCCGAAATTTTACTTTCTTAAATAAGTCTTCAAGCAGCAAAAGTTAGATGTCATTTCGTAGGTTTATATTCCGAAAAACATAATGATTTGCTATCACTAGAAGTATTAGAGCCATTCACCCGAAGGTGTAATAGCAGATGATATTTCATTAGCAGAAAATGTCGTAGTTTAAAAGTGTTTACTAACAATTCAATTAAAAAAGAGGTTTGAGGTACCTATTTAAAATCGTTTAGAAATTTTCGGTATTCATTATTAAAATAATTTATAATCTACTAAAAAATATAGATTAACAAATTCCTAAAATGTTAAGATACTGTAATAATAAGTTCTGTAATTCTTTAGATGCTGTGCGTCAAAATAACAGGACAATAAACGCATGTGAGGACGAAGTCATAGTAGATACACATTCAAAAATGGCTTGTCAAAGCGAAGGAAATGCTTAACAATAAAAAGAAAAACAACCTTGACAAGTAAGAATTCCTTATTAATTTTTTAAAAACTGCAAGAACATAATAATATAACAGAAACCTGTTTTTAAAGTGCTCAGACATTACTCTACATTTTTTTAAGGTAAATATTTTCTCAGCCATTCATTTATGTTTTTCTTTTCAGGAAAAACGAAACTGACGTTATAAAGCAGTAACTCCTTAATTTAAAAAACGTGTAATTATGTCTATAATTGTTTTCTAAGAGTTTGATTGTGCTCTAATAAAGCCTGTTTTTAATATTTTATGTTTACTTGATTTGATTTAAACACATATGAGACTGACACTTCAATATTAAGTATTTGAAACGTCGATTGACCCAACATTTCGAGATACGGCGGCCATAGTGGCCATGTCGGCAAAATACTCTGGATTCTTAAATTTAGTAGGGGTAGTTAGCCGCAATAAAATCCCTGACACAAAAAATTATTATTTGCCAGCTTCCCGAAGGCTCTACTGAATGATGTTTGCATTGGAATGGTATATAGTATAGCCTATTTACATTTACAATATTTTCGATGAAAATTCCAAGCAAGAATGGGCATCATACCATACCTACCTACAAGCAGAAACTGTAAAATAATCATTTAATTTTAGATACGCGAATTTGTGGCATTCGGATGAAGAATGAAAAGTAGATGTACTACTAACCCTACAACCGAGTGTCGTCGGTTCGAGTCTGGCTCATAGATTTCTACTTTTATTTTTTTTTTTTTATTTTATCTTCATTTTCATTCTTGGTCTAAATACCAGAAATTTAAAAGTAAAAATCGGGTCATTCCTATTTTGGGCAAAACGAATATACTGTGCATGTCATTGGTATACACATACGAATCTTCTGTGAATGTGCGGAGGATATGCTAAATGTCCGGAAACGCATTTTCTCAGCATGTCCGACTTGTGGCCAAACGCATGTCGTATGCATATACGTAGTACATATATGTATGTTCTATGAATCTGCGGAGGATGTGCCACTCAATATCCATATCCGAAAGAGAATATATTTCATATATCCACAGGATATCTTTTTGCTATGTGGGAAGCGTTGTTTTTCGTTTGCCCCCGCCTGTTCCAACTAACATCGGCCCCGAGAGGTTGAACAGCGGCGGTGATATTAAGTAAAATGGTGCCTCTGTGTTAAGATTGCACATTAAAGTGTAGCGGCTGCAGTCCGGATTGGAATTTTCATAGAAGTAACCACTTGAAGCCACCTTAGATGGGATTATTTCACCGCCTAGCCGATAAAAACCATAACATCTGGTAAGACCTCACTTTTTCCTTGGCAAAATGGCGTACTCATGGTCCACGTTTTATTTTCAGGTTTTTCTTTTTTCTAATTTTCTTTTTCCCTATTTTTCTTTTTTTCTAATTTTCTTTTTCCCCTTTTTCTTTCTTTAACTTTTACTTGATACGTTTAAACTTTATCTTACTTATCCCTTTTCACTTATTCACTTTTATCCTGATGTCTTTAATCATCCTGTTTCTATTTTATTATTTCTGCGATTAACATTTCATCCTACCTGCATCTTCTTACTCTAGTATTTCCGACTAAGCAACTTTAATTAGTATTCATAACCCGTATTTTCAATCCCAGAACTAAGTTTCACATTTTAACCTACTTTTACCACTTGAACTGGAATGGATGGTGTACATATATGATTTGGATAGACCAAGGCGCCCGTTGAGAGGTTTTTTGTATGGAAGAAGTTCCTATTTTGGTATGAAGTTACCGCTTTTTATGCCCTCGACGATTTGTATGGTTAAGTAACACATGCTGCTTGACGCATACCCCTGCTAGAGTCTCTCCGTTGGATATCCAGAGCCAGATTAAGATGAGTAGCTTTTTTTTTCCTTCTTCGATTATCGTAATTTACTAACTAATACCTTCTTCAAAATTTAATTATTAACCATTTTCGACTTTCAATAAGTAATCACATTATTGCGGGGTAATTTTATATCATATTTATCGCTAGTAACGTACTACTAAAGAATATCAAGTCAACTTAGTATCTTTCGTTTCTTGATAAATGTATTTCACTGGTAAATAGCCAAGCTAATACCTAAATTTGTGTTATTATTTTCACTAAACCTCGCTCGTAACGTACTACTAAAGAAGGATAAGTCAAACCATTAATTATCTTATTTTCTCTAATAAAAAAAAAAACATATTTCACTGATAGACCATATCATATAGATAAATTTAATTAATTTTAACGCTAGCAACGTAGCTGCTAAAGTACTGGAAGACAATTTATTACTTATTGTGGTTATTATTTTATACCACTTGCTTTACTAACCCTGTAGTATTAGAAACCATTTAATCTGCTTTGTACATTTACAAAATTATAACTAGGCACATCCTTGCTTATGGTTACTGTATATTTCATTTCATCTCATTTAGATAAATTTAATTAATTTTAACGCTTGCAACGTAGCTGCTCAAATACTAGAGGGTAATTTATTACTTCTTGTTGTTATTAATTTTACATTACTCGCTTTACTAACCCTGTAATATTAGAGATCATTTTATCTGCTTTGTACATTTGTAAAATTATTATAACTAGGCACATCCTTGCTTATGGTCACTGTATATTTCATGTTAATATTGGTTATTGCAGAAAGGGTCACATCTAGACATGTATATTATTTCTTATTATGATTTATATTGATTTAAATTAATAACTAAAACGATATTATCTTTATATACATATTATATTATACTTAAAATATTGTATTTATATATGTTTGAATAAACTTTTTTATTATTATTATTATTATATGCAGTAAAGTATAAACATAAGTCTTACTCGAGGAGTACGCAGTTCAAGTTTAAAATATTCATTCAAAAATAATATTTTTTTTTGAAATTAAGTATTACTATTATTAAATTTAAATATTGGAGGATATACTCCCCCATATATTTTCTGATACTTTCAGAAATTTTTCAGTTTTAATTCTTGATTAGTCAACCTTGAACCACTACGTGGACAAGGCCCCCAAACTTTCAAGTCGATTTATTAAAACTTATTTTACTTCAATCTTACCTAAGATTGTTTAGTTTTGGAAAAATTGCCTTGTTGCATAAAATGAAAAAATTGATTGATTGATTTTTCTATTTTTGACCCAATCTTTTAAGTTGATTTATTAAAACTTATTTTGCTATAATCTAACCTATGATTGTTAAGTTTTGGAAATATTGCTTTATTGCTAAAAGATTAATAAATTAAATCTTCTATTTTGGTAAAAATTTTTAGTTTAAACATATTTGGTTATGTAGAATTATTCTAGATGGGTATTTGGTACTGGTAGCATGGTGTTATGTTTAGAAAGGTTTATCACTTCTTCGTGTGTTTATTTCTCATTTAGCTTGCTTAGTCCTTTGTTTTTATCTGCATTTACATTTAATTTATTGTTACTTATTATGTAAACCAATTTGATAATTTAAAAGTGTTTACACTATTTACATAAATTCAATAAAAACAAGAAGTGATTATAGTCTGTCTTTATCTTTCTCAACCCCTTTGGTTGATGGCGCCCATAATAGCTTATCTGAAATAAAAGACCTACGACCTTTAGCTCTCAAGCGACTTACTAAACTGAGTGGCCGTGGTGACCCAATGTAATAATATTTAAAAAGCAAAATAAAGTAAAAGAATAACAACAAATTTTTATATCATTAATTTTATTAATAATAAATAATAAATTAAAGAAATTATTGCAACATTATTGATAATATTATGTTAAATAAATGGGCACCTAATGTTAAATGAGAAGGTACCTATTAAGCATGCAAAACATAATTTTTTAAATTGTTGTCATTCAAAAATAATTGCTTATTTCGAGGTGGTTAGTTCAGGTTCGTTTCCTGACTTCAATTTATTTATTTTCTTTTGAACTCGCTTTGATTATTACAGCATCTCTTAACAGTTTCTAAGCATAATACTGTAGGTACTAACGGAAACAATGTGTTCAAAACAAATAAAGCAAATGTGAAAAAGTCTGACAAAACACACGTTTTTTCAGTTTATTTCTTTAAGCAGTTTAAAAATGACATTTTATTTTATTTTTACATATACAGGGAGTTTCCTCACCTCGGTCAAAGAATGAAGCTGGTGAAGCCTCACGTAATTGTAAAACGAAAATATGGCATATATTTTTTCCGAAATACACGGTGTTAAAACAAATTATTAATTTCTTTTTTATTAACATTCAATGAAACACAATACTAGAATAATATTTGTCACATGTAATCAAAGGTTTGAGCACTTTATTTTGTGTTCATGTAGAACTTCTCAATTAGTTCATTGACGGAGATCTGGGTAACTACTAGAATTTCGCAAAAATGTATAGTATGAGCATACACTGAAAATTATCAATTTGTTAAGTTTCTTGCATTTTTCTCGTATCTCTTACAGTTTCCGAGTAAAAAATAATTTTATTGTTCACGTCATAAGAATTTCCTAAAAAAAATGTAACACCCAAAAGCTCTGAGTAATAAATAATAATAATTAATAATGCGCAGTTTATTTATTTATTTATTTATTTATTTATTTATTTATTTATTTACTTATCAACGGGCTAGTGCCCAATTCAGTTGAGCTTCTTCTACAGTTTCAACAGTAGTATAGACAAGTTGTTTGGTGAAATTAAAGACAAAAGGATTAAGATCCGGCGAACAGGGTGGCCATGGTTGAGGTCCACCTCTACCTATTCACCGATCAGAATATTGTTAATCAAAATAATTTCTAACAACAACTACAAAGTGAGGGGTGCGCCGTCATGCATGAATTAGATTAAAGTTCTTCCTTTTACAGGCACTTCTTCCTTTAGTCCTGGCAATTGATCTCTCAGAGAATTGTGGTAGACTTTACCAGTAAGCAGCATCGGAAAAATATTAGGTCCAACTAAGGTATCTGCAATAATTCCTGCCCACACATTAGCTGAAAATCTTTGCTGGTGACATCCATCGATGATAGCATAAGGATTATTTTTAGCGCACATGGTTATTATGAAAATCTATATTGCTGTCTCGCGAAAAATTTACTCCATCTGTAAATAACATTTTTTCGAATAATCTTGGTCTTGTAAAGACTTTTCTTGAAACCAGTTGCAAAAATTTACTTCAGTTGGAAAATCTCGAGGCAACAAATCTTGCACTCTTTGTATATGATAAGGATAAAGAGAATAGCCATTTAAGATATTCCAAACTGTCTTGTTACTCACATTCAACTCGTTGTTTCAGGGTTCTTACTGTAAATTGTCGACCGCTTAATTTGTTTTCTAAAAAACTACCCATTTTCTTTAATCTAAGACGCTATTTTGTAAATGTTTGTGAAAATATCCATTTGCCAAACCGTACATAAAATGAATTTGAGCCATTTTTGGATTGGTAAACTCAGCCATAAGGAAAAGTATTAAATTTTAAATTGAGTACACTTAAATTAAAAAATAACTCGCGAGAACATGACTTGACTTTGAAAAAAATAAATGTGATTGCTATGAAATCACGCAAAGCCTACTCGTTTATTACAAAATGATGGGATTCTTGTGACATGAACAATGAAATTATTTTTTAATAGAAAACTGTATGATATACGAGAAAAATGAAAGAAACATAATTTGCTTAAAATTTATTTCTTAATAAAATAAAACAAGAATTAACATTCTCATATTATTTATTTTTGCGAGATTTTGTAGTCGTTACCCGGATCTCCGTCACTGAACTAATTGAGAAGGACACAAAATAAAGTGCTCAAACCCGTTATAATATTATTTGAATACTGTTTTTCAATAAATGTTAATAAAAAGAAAACATGAATACATTTTTTTCTGAACGGCGACATTCGAAAAAATTTTATACCACATTTTCGTCTTACGATTACGTGAGGATACGCCAGTTTCATTCTTTAACCGAAGTTAAGAAACACCCTGTATAAGTGCGTTTATAAAGTAGTAAATAGGGACTTAAAGCACGCTATAAATTACGTTCGATATCGTATCCATATCAAACTGCACGTGCGCAGAAGCGATACGCCCACCGATATACGTTACGGACTTCGCATCGTTTCGGTATGTTATCCCCGTCCGTATCGTTCCCTCCCCCCTCCCCTAAAATACGTAGTCGGAATGGAAGCTTTCACCTGTGACAGTTTCAGTAAACATAACTTAGAAAAATTAATTTTATAACATTTTATACAGCAGGCGATGACCTGCTTCTCCTTAGGGAGGTAGTGGATCAAACCCCTTTTGACGATCGGTCTAGATGGAGCCTTATTAAGAAAAAAATCGTGAAAAGGCAATGGGCAAAGACTTTAAAGAAAAAAGTCTAAGAGATAGAGTAAGAATGAACGCTGGTATAAAATACGTTGTAGAGAACTGGCTCTAGAAGAAAGAAAAACTGAACTGCAGTGTAAAGAAAGAAAACGAAGAGTGAAAGAGGATAGACTGGATTTGGAAAAATAGTATATTATGTTATAAGGACGAAAAATGTGGTACTTCGGACGTAATGCGAGAAATTACCGGCCGAGGAAAAGCCGAGTTTTCGTCCGTATGACATACGTAATTTTTTTTCCAATCCTGTTTTTGATCCGATTGCCAGTTATAAGTTTGTCGCTTTTAATGTGTGTCAGTTAAGAATGACACCTGTAATAGAGTCCGAATAATATTTTTTGGACTAGGACGAAAATCGTTGCTTAGCTACCAGCGCAATAATCAATACCTTATTGAAAAGGTTACCTCTTCGTCCAATCAACAAAAACTTCTAAAAATAGCTTGGCAAGTCAAGTGTGCTTGCAAAAAGCATTAATCTATAAATGTAGACTGATTTGATTACTATCCAGTATTATTATATTGAAATAAATAAACAAGTAAATAAACAATAATATGTCTTTATTTGAAACTACAAAAAGTAATCGTTCATTGGGCGAACGTAAAGCAAGCTTCCACACATAAACCTATACGGTAAGTATACATTTATTCACAAAATAATGCTAAAACATAAAATCTTTTAATACGTAAATGACAACCAACTATTGTCTATTTTGAAATGGCGCGAAGTAATAAATGCCCATTAAATATGCAAAACGCATAACTGGGTATCAAGAACAATTTAAACACTATCCCTTAAAATCTATTGTGTTTATATTAAACTATCCAAATAATGAGCATTCGTTAGGTAGGTCCACCCTGAATGTATCGCAAGCTATTGTTATGTTTGAGGATTAACCATTGTTATTGAGAAACTCCCTTAGTCAGGAGCGTGTTTTGGGGAAGTTTTTAAGTTTAAAGTTTTAAACATGCTCATTCCCCTAAAATTGTGTTAAATTATATTCGTAGGTATTTATAACATAAACTGCTGGACAATTCAAGCGGACCGAGCTAATTGCTAGGTGAACTTTGGAGTAAAATATTTTACGAACGAATAAAGCTATCGATGCGCGGTTTGCAAAATTTAAAAGATAATTTAATTCTTAATATGCACATTTTCTCCGATTTTTTTTTTACTTCTAACCTTTAACTGTCTACAGGGTTCAAAGAGAAGTATGTTTTTTTTACCAAAGTTTCTAAGTACCGGATTTCCACAAAAATAATTTTAAATTATTTTGGATGGCATTTTCTTGGTCTCCTATTTATAGAGAACAAAATAGATTCTCAAATTTTTGATATTCCTCTTTGTTCATGAAATTTCGATTTTTTTCTCAAACCCTGTAAATTTCAGGTATTTTTGTCATTAGGCCTTACAATGTTTTGTAAGAACGGGTTTTGGTAAGCGATTATAACTTCTTAGGACCACCTCTTTTGCAACGAGTACATTTTAATTTCTTGCGTTTCGTCGTGACCAGTGGCGTACCCACAATAGGTAGTAAATCACTAGTGGGTTGAAACGTCATTCTTGAACATCATCCGTGAAATGATTTAAACTTCAAAAGCGCGTATACAGGATGTACAAATAAGTGTATAACTGTTCCTAATTAATTTTTTAATAAACCTTTCTTACATATCCTTATAAACATCATTATAAAATACCGATAACACAAAATACATATTTTTTTGACAAACATATTTAGGACAAATCATAAAAGTAACAAAATTGTAATACGCGGAGGCAAAATGAAACAAGGTTTATCCGATCCACTTTTCCAAAAAATACACAGTTATAAAACGAATCTTTTTATTATTAACGGAACAATTAATTATTAGCAAATAAGATATTTTAAATAATGTTCATTAGGTACTGATATGCTTACATGATTAGTCTTCCTTAACTCTCTACTGATTAAACGGATAATGAGAAAACTAATACCGGGTGGCTCCTCCCCGAAGGTTGAGAACCTCCTGGCACCGCCGAGGCATACTTCTGGCCAGGTTATTGATAAGTTGTTGTGGTATGTTTTCCCATTCCTCCCGTATTGCTACGGCAAGCTCTGCCAATGTTTGAGATGCATTTTCCCTTGATCGTACACGCAACTTTAAAGACGACCACACATGCTCAATAATGTTTAGATCGGGAGATTTTGAAGGCAAGTTTAATTGATTAATATTGCTTTCCTCCAAAAACTCTTGAACAATCCGTGCCCTGTGTGGCCTTGCGTTGTTATCAACAAAGAGAAAACCGGGCCCAAAGTTTTCCGCAAACGGCAGCACGATGTTTCCTAAAATTTCATTCATATAAATTTCGGCATTTACGGTTCTTTGCAAAATAAAAAGATCCGTTTTTCCATTGTGCATTACTCCGCCAAAAGCTTCTTGAGGAGCCATATTTTCCTCAATGTATCTTTCCCCAGGTTGCCTCCAAACAATAACCCTTCCATCTGAATGGATCAGATTAAATCTTGTCTCATCGCAAAACATACAATTTTGCCATTCTGCACCCCAACTTATATGCGTAGCTGCCCACGCTTGCCTGTGATGACGGTGCTGCTGCAAAAGCCGCGTACATTTTGCGCGCCTTCTTGCTCTACAAACAGGAAAGATGTAAAAATAATCATTCTACAGTATTTTTCCTTTGTTAGTATACCTTAAGTTATTGTAGTTTAGCCTCCTCCTCAATGTCCTATCAGAAACCACAATACCAGTATGTCGCCGCATATTTTCATTGAGGACTCTAGAGTTCAGGGTCCGTCTACATCGAGTTTCTCGTAGGGGGTTCCTCTCTGCTCGCACTGGTATTTTTCTATTCCGGCCACCTCCATGTCTGTAAGCCGTGTCGCCCGTGGGTGCAAACCGTTCTTTTAGCCGAATGATTGTGGCCTTCCCAACATTATACATATTGGCTACAGCCTCAACTGCCAGGCCTTCATTAAGCAATCTTAAAACATTTGCGCGTTCTGTTCGGGACAATCGTGTCATTTTTAAAAATAATTATGTGACTTAATGACATCTCCTGAATTAACAATGGTACCTACTGCAACGTTATCCTGGCACGAAACACACGATGTGTGGAAATGAAGGCATATAAAATGAAAAAAAAAAACTAATTAAAACCGATTATGGGTACGCCACTGGTCACGACGAAACGCAAGAAATTAAAATGTACTCGTTGCAAAAGAGGTGGTCCTAAGAAGTTATAATCACTTACCAAAATCCGTTCTTACAAAACATTGTAAGGCCTAATGACAAAAATACCTGAAATTTACAGGGGTTGAGAAAAAAATCGAAATTTCATGAACAAAGAGGGATATCAAAAATTTGAGAACTTGTTTTGTTCTCTATAAATAGGAGACCAAGAAAATGCCATCCAAAATAATTTAAAATTATTTTTGTGGAAATCCGGTACTTAGAAACTTTGGTAAAAAAAACATACTTCTCTTTGAACCCTGTAGACAGTTAAAGGTTAGAAGTAAAAAAAAATCGGAAAAAATATGCATATTAAGAATTAAATTCTCTTATATATTTTGCAAACCGCGCATCGATAGCTTTATTCGTTCGTAAAATATTTTACTCCAAAGTTCACCTAACAATTAGCTCGGTCCGCTTGAATTGTCCAGCAGTTTATTTTATGAGAATATTTAAAAAATCGTATTAACTAATAAATAACAATGGGTGGTACTATTTTACCTAATACAATTACAAAAGCAGGATATATTATAGAATCTTACAAACAAAGCATTTTCAAAAATCGAATAATACTTTGTCGTTATGGCTTAATTCAGACTCGGAAGATGAACTTTTATTAACGTCGATTATAATAGGCGGTTCAACCATTTCTTCGATTATTATATCTATCTGTCACATTTTGGCTTCTTCTTCTATCACATGATCGATACACTTTTTCCACTTTCTCGCACTGATTTTACGCGTAGCTTCATTAAAGAGACTTTTTAAATCCACCATTTTATTAGTCGTGTTTTTTCTGGCGACACCTGTCTTTATTTGAGCCCATATAAGTTCGATCGGGTTTAATTCGCAGTGGTAAGGAGGAAGTCTGAGCAAAGATATTTCTCGTAACTTTGCCATTTCATCGACTATATATTTTTTAAATGCATTTTTATGTAAATTGGCTAGTACCAATAGTTCTTTTTTTGAAGAATCTAATGAAAAATATATTTGTCTTATACTTAGCAATTCTGTTATTTCACTTTTACGCCACGCACTTTTCGGTACTTTTTCCGTTAGCCTAGAGTGATAACTTACATTATCCAATACAATTATTGCATCTTTTGATATAAGATCCAACATTTGCTTGAACCATGCTTCAAAGACATCGGCATTCATATCTTCGTAATATTTTCCTGTATTTTTTGATTGGAACATCAGTAGACCACATTTAACGATGCCTTCAGAACTTCCAATAGGGGTATGATAAGTCGATATCCTCTTGCATATGGCGGTCTTAATGCTGTGAATAATCCTTCTAAAAAAGCTTGCCTTTTCATATTTTTATCCTGCCAAAATTTAGTCACAGTGTGGCCTTCATTTAGCCATGTTTCTTCTAGGAAAAATATTTTTTTGTTTTCTTCTCTGGCTTTTCGGATCTTCTTAAGTAATTTCTTCTCCAACAGACGATATCGCTTCTGTTTATTAAAATCGATTGCCTATTATATTTTTTCCACCGAAAACCCATTCTTTTTTAATAATTTCTAAAGCGTAATTCTACACATAGATGGGTAGTCCTGGTCTTCTCGGATTGAGGACAAAATGTTGTCCAGCGTGGGAATTTCTTTTTTTAAAGAAAAGCTATGAACTTTTCGCCTTATTCTCTGCATTAGAACGTCATCCAGCTCAAATTTTGGTCGTCCAGGAGAAGTTTTTGGAGGTTTGACGCCAACACTTCTTATATCTTCTAAAATATTATATATTGTTGTTTTCAGCATATCTGCTGTAAATTGCACTACATTTTCAACACTCAAATCCGCATTCTTACTTTTAATAAAATCGTAAGAGTTAAGAATTTTTTTTTTCATTTACTGTATATGGACCGACTCCAGGGCGTTTAGGTAATTGTTGAAAATTCTCCATATTTAATTAAAAAATCACTGACACTTTACACTTTGACTAGTTTCACTAAGAAACAAACGCCCAAGGTAAGTATGTATAGATATAAATGGGTGTATTATTCCAATAGAGGCACCCATAAAGGCATAATAAGCATATAATAAGCAAACAGGTAACAAGGATTAGTTACAAAAAAAAATTATTAGAGCAGAAACGGAATAAGTACCGAGACTCTAATTAGTTTTGATAAAATTGCTTTCTAGAATTCCAAGTAAATGGAATAGCTGTACATAATTTTAAGCTTAAAAAATTTAATATTAAAAAATATACAGGGTGTTTCAGAACATGTGGGCAATCTCTTGGATTTATATAGATCAGGGGAAAATAACATCGTAAGTTCATATAATTTTTTTTCCTAAGAGCTCCCCTCGAGGAGATAAATGCCCCTAAAAACTAGTTTTGTATTGATAACCTTTTGAATTATCCTGTATATTTTAATTAAAATTTAAATAAATTTGGTAAGATGTAAACAACTAATCTTAAAATCATATTATGACGTGACAATTTAACAAAGACTTCTGTATATTTGAAGACAAAACTTGAATTTAATGTCGATACTTCTACTAATTCTGCACAATTTTAAAAAATCAGGCCTGTTTAAATCAACACATGCCGAAAAGTCTTGCACGCCCATGGAGAAGACGGTTTTGATTGATTTATTACTTCGCGTCATTTAGAGATAGACTTTTTAATAAAAATCGTATCTTGTGAGAAAAAAACTGGCTGAAATAATTTTGTATACAGACTTGCCTGCAGCTTTACAATAATTATTTAACTGAACATTTTGCAAGATCATAGAGACTTATTAGATTTTTTAAACAATCTTCGTAGGTACCTACAGCGTGTAACAGAAGTATGAAACGTTAAGAGGTTATCGCGGAGCTGCTAGTGACATTTGCAATATTGCCAAATTTACAGTTTTTTAGCAATTTCAAATATTTTTTTTTAAATGGAACACCCTAATAATATTCAAAAAAACGATTCCGCAAATATTCGAGCTCGAAAATTGAGAATTTATTGAAACTTTATTGTAAAGTAATTATTGTTTAAACTTACTTATTACAGAATAAAGAAATTAAATTAGATGTTTAAAGTGCCTTGCATTTGTGGGGCCTAGTATCAAAGGCGGTAATCTCCACTTTTTGACGAAACTTAGTTTGATACATCAAATTGTTAATTTTTTTGCACTTGTTGAGAAAATGGTGGATACGAGGATCAAAAGCGGCAATATCCCCTTATAAAATGGTACGATAACTTAGGCTAAGTATCGAACACGGCAATCTCCATCAACCGTTTAGAATCAAAGTCCGCAATCTCCGCCTCAGCCAATTAGACGGCTCGTAGCGGCCACGTGACATGACACTTCGTTATATGATTGTCTGTGGATTCTTTAAAACCGCTGTGCAAAACAGAACAGTTTGTTTTGGTTATTGTTTATAGCGCTAAATGTTATTTTGTGTATGAATTGAAATGGAAATGGAAAGTGCTACAACTCCTGTTGGAAACAATAAAGCTCGAAAAAGAATTCTCAATCCATCTACATGCAAGTATGCAGAAAAAGATAAGGTGTAAAACCGAAGAGGCACCTTGCGAATTTATTGAAGAAGTTCCATCTATACTTGTATAATATTATGCTTGATAATATGTTTTTAATTACATCATCTTGAGATTAATATGGATATTGTTTATTTTGCTTGTACAACCTTTCCAAAATACTAGAAATTAATTTCACAGCATTTTTGTTTCAAGAGTTTTGGTATCAAAACTGGAAATATCTAACTGTCAGTATCAAACACGGCATTCTCCATCTCATTTTCTTGTTTTTTTCAGAAACGGTGAAGGATTTAGGTAAAGTAACTTCACAGTTCGCCGTAGTTTACCATATTATTTTATTAGAATTTATGTTTATTTTGATATTAGCCATAATAAAAACGTACCATTCTTTTGCGCTTTACTCAAAAGTGGAAATTGTGGAGGTTGCCTCCTTTGATACTAGGCCCCTCATTTACTTCTTGACAATATGCTAAATATTGCGGAAAAGTATTTAAAACATTAGAAAGAATATCTGTTTCTTCGATTCGTCGGCACTCAACTTCAATTCTTTGTTTGTAGACCACATTTTTTAAATGTCCCCACAAGAAATAATCGAGTGGAGTCAGATCTGGTGACCGAGCTGGCCACTCAATTGTACCCCGTCTCCCTATCCATCTTTCAAAAAATACTTCATTTAGATACTCCCGTACTTGTCTGGCGTAATGTGGTGGTGCACCGTCTTGTTACAGTCATACTTCGTAATTTAATCCCGCAACGTTGTCTAGAATTTTGTTTATTGATAATCAGTTTTAATTTACTTTAATGAAACTAACTTACGAGGATTTGGAAATAGGATCGCAAGAGCAGGAACAATTTCATTTCTTAAGAGCTGCAAATATCTATCGCCATTTAAATTATATACCATAAACAATGAACCAATGGATAATTATTATACTTTGTCCTATAATGCCTGCCCAAACATTATTTTTTTGCGGAAATTGGGTGTGCTGTTCTCGAATCCAATAAGGATTTTCTTTGGACCAATTACGAATATTATGTCGGTTAACATTTCCAGTAAGACAGAACGTCGACTCATCGGAAAACATTATTTTATTAATAAAATTTGGATTAGCATTACACAAATCCATCATTTGCTTACTGAATTCTAAACGCCTAAAAATTTTGTATGGGTGGAACTTCTCACACTTTAATACGCGATCTACCAACATGTGCGATGTGTTGTAATGGAGGCCAATAATTCGAGTAGAGAGGTGTGGATTTTCCTCTACGCTAAGCAAAATATCCAAAGCTTTATCGCCGCTTGTCGCAGTTTTTGGACGCCCAGATTTTGAAATGTCTTTTACATGGCCAATTTCATTATATTTCTTTAACATTTTGCTTACTGTGGACCGTCCTATTGGATTTCGGTTGGGATTCTTATCATTAAAAAACTCAGCAACCTCCTACTGTGTTCGCCTTCGATCCCCGTAACCCAATATCATTAATATTTCTATTCGCAGTGTTTCCGTTAGTAAATCCACTTTAAGAATTATTAAAACTGATAAATTATGAAGCACAAATACCTTCTGAAAAGTTTGTCAATATCGCTGTCAGAATTTAATTGTGTCACAAATTTCCAAGACCTAATAATATCTCTATCAGTTTTCTTGGATAAGAAGTTCTTATGATATTTAAACCCCAATATCAAAAAAATGGCTAGATTTAGACATTAAGTAACTTACCTATATAAAAGTTACTTAGAATTTGTTGCGGAATTATTTTTTTGAATAATACAGGGTGTTTCAGAATAAGATGCTGATCCTTAACGGTGTGAATCCAGGGCGTTAAAGTCTTAAGAATAAAATCGTTTTTCTATCATAACTTTAACAACCTTCTAGCTATTTTTATGAATTTTTCACACATGCCCTCTAAGCATCAATAGCCATTTTTTGTTGTAGAAAAATTTTAAAAATTTTCAACCAGTGGCGTCCTGAAAGAGTTTGGACTAGACATTTTGGAAAAATATTATGTACGCCACTGCTTTTTCTCAAGATAAAAATTATTTTTAAAATACTCATTCATTTTAGGCCAAATTTAATATCTTGCCTTTTTAGCGTCCGACAAAAAAAAATAAAAAGCATTAAATGCGCATTCGCTATGTGCCTATGGTTTCTGACAAGTAGGCTATGAACTTTCTTAAGGAAACAATGACAATAACGAAATATTTAATGCCAAATAGTTTTGACAACTATTTATTTATGTACACGGCTTTCCACTTAACTTAAATTTTCAAAACGTAATACTCTTTAAACGTATAAGTATCATGGTAAATTTTACAAATGTCGAGTTTGCGGATATGCATTACCTGTACGGGCTTGCTGACGGCAATGCATTCGAAACCAGACGATTATACCAAGAGCGTTATCCAAATAGAATAGTTCCGGATGCACGAACGATTTTAGGAACTCACAGAAAGTTTTGATCTTTTAAAACAAAAAACTACTTAAAAGGGGGGCACACCAAACTACACGAACTCCGGAAACCGAAGAAGCTGTTTTAAATTTAGTGGAACAAAACCCTAATATAAGTACCAAAAAAATTGGGAATATTTTAAATACTACTCATGTCCTAGTCTGGAGAATTCTTCAAAGTTATTTGTTATATCCGTACCATATTCAACGGGTCCAGGCCCTACTTCCTAGGGATTTTCCATTACGCATCAATTTCTGCCAATGGTTTATTCAAATGGTTACCGAAAATCCCCAATTTGATGCCAGAATTTTGTTCACGGACGAAGCTAATTTTTCCAGGAACGCCATACAAAATTTTCATAACAATCACTTCTGAGCAGAAGAAAACCCACATGCCATTACGGAATCCCACCACCAAGAGCAATTTTCTGTAAATATTTGGGCTGGAATTATTGGTGATTATTTAATTGGGCCTTATTTTTTACCAGCCAGATTGAACGGAATCAATTATCGCCAATTTCTTGAACACACTTTACCAAATTTGCTAGACGACGTCCCTATTTTAACGCGACATCGTATGTAGTTTATGCACGATGGTGCACTTGCCCATTTCAGTCTCTTAGCACTAGAGTTTTTAAATCAACATTATAGTAATCGATGGATAGGGCGCAGAGGAACACAATCGTGGCCACCTAGATCCCCGGATCTAAACAGTCTAGATTTCTTCCTGTGGGGACATCTGAAAACGTTGGTTTACAGCATCCCAATAAATACTGAAGAGGAGTTGAGAAACCGCATAATAGTTTGTTTCGACACTATCAGGAATACTCCAGGAAATTTTCAAAGGGTACGAGACTCAATGAGGAGAAGAGCTGAAGCATGCATTCTTGCAGGTGGTGGCCACTTTCATCAGCTAATCTAAATTATTTTCGTTTTTGCTCACACGTTATTTAATGTTAGTTGTTTTAATTTAATGTTAAAAAATAAACCATAGGCACAAAGCGAATGCGCATTTAATGCTTTTTATTTTTTTTGTCGGAAACTGGTTGTCAGACGATAAAAAGGCAAGATATTAAATTTTGCCTAAAATGAATGAGTATTTTAAAAATAATTTTTATCTTGAGAAAAAGCAGTGGCGTACATAATATTTTTCCAAAATGTCTAGTCCAAACCCTTTCAGGACGCCACTGGTTGAAAATTTTTAAAATTTTTCTTCACCAAAAAATGCTTATTGATGCTTAGAGGGCATGTGTAAAAAATTCATAAAAATGGCTAGAAAGTTGTTAAAGTTATGATAGAAAAACGATTTTATTCTTAAGACTTTAACGCCCTGTAGTTCGAAAGTTGATAGGTTAAGGATATATGTTAATTTGAACTTTTTTTCTTAAAATCACCTAAGGATTCACACCGTTAAGGATCAGCATCTTATTCTGAAACACCCTGTATAGAGTGTTCCATTAAAAAAAAAATTGTTTTAAATTGCTAAAAAACTGCAAATTTGTCAACATTGCAAATTTCACTAGCAGCTCCGCGATACCCTCTTATATACGGATACCGAATTTTAGCTAAATCGGACAAACGGTACCTATTAAAGATATTTAAAGCGTTCCATACTTCTGTTGTAAACATCAAATGTTTTTAACTTTATTCTAAATAAGGATAAGGACATTTAGCCATAACTGTTACTGTCGATAAGATACTAACTGATTGTCTGATAAACTTTGACACAAGATCACAAAATACGTGCAGACATTAGTGCAAATAAAAACTATCATGGAATGATCAACTGAAAAGAATTTCGCAGCACTTATTCGTATATTACTTTGATGAACTTGTTCGGCCATAAGTTGAAGTTCATCATAAGTTTCTTTTTGATAGATAAATATGGCTCTGTCTTCCGTTGGTTCCTCTATCTTCTGATAACATATCATAATCGTTCTTTTTGTTTCTGATGATAAGTTTTGTCCAACCCAGGCTAAGAGAATCGGCGGAAACTAGAAAAAATAAAGTTAAAAAATATGTAGGTAACATAAATAGGGCTCTTATCATGCTTAGATAATTTGGGGAAACTTTCATTAACTGAGGGTCAAGAAGTATCGTTGATATTCGCATCGGTCTCTCGTGAACATAGACAAGAGAATACAAATATAACAATTTAACCAATTGGTACGATAATCCAACAGGTGTATTAAATATAGCGCAGTATCTACCAACGTTAGGATAGGAACAACTTTATAAAACAAAATCTCTACAATAGCGTCATCAGTAACTGGTTAAAAAATTAAACGCACGGGGAACGACCTTCACCACTTAAGTTATCCTAGCCTGCTTGTGACAATAGTAAAATTCAGTTCAGCTATCACAACCGATAGCCGCCTGTGATCTTAGCTTAGATTATGTAAGTTCATATAAAAGTATGTGGAGACCTTGGGAATCTTCAGCTAATGCGATATCTAGCTACCCTGAACATTCCAGGTTATTAAAGAGCGGCCACCCTAAAGTATTTGCCATTAAAAATACCAGTGAAATGTCGAAAGTTCCATTATCGACGGTTTGAGATATAATGCTAAATGGACATTTTAAAAGAAAAGTTCGCAAAGATACCGGAAAAATGAAGTGCGTAGATGATTGCGACAAAGATAAAAGTTGGAAAAATTCGGTTAACCATATCTTAAAAATTGAAGACTCTTAAATAACTACACAACAAAACGAAATACATCCTCTTATTATAAATATGGATGATAGTGATAGCAAGACTGAATTAGGAACAGATCAAAACGTTTTATAATTACAATTAAAGCTTCTGTGTATATATGTGAATATATTTTTTTAAGTGGGCATATTAATTGTTATTATTACTTTTACCTAAATGCGTGCGAAAAGTTGCCCTTTTCCGCACGCAAACTTTTCACACTTGTGTTGTATTTATAATAATTTAATATACATATAATACAAGTAATGGTAAAAATAAACATAATAAACATTGCTACTATAAGGTATTACTATGGTTTTTCATTTAACTACAAAATCCGTTCCTGTGCAAAGCAGTACCCCTTATTTCATTTCATTTCAGTAATATAAACAGTGATGCCAGCTGGGGCCAGGTAGATTTCGCTGGTTGACACGCTTATCGACAGTTTTATGTGGATAATTTTACAAAGAAATTCTTAAAAACGTAGATTTGCCAATCGAACAGGTTTCTTTGGGTGTTTATAATATATCTAATAAAATTATTATTGCAGTTATTAGGTGAAACGAAATATGTTCGGATTGACTTTACCAGTAATTATTCCTGGAAAGAGGAAATGGTTTCATCACCCACACTTCTACAAATTGGACACGTCGTAAAAGGAATAAAGGGTTTTTTCTTTAAGAAATTTGTCTGCTTCCGCCTCCTTGTTTAAATAGTTAGTATAAAAATACATCGTATAAGCGGAAGTTAGGGGCCATCCATAAAGGACGTCACGGCTTGAGGGGGAGGGGGGTCTAACAAAATGTGGCCATTTGTGACAGGAGGGGGGGGGGGGTCATGAAAATGTGACGTCGGGAATAATAAATCCAGTTGAGTAATAATTTGAATTCAAACCCTACATAGTCTTTCCGCGCTACGCGAGACGGCAGCACTTTATAGAGTACGTGCAGTCTACTTTCGATATAAACGATAAAAATCGTTTAGTTTGACAACTCGAGTTATCCTATCCTATTAATTTATCCTCATATTAGTTAATTCTATTTGTTTTTACTGCTATTTATTTACCACCCGCTATTGACATTATTAACCGCAACAATGTGTAGTTTTCGATTTTATTTTTGTGACATGACATGGGGGGGGTCTGAAAAAATGTGACAATTTGTGACATGGGGGGGAGGGAGGGCGTATTTTTAACATAATGTAAATTATCTTTTTTCTCAGATGACGAAGAAGATTTGGGGATTATTAACGTAGTTGAGAATGTGCGAAGACCTCGGGTTTTTAGGCCTCATATTGAGAAAATGGACTATTGGATAGATCCAGGATCCAGAATTCATTGCAAGGTTTAGAATATCAAAACCTTCTGTAGGAATCCTAATTCAAGTGATTGGCCAACGCCTGTAAAGAGAAATGTGGTACCAAATAACCAAAGACATTAATGTTTTTGCAATTTACAAATCAAAAAAATATTAATTAAAAGAAGCTGGGAAGTTAGGTTACTTTTAAATTACATCAACATGATAATTGACAAATGAAATGTGAAAACAGAAAGCAATTTTGATATTCCCATTCTTCTGAAGTTAGCAGTTTTATGGACTAACCCCATCCTATACAGTGTGTACCTAAAGTAAGAAACAAATTCATTATTTAATAATCTTAAACATCCTCGGACACGTATATAATAATTTTTAATTGCGTATTTTCACGTACATCTACCCTGTAGCTACGAAACTATCAATTTTAGGCCCAAGTGTGTTATGTTATTAAAATCAGCTGTTCTTGGAGATTATAGATCTGAACTAAAATATAGGGGTTACCATTTAAAAGAATCGTCGATAATGTCATCTCTACTACATTAGTTACCCTGTATAATAAATTTATATGTCAAAATATGCGCAATTAAAAATTATTATGTACGTGTGAGAATTTTTACGAAATGTTTTTAGATTATTAAATAATGAATTGGTTCCTTACTTTATGTGCACACTGTATAATTGAAACAAAAACCTACATTAGAATAACTTTAGGTTTAATTTGAGGATAAGTCTTCATATTTATTCTATAGTTAATTCCAACCTATACAATTGGGCCTTAAAGGTAAAATTTAGGTTTAACTCTAAGGTTAATAATTCATACCTATACACTTGGCCCCTAGTGGGGAATAGGTTTAAAACAATAAATTAAAAAGTATTTTATACAATGGCGTATAATATATTGTGAGGATGTATAGGTTGGAACAAATTTCTTAAAAATTTATGAATTTATTTTTTTGAATACCCAGTGTTAAATAATTTAACTTAAATTATTTGTCATTTTTATTTCTGCTTTTCAAAGTATTTCAATTCTAAAGTTTAATTTAAACAAATTTAAAAATGTTATTAATAAAAATAAGAACTTACAAAGACCTATGAATACTATGGAGTGTTACTTAATGTTATGTAAGTACTTATTTTAATGGGTGACTCCTGGACAAATTAAAAATAAAGTTTAAAAGTTCATATAAATTTATATTCTAAAATACTTAATTCTCCATATAAAGAATGCTAAAGTTTATAACTTTTTCAGTTTTTATCAATAATCTCGAACCCGGTTAGTTAAGGTTAGTTAAGGTTAGTTGTTTCGAAGAGCATCAGAATAGCTACATTACTGGCAAAAACCGCGTCTTAATATCGTTATTGGTTTTTGAGTTACTTGCGAAGAACCCTATTTTCCACAAAAAAAAACTAGTTAAGGTTGGCTTTTAGCAAAGTTTTTCTATTTTTTTTTCATTACAACGTTGAGATTAACAGTTTTTTCGTCTATTTTGGAATTTTCCATGGCAATGAATGCAATATTTGAATTTTTGTTGGAATTTTTAGATTAATCATTAAAATAAAAACCGATACAGATATTACCAGATAAACAGCCCTATGATCAAACACACAAGTTAACTCTAGGCGCTAACTTCATAATTACCTATTTTTCAACCACAGTAAACAAATTAACAAGTAGGCTTTTTTCGGTTGTTGTCATAGAAACGGTTCGTTAAAAGTTAACTTGTGTGTTTGATCATAGGGCTGATTAAGAAGCGATTTTCTACCAAAATGTGGCTATTTTGATGCTTTTCCAAACTATTATACAAAAAGTATGCTATCAAGACAGTGCCATAATGGGGCATTTTTTAATATAATATGAATTTTTAATTTGGTCTCAACAATTGCGCCCTCTAGGGATAATCGTATAACTTCTTCTTCTTCTTCTTCTTCTTCATCAAGCTTTGTCCATCCAGTCCTGGATGTAGGTCCCTCCCAATTGTTCCCATCTTTCTCTATCATTTGCCACTCTCATACATTGTTTTCCTGCCACTGCTCTTATGTCGTCCGCCCATCTTTTTTGAGGTCTTCCCGTGCTTCGTGTTGTCTCCCTTGGTCTCCATTCTAACATTCTTCGATGGACATGTTGTCATCGTATCTGGCTATGTGGCGGCCAGCCCATCGCCATTTCATCTTTGCTATCTCCTCCACGAATATCCCTGACTTTAGTTTTACGTCTTATCTCGGTGTTTCTAATTTTGTCCCTTAGTAATATTCCATGCATGTTTCGTTCCATTGCCCTTTGGGTTGTCTCTAATTTTTTAGCCGACTTTTTGGTGAGGGACATGGTCTCTACTCTGTAGGTACACACCGGTATTATGTAAGTGTCATATACTTTTCTTTTTAGATTTATGGGAATAGAATTATTTTTCAAGATGTAAGTAAGTTTACCGAAGGCGGCCCATGCTAGCTGTGTTCTTCTTTTTATTTCAGCGTCCTGGTTTGATTTTCCCAGTCTGATGTCGTGACCCAAGTATACATAATGCTTAACGTTTTCTATCCTGTGGTTCTGTATTGTTATATTTTTCTGTTCCTGGCTCATTATTTTTGTTTTATCGTAGTTCATTTTTAGACCTACTGTAATTCAGTTAAATTCCGAGTTCAAAGTCGGAACAAAAGTATATAAATTATGTGGCCCTTCTACGCCTTCGTAACTACCTAGCGTTTGAAAATGAAACAAAAAGATTACTTGTCAAGACGAGTGCAAGTAATAGACTTTATTATAATTAAATAATGATTTATTTTGAATTTAAGAAAAAATGGCATTGCGTTCTCATCACGAAGAAAAATTTGATTTGCTGGAATGTTACATTCATTGCAATTGACATGCAAATCTTGCATTAGAAAGATATTTTGAGAATTACCCTGGAAGACAACAGCCAAGTACAGTAAAACCTCTGTATGCGACCGCCTCTATAAAGTGACCACCTACGTTAAACGACCGGTTATGAATTGCCCATATTTAAAAATGGAAATCCAATTATTTTATACTTCTTTTTACCGACCCACCTGTCGCGGGCGGTCATCATCGGAATTTTTGGTAAGTTGTTTCTAACTGGTTTTGTACGGTGCGAAACAGCACTTACCAATATCCGGGCCCATATTTCAAGCAAAAGCCCTAGAATCTGCTCAATGTCTAGGACTAGATAACTGCAAGACATCAAACGGATGGTTAGAGAATTTCCGTCGTCGGCACAATATTACCTTCAAGAAAATATTTGGCGAATCAGCCGATATCAATATCAAAAACGTAACTGCTTGGAAAGAAAGGCTATTGACCAATCTGATGGATTATGTCCCAAGTGACGTATTTAATGCAGATGAGACAGGTGTCTACTATCGTGCATTGCAAGCAGAATAGAAGAGTGGTATTGTTTCTGGATAATGCAACGTCTCATCCCAAAATTATACTGGATAATATCAAACTTATTTTTCTTCCACTAAATACTACCTCACATTACCAACATTTGGACCAGGTCATTATTTAGAATTTTAAAATGCTCTATAAAAGCAACCTTATTAAGAGGCTTTTAACATGTATAGACAGTGGTTGCCCTCTTTAATATTACCATAACCAGCGCCTTGATATGGGTTTCTGGAGCCTGGCGCAATTTGTCCCCGGTGACAATAAGAAAATGCTTTGTGATAGCCAGATTTATGTGTAATACAAATAATATTGACGAGTACGAAGAAGAAGATAATATTCCGCTCGCACAGCTGCTTTCTAACATTAAGGACACATTTGTGAACTTGAAACAATTTGCCTCTATGGATAACGATTTGCCAACAGAAAGTTTAGAATTGACTATTATCGAGTGTATTAAAGAGATCCAATAAACAGATGAAACTACTTCCAAATCTGAGACAGAGGAAGAGGAACCTGAACTTGCTCCAGAATCAAAAATATTAAGCCTATCAGAAGCTTGCGCAAGTTTGAGAGACTACATTAACAATTTTGACAAGTCTACAAATATTTCTCAATTGCTATTAAAATGTAAATCTGAATTTTTTAAAAAGAAAATAAAGAAATATGAAGAATTCATTAATTCCTAATTATCTTAAACAATAAGAATTTCAAAGCAAGCATTCCGTACATTGTATAATATAATGCACGTGCAGGTTAGTTTTACCTATTGGTAAATTGGCTTCATCTGATTTAATTTTAGTTCTGATAAATTTAAACAAAAATATTCAAAATTATTCACATATTATACATATATAGATACTTATTAATAAACAAACACTGCCTTAATTTTTCTCTAAGAACCGACCACTCCAGTTAGGCGACCAACATTTGATTCCCCGAGGGTGGGCCCTGAGATTTTACTGTATAAGACTTTTTCCAAAAAATGTTATGAATAAGTAGGTATAGTATATCTTTTCTTATGATTTTTTAAAAAATAATTATTATTCATACTGCTTTTTTAGTTTTCTTTAATTCTTTATTTTAGTATTTAAAATGGTAATGTGAAATTCTTAACCATAAAAAAAACTATTTACCAATAAGTGATACACCGCTGTAAAGCTCATATCAATATCCACCTTTTATGTAAAAAAATACAACATGGCGTTCACAAGAAAAAATGAACCTGATGATGGAATAAAATAACTAAAACGTCGTGTTCAAAATCCAATTGCAAAACTAAAATCTGCTTGAAAAGTTGCTTTAAAATGTTTCTACAGATTGCCAAAATAGGGAAAATTAAAAAGTAACAGTATACTTTCAGAAATGCAACTTTTTGGTTTTTATAAAATAACTCAAAAACAAAAAAGATAAAATCGCGTACTAAGCGACTGTAAGCTGCAAATATATTCGTCTAAAGCTTTCCCATTTAACCGTTTCTCTATCTTCTATAGTTTTTAAGATCCCCATACATGTATGCCCAATTTGGGCCACACTATATAAAGCAAAATAGCCATGCAATAGTTTTACTAAAAATTAAAAACGAAAGGCACTTACCACTTTTCCAAGTTTAGTCGAAAATTACATCAGGGCGTCGAAAAACAAACAATCGGCCACCTTGTCTAAATCAACACTACCAATGCAGTTAAATTACAAGCAGATGGTCGAAAAGCTAATAGGAAATGGCGCACTGTGTTCATATTTTGAAATAATTAAACTGCAGTGCAAAAATAGCGATGCGCAAAAATTAATCCGTGCGCTGAATTCCTCCATCCTACCTACTTTCTTTTTTTTATTGCAACACTAAATTAATTTTTAAATATTCTTCTAAGTTTAAAAGTCTAAAGGACTCGATACGAATTACATCTAACATGCATTTTTATTCGATCTACCTAAATCCAAAGGGTTGCATAAAAATTCTGTAAAACGTTTTATATGTACTTACCATAAGAGTAAACAAGTATAACAGTAACCAAGAATTATGAAAGGTATCAGATTCCTTCGATATTGTGATTGACTGAATTAACGCAGCTGCCATATTCAAGAATCTACTCATGCTTAAAAAAACTGCACCAGCTATGACAAAACCAAATGTAGAGTTGTAGTCGAGAACTAAATTACACAATATCATCTGCCTGCATCTTAGTTCACTTATATGCACGAAATTTGTCACAAGTGTTAGATCTTCGTTAAGTTTCATGGTTTCTCTGTTGATTTTCCAAATTATCAAGAAAGCCAAAAATAATACTATTTCCATTCTGTGCGTAAATACATTATTAGAAATTTTAGAATAAAGATCGGAAGGGTGTTTTATATCACCAATCAATGCGATGCAAACTGTTCCTGTAAAAGTAAGAGCCCAAATAGTAACTATTATCCAAAAAAAAAATCCGTTTGATTTACTTTTATAATCTACAGACTTGATAGCGTTTTTAAGTGAAAAAAATGTGTTACTTTTATTTAAAATGGTTACTGTTATTATGAAGTTGTTGCAGCTCATAATTAAAGTGGCTATTACATGTACAACAAAAGTTGCTACTTGATGTCTGCTAAAATGCATTATATTTTGTATATCTCCTATAGATAAAACCACTGTACCAACGATTACAACTGCCGTGTACCATAGTCTGTCGCGTCTACGTTTAATCCAAATTGGCGGACAAACCAAAAGTATTAAGCCCAAACTAAAGAGTACTACTTTTATAGTCACGTACATATTGTATTTATGAAATATTTAAGATTTAGTAAACTAGTAAACGCATGGATACGAAGGCATTAAACAATAAACCAATATTTTATTATCGATTAGCGATTAGACTGTAATTTTCTTAATGGCTAAAATATGTTTAAAACGGTAGAAATAAAAGTCTGTCTAAACCATAAAATAATTAATTAAAAAGTAAAAACATCAATACATATTAGAGTATGAGCTCCTAAATGGAGCATATGTTTCGACCTTAGTGAAGGTCATCTTCAGCAATGCAAAGGAAGAAATTGAAATTCAAGGGATAATTCAAGAAAATGGAGATAAATTGTGGTGGGGGCCCAGTCATAATTTGTACAAATAGGCGAGATTTGATCATTTATACATGCAACGAATGGCAAAGTTGTATAATATATAGTAAAATTAGTGTATATCCACAAGCAATACCATAAGAGCTCAGATTTAGCCGGATATTTTTTATGCTTGGTATCGAACACTTAGTTATTCCGATAAAATCACGAGAGCGTAGCTCGAGTGATTTTGTCGGACAGATCGAGTTAAATTTTCTGAAAGTCAGTATGAGATAGCAAGCATAAAAAATATCAGGCTCATAATCTGAGCTCGAATGGTATTTAGTAAGGCAATTCCACGAATAGGAATGGAATTTTCTATTTCGTTATTTATTTCCTTTTCGTCAATTGTCCCAAACCGCTGCATGTTAAAAAATACTTTTTTATTTATAAATCGACTTTAAAACAGCTTAAACAATTATTTAGTATTTGTGACAATTGCCTGACAGATGATTTAATAACTAGTTTAAAATGCAATTGTTACCACGGTAACGATTGGAGGAGCAGAAAATATATCCGATTTTTTTATCCAGTTACATTTCCTCTTCCTTCCTTTTTATCCGACAGCAAACTACGATTTTTGACATTTTAAATGGGACTATTTATATATGTGTGGAATTGCCTTTGAGAAATTGAAAAATAGTAGTGTAACCGAAGGAAATAACCAGGAGGGGCTGATCAATCGAACCTGACAGTGTCGAACTATATTTCTTGATTAAAATGAAGGGTTGACTAAAAGAAGTCGAAATGTTCTAAGTAATCATAATGTTTCAGATAAAAATTATTTTTGTTATAGTTGTTTAATAGTTTTTTAAAATTAAAATCATTATTGTGAGGAAAAATTGGACTAAAGTATTCTTTAAGATATTAAACTAGGGATGTGGGGGATAACCTTGGTCACAAGCTGAAAGTAAAAAAAATTGTAAGATTCTTTATTTGGCAAGTATACAACAGGTTAGATATAAAATAATGAAGTCAAGCAATCGTTAGGGCATAAATTTTCTGGTCATATTATGTAAACTGTAAATTTAATTTTATTCTTCCATTTTTACTTCCAAATTTATAGTTTGTTATGACCAGAAATATTATGCCCTAAAGATTGAAAATTTAAATTGTTTCACTTTTTCTTTTATATCGAAGTTGTTGGGAGGTATTTGCATATACTTGTCAAGCAAACAAATCTTACAATTGCTTTTACTTTCGTCATTACATATCAATAGTTTTTCTCATTAGTTTGATATCTTGAACAATAGTTATTAAACCACTATAATAAAAATAATTTTTATCCGAAATACTTTGATTCTTTACTTCACCTGAAACATTTCGACTTCTTTTAGTCAACTGTTCTTTTTAACACTGGCGTAGCTATCGTAAGGCAGTTCGTCGCGGCGCCGGCGCACAGAGGGCCCCAAGATTTAGGTTAGTTTAGGTTACGGGGCCCCAACCCTAATAGCTAAGAATCTATCAGATAGACGTAAAAAATATATAGACAAGCTATTCCTATATACAGGGTGTCCGGGAAAATGTGGGGAATTTGTCGGATTAAGATAGAACATTAAGAATAAGATGACAAGATCCTATAACATTTTTTCTTACGGGCCCCCCCCCTACCGAGATATGTGCCCCTGAAGAGCTCCGCTGGAAATCGGTTTTTCTGTAGTAACTTTCAAAGTACTTAATATAATTTACTAAAAATTTAATGTGATGGACACTAGTAAGGACCTCCTAAAATAGTGTCCTTAAAACATATTTAGTTTCTCTAGTTTATCAGGGGCGGACTAAGCTTTACAACTTAATACTTAAATTTGTAACACCCTGTATGATAAAGGCTTAAAAAAAATACATCTAGGCAGCTTGCACCATAGACTAGAAAAAAAAAGAACTTTTGTTTATTGTCGATAAAATGAACCGTTTTCGAGAAAGAAAATAATAAACGAATAGTTGTAGAAGACCTATGTTCGCAAAATATGTGCTTTTTATTTATTTATTGGCACCAAAAGAACGTATTGTTGTCGGAAACGTTACTATGGTAATGGTGTGCATTTTAGAACTTGTCATCTTTTACATCGCTGACACATTGATCCTTTAATTCGATATTAATTTACTAATTTTTGGATTTCGTGGTAAATTTAATTGTGAATTAATTCGAACTATGGGATACACGTTTATTGAGTATGCAAATATCATAGGCATGGCATCGTAACTATAGATCCGACACGCCATTCATAAATGCTATAAAATTGTAATGCCAAAATCGTTTGGTGGCGAGACGCTGTTAGGAGCTAGGTGGTGCCGGGAGTGGGGATTATGCTGACTTTACATATGCATGCGACAAAACTTCAGGAAAACAACATCCGCTATGCCGAGTATTGTCGAGTCGATGCAGATGGCCACGAAAATGATGAAATCTCGGCGGATCCGTTATTGCTGCGTTGCCATACTACAGATTTTTTACAAGGTTTTAGGCAATGTTATATATTTCCCACATCATGTTAATCTAGTTAATCATAGAAGTTAATACCTCTAACAGAGTAAGCCCAGAAAACTACGTTTTCTGTGGCGTAAGTCTGGCAAACCAAGTGGAGGGGAGCAGCTTGAATGTTGATTTACTTTACACTAGAATACATTGATGACAACACGTTTATTTGTTGTTGTTCGGTCTAATAGTTACGATGTCTATGGCAGATATGCATCTGGTGTATGGTCTTGCGCCTTGCAATTCTTTAGAAGCGAAAAGGTTTTATCATGAAAGACTTCCTAATCGTACTATGCCAAACTAGACGACATTTCAACGAGTCGACCAACGTCTAAGGAAGAATGGCGAATGGTAGGCTATTCCAGTTAATAAGGTAATACATATTTCATGACTGTGCCACAGAATTAACAAGAATCAGAATATTCACTACGCCTCTCGGCGTAAGCTTGAAACGCAAGCGAATCGTCAATAATTCAGATTATTGAGATTAACCCAGTGTCGTACAGCGTCAGTGGATTCGTTTCTCTTTAGCCATTGCCAGTGGTAGAGCGAGAAGTGTGCTATTGACAGATTTTTAAATATTTTTGATTATATTTATTTTAGTTCGTTTTAAAATAGTGTTATAGTGTAGATATTCTAATAGAAGTGTAGTAAAGTAACAGACAATATGAACAAAGGAGGTTTCGTCTGCTGTGCACGAAATTGCACTAACAAATCCTATAACTGCAACTTTCCTTTTTTTACATTTCCAAAGGAAAAACAAAAGTAAGGAAAATTAGCATTTATAAGTAGACACATGTAGATACTATTGATGTTGACAATTGACGCAAGTAGATAAAGGTGTTTAACTCTGTGACTGTGCCGCCGGCTTGACCTTATGAGATTACCCTTTATTGATTTTCGCTTAGAATGTGCCTCACACTAGTCATTTCCCTTCTCACGTCGTCCAGTCCAACGCGCGCATGCACAGCAGCTCCCTCTTCCGCGCTTGCTACGGTGTGCCGCGCCGTCTGGTTCTGCACAGCCCGGTGAGACCCAAATGGGAGGAAGCGAAGCAGAAGAATGACAGCTGTCACAAAGCTACACTGCAAAATCCGCCGCAAATAGAATCGCCATACTCTTTAAAGTTCAGACTATACGTAAGTGTAAGTTAATCTTCGGATTTTTGAATAAATGGTGGGTGAGGTTGACGTTTCCTTTTTGTGATTTTATCAGTTTTTTTTCAATTTTCTGCAGAAAATGGGTATTTTTGTCGCAGGTAAGTCATTTCAATCATTTATTGGTTAAATGTGCTCAAAGATCACTATTATATCGAAAGATTCGAAAGAAATCGCTCAAAATTGGTCATTGACCTCCCAAAACCTGGCAACATTTCTAAGTTGTTGTCTGTCATCGCCGCAGTAAGGTGTTCTGTTTTGGGTCCATCTTTAATTGCGTATTTGAGGTGTAAGTTGTGAGTTTTAAATGTGTTGTGAGTTGCAAATCAACAGTACTAGCTCGGATATAACTCAGTAAGTTGAATTTATACACAAAATTATCGGATATTGGTCTTAAAACAGCAATTATTAGAACGTAAATATAACCTATCACTGTGCAATTTTGCCGCCTAAATCAGCTTGACCAGGCGTTGGTTCTTACCAGTGGCGTGGGTTTAAAATCGTGCTGTGCTGTTTATTAGGACTAACTTGCCAGAATGCCAGCAACACAGATCTGTGTATGTTGCCAGAGATCGTATGATTCCCTTCTCATGGTAAAGTGCAGCATCTGTAAAAAATATTACAAAAATACTTGTGTCGATTTATCGTCCGCCGAAGTTAGAATTATTAATGGCAACAAGGGGTACGATTGGAGTTGTATTAAATGTCGCGAATTTGGCAATGAATTAAAAGACTTAAAAGCAGTAATATTACAATTGCAGAATGATATTCATGACCTTAGGGCTGAGAACGCCGAAATTAGGAAATTCCCAGAATCTTCTCTGTCCTTTGAAGACATAATTTGTGAAATAAACGATCGAAATAGGCGCAAACAGAACATAATCATTTTCGGCATTGATGAGCCAGATCAAAAAGATGCACAGGATGTTAGAAACAACAAGGATTTAAAAGAAAGCAAGTCTGTTTTAACTACGGTAGTTCCTGAACTAAATATTCAAAATTTGAATTTAAAACCATTAAGATTAGGGCGGTTTATTGCGGGTAAAAATCGCCCTATCAAAATCACTTTGGGAGACGAACGCATTGTCCAAAATATCATTCGTCATGCAGGCGCTCTTAAAAGTAGCAGATACAATAACAAAGTCAGCATATCCTATGACCGTACAGCGCGTCAAATCGAATATTACAAAAAAATTAAGGCGGAATTGCTGGAAAGGCACGCTGCTGGTGATACAAACTGTAAAATTAAATATATTAACGATACGCCAAAGATTGTAAATTTAAACTAAAAACGCCCGACAGTAAGTGCGAATTGGTATGTGCCTACCAGAACGTTCGTGGACTCAACTCTAAAACCGACAATTTCTATCAATCGAGTAATGAAGGTGAATTTGACGTCGTCGCGCTTAGTGAAACTTGGCTCAAGGAGAGTGTATTCGATTCGGAGTTGTTTCCTGAACTGTACGATGTTTATCGAAAGGATCGCAAATTTGGTATTGTCCGCGAAAAGACTGGTGGGGGTGTATTACTAGCGTTTAAAAAATGCATTAAATCTCAGGTGATTGATATTTCTTATTTTGATGATAATTTTGCAGGTATTGATATGTTGTTATGTAAATGCACCCTTCAGTACAAGTCAATATTTATTTTATTATTATATATTCCCCCATCCATTCCTACCGATGAGTTCGAGTTGTTTTTTGAGAGCTTAGAACAGTTAGATTGTTTACAAACAAACAATGTACTAATATTAGGCGATTTTAATGTACCGCATTTTGTAAATTTGAATAATAATGATGCAAAAACATTTTGTTTGTCGCGATTTATTAATTTTGTTAATCTACAACAATTTAATACTGTACTTAATAGCACAAATAAATTATTGGATTTGGTTTTTAGCAATGTAAACTGTGTGGTTGCTAGGGATGTGGAACCGCTGGTTCCTGAAGATGTATATCATCCTGCTCTGATAATCACTTTTAACAATATGGGTATGAGGGAGCGTGATATTTTGCCAAATAATTTAGAAAAATCTTACAATTTTAGAAAAGCCGACTTCCCCGCTTTGTATAATGCTATTTTGTATACAAACTGGGATTTCTTGGAAGAATTTCATGAAGTAGATTTGGCTCTTGAGGGTTTTTATAATAAATTATATAACATTTTTGATACATATGTTCCTGTATTTAAAAAATTTAGTAGAAGATTTCCATGCTGGTATACATCTGATATCATAAAGAATATTAAATTAAAAGCTAGAATGCATACCAAATATAAAAAAACAAAAAATAATAACGTGCTTGTGGAGTTTAGACGTTTGAGATCATTGATTAAGAATCAAACTAAAATAGCTTATAACCAATATATAACGAACATACAGGCCTCGATTGTCAATGATTCGCATGGCTTCTGGCGCTATATTGGTTCAAAAAATAGATCTTCCAGGATCCCAGGAAGTATGTGTCTTGAGGATAGAGGTTTCGATGAGCCACAGGATATTGTTAATGCTTTTGGCAATTTTTTTAGTAATGTATATACTCAGGATGGAAACGATCTTGACCAGACTAATGTCACCAATACCTTTAACGAACATATTTCTATTCTTCAGCCTATAAATGAACAGGACATTATTAGCGTATCTAGACGGCTTAAAAATAAAATGACATCTGGTCCAGATTGTGTCCCGTCTTTTATAGTAAAGGACTGTATAGGTTCGCTTGCAGGTCCACTGAAATATATTTATAACCTAAGCATTGCAACTTCGACTGTTCCTAAATTATGGAAGCAAGCTAAAGTCTGTCCCATTTTTAAGAGTGGTGAAAGGAACCAAATTGAGAATTATCGTCCAGTTTCCATACTTTGCAATTTTTCGAAGATCCTTGAAATGATTCTGTATGGGCGAATTTACCTGCCACTTCATACAAACATTGCACTGGAACAACATGGTTTTGTGGGCAACAGGTCAACTGTATCTAATTTGGCATGTTTAACTCAGTTAGTGTCTCGAGTACTTGATAATCAGGGACAGGTGGATGTAGCCTATACAGATTTTTCCAAGGCTTTTGATAGAATAGATCATGCAGTTTTATTAAACAAGCTGGAGGGGTTTGGTTTTGAGGCATCATCTTTGGCTTTCTTTCAATCATATTTGCGAGATCGAAAGCAGTTTGTTTTTTATAATGGATTTAAGTCAAATGAATATACTGCATCATCAGGCGTTCCGCAAGGTTCTAATCTGGGACCACTCTTATTTTTACTTTTTATTAATGATTTGAGTGAAATTATAAATTGTGATAAACTATTCTTCGCCGATGATTTAAAAATATTTATGTCAATTGAATCTGTAAATGATTGCTTACTGCTGCAGAATCAGTTAGAATTGATCCAGGGATGGTGTGACGGAAACAAACTTCACCTCAATGCAACTAAATGTAAAATTATGACTTTCACACGCAAGCAACAACCATTGATGTATCCCTATTCTATATTAGGAGAAGTTCTAGAGCGTCCATGTTGCTTGAAGGATCTGGGAGTTATTTTTGATCCCAAATTAACATTTATTTCTCACATTAACGACATGATTTTGAGGGCGGGGAGGGCACTTGGCTTCATCGTGCGCAACTGTAAGAATTTTAACGACCCTAGAGTTTTTAATAGTTTATTTTTTTCTTTTGTACGTTCAAAATTGGAGTATGCTTCGCTAATTTGGAACCCTTATTATATGTGTCATATACAAAACATAGAAAGGATTCAAAAACGATTTTTAAAATATTTAACTTTCAAGATAGAAGGTATTTATCCTGAACGAGGAACCGATTACAACATCTTATTAGAAAGATATAACTATGACAGTTTAGAGAAAAGACGGGTATATTCCTCTCTAGTTTTCTTATATAAGTTGCTGCATGGTGATGTTGACTGTCCGGATCTACTGAGTCAAATTAATTTCTCTGTTCCGAGAATCAACGGTAGACAAAGTCTAACATTTCTATGTGAAAGAGCAAGAACAAATGTAATGCTCAAATCACCAATTAATTTCATGTGCTCTAATTATAATAAAATCTGCCGAGATTGTGATATTTTTGTTTGTAATCTGCATAAATTGAGGACAGCGGCGGAAAGTATTTAGATATATTGTTATTTATTTATTATTTTTTATTTTCTTATTTTTTAAGTGTCTAAATCTGTTTTCTTTGGGTCTCTTATTTTACGCTATATAAAGTAATGTGGTGATGGCAAAAATTTATAAATTTATATGCATATTTTATGTTCTATCTATAGTATAATATGTTAATAAATACATTTTTTTTTTTTCTCTGTATATTGCTCTGTAAATGGGTACCTACTTGTTGGGCAATAAAGCTATTATTTATTTATTTATTTATTTATTTATTTATAAACAATTTTTCCTGTTCAATTTCTATCCCATTTTTTTTTTATATTTTAAAGCTTGTTTTAAATAATAAATAGTACATTTTACTATATTACTGTAAGTACCACAGGATAGTTACAATGTAAATAAAATATAATTTAGGTGTCCCTCGGAGAAGTTGTAAAATACTGAATCAGTGCCCCCCGATTGCAACATATGTTTTTAAACTGTAAATATTACTTCTCGACGACTAGTCCCACTATCAATTTGATCAAGATATCCCTGTAATACCTTTGTTTCATGGTTTTATAGAACCAGCCAGACCATCAGTTTCCAGTCCTCTGAGTCCAAACTACTATTTTATTAGAAAGTATGTATACATTTGTTTTTACTTAGGTATATGAAAAACAGATTTTGAGTGTTCTCATATGTAATATATGTTTTAAAAAAATTGTTTAATTATATAAACGTTGTATGTTGCTTATATGTGGGGCTGTTTATTATTATAATTATGTTACTCTATTTTATGTAGTATAGATTTAGTCTTTCAACTATATTGTTAAGTATATTTATTTTCATATTATTAAAATAAAGATGTTTTTAAACCATCCAGTTTTGTGTTTAATTACCATAAAATATTTAAAAAGCTTTAATAAAAACGTAAGAAAACATTTTTTGAAAGAGCCGGGCTTGCGCATGCGCATATCGCAGCTACACTGCAAAATGGCCACTGATTTTGACATTTGATTAGACATGCGTGCATCGTTTTAATAACATGGGTATTTGCTTTCTTTAACCTTAGTCCTTAGTCTTCGTTGGTTCTGCAGTACGCTTATGATTTTCGTGGGAGTTGCTTCGCTAGTCTCTGTTAAAACGACGCGTATCGTTCGAGATCACCAATCGTTCTTTTGTGTAGTATTACTGCTACTATGGTAAGTTCTACCTGTTTATTTTTACTGATGTTGTATCCTTTTGTTTCATATAGTATTCTATAAAATATTGTGAGCTATTGAATTGTTAGTGTCGCCCATACTTGGCACACAAAACGCCTCAGATTTGTGGGCCGTGCGGATCAGTTTGGCCCTCGACGACCTAGATTCGCGGGCCGTACGGACCAGTTGGTCCTCGACGTCCCATCTTAGGGAGTTGCTTCGCTTGCCACTCAGCCTCGACGCGCCGAATCGGTGCTTTACATGCCCATTCAGGCGCGTTAACTTACCAATCTGATCAGTAGACGGACCACTCTGGGCCGTCGGCTTGCCATTTTGAACCTTAACTGACAATTCTGGCCCGCCATAGTTTTTTAAGGGCATCAATTCTCTTTTCTGTTCCTTGCAAACTATTCTGCCATTTCTAATCGCTTTCTCTTCGGTTGCAGGCTACTGCCACACCGGAGTTATGCTTATTAGAAACCCTCCTTGATTTGGATTGTAAGGATCCTGAGGATAATACTATCCTTTCTAGAATAAAAATCCTGGCTACTAATCATCTACCCAGAGGTTGGAAAAGTTGGAAAGTTGTTAAATATTCCGAAATGGACCCTAGAGTCCTCAATAAGATACGATTTGCTCTCCCAATAGTCGGCTTAATGAGAGCCTTTACTCCACACTGTATTTCTCTTCCTGAGAAAATTTATACCCAAATGAAATCTAAAATGTTAGATTGGCCTTTTTGTATGGCTCTAATTATTGGCCCGGCTTCCCTGGCTGCAGGTAAGAGGATCGGCAGCTCAACACGAAATAATCCTGGCTGCCTTATCAGATATGAAGCCCCTTCTACTATCCAGAAGTGATGCTTCTGACGAGATTTCCAAGGAACATGACGAGATGGATTTTGATGATGGTCACTCTACCTCGCGCAATACCCATATTTCTTCTGTGTCTTCTAAATCGGGTCGGAAATCCAGACTCGACAGATTGGAACCAGGCCAGTTGGAACTTAAGAATATGTTTGAAGCTTTCGTTACTAATCATGGTTCTGCCCCAGACAAACCTGCATGCGACTCGTACACTTCGGATGATTTTTCTGATGATCAGGAGGACCTACCTCACGCTCCTAGGCATCCTTCACCTCTATTGGATGATATGAATTGGTCAGCTCCACTCTCAGCCCCACTATTACCAACCGATGAAGTTTTTGAGTTTCAACCAAAAACTAAAGAACAAGAACCAACCATGCCGGCCCCTAAGCCTACACTGAGCGAAATATCGAGTTGACATAACTCAAATATGAGTTATCCCAGACCGACGCGTGTTGCTAATAGGGGACAGCTCAGACCTCTGAGTTGCGGCAACTAAACCGAAGAGATTGCATCAAATCACTGTTCATGAGTTATAATAGCCCTGAAGATGGGTTGATTTAGCTGGCTAGCTTGGCTAATCGTAACTGGGATTGACGAACACATGCGACGCCGACGTGGGCTGCAGAAATTCATTATTTAAGCTGCCAGAAACCAATATGGGAGTTGTGATGCGTCACTACTAGGGCTAGATTAACTCATGATTCGAGCTATCCAAACTGGACCTTTCAGTTGTTCTGGCTTACTTAACGACTATAGATTTAATCTGTCCTAAATGTTGGCAGGGAATCTCAATAGAGCCAAGAAACACAAGGAATATTTAATAATATGTACTTTAATTAACAAACACTTGTTACGAAAACACATGCTAGGTTAACTGACATTACTGACATAAGTGACATCTAACAACATATGATAAACGTCAAGTGCAAAGGAAGTACGCTATGAAGGTTTGGCACTTTAAATATATTCCAACTCTAAAATTAGATTATTCTCATTATCACGCACCTCTATGAGAACAAACTCTGAACAAAAATAAAAAAAACATCCCTCCGATCAACGATTGTGCGGATAGCAAGTCCAGTTATGTGGTCCATGACGACGCGACGTGCACGAGATACTAATAACAATGGGATGAAGTTACCGCGCTAAATCGGCACGAGTGTGAATTCGGAACTTTCCGTAACTTTTCGATTGATGATTTACTCTCGAAATGAGTTTTAAAGAGCACTATTTACGACTTATTCCAACTCAAAATAATTTTTTAACACATTGCAACGCGTCTTTCGCTGTTATTAAAAATTTAATTATTTTTTTTTTTATTTATTTATTTTTTTTAATTAGAAGATCTATTTAAATCAAGTTACAAGAAAAAAAAATAAAAGTGTAGCCAAAACCACGAAGCCAAGCCGAGGTGAGAGGCTGAGGGACCGCGTGCAAATGCCCTAGCTCTATTGCCAGAGAGTAAGCAGGGGGGGAGGGGGTTAAGTAGGGCGCCACCGTTTTGCAGCCAGGTCAAAACGGAAACCTTCAAGATCGTGCTGGGGCCTCACTCTCAGCTGGACTTCACAACTTAGGTAGAATTAACGAAATAGAAAAAGCAAACCACAAGGGGAGCTGTATAAATAAAACAACAAAAAGAGTTAAAATTAATGCTGGCTTTTATTAAGTAAAATAAAAAAAATATATATGGGGGGTTAGTACTTAACCTAAACTTAGCTGTACGCCAGTAAGGTTGGTAAACTTCTTCCGAGGGAAAGGAGACGATGTGCGTCGAGGGACGTCAAGAAGACGTCAGTAAGACGAAGACAAGGGGGGATGAAGTAGAAAAAAGATAAGAAAAGAAGACAAGACGAAAGAAGAGAAGACCCTGTTAAAAAAAAGAAAAGCATTAGCTGATGGCTTATTAATAAAAAATTACCTAGTTCCTTTCCCCTTTGTACAATAAATTTATAATAAAGTAATTAAATTAAAATGGCAAAACCAACCAAGTGAAAATAAACAAAGGGATAAAGGAACTATCTAAAAAAAATTAAAGCAACTATATAAATGTCAAATTATAAGCAAGAATTAAATTTAAATTATTTTGAATTAAATTAAATTTGAATTAAATTAAATTTGAATTAAATTAATTTTGAAAAATGTAAATAAAAGGACTTGACGTCATAAGTCAAGTTTCGGTTTGAGATAAAAAAAAATGAATTTATTAAATTATATTCAAGGACGTTAGTATAGTGATCTAATATTTTATTTAAACTTGAAGAGCCAAAAACTTAAAATAAAATTAATTTATCAAGCCAGCAACGTACGCCTATGTACTCAGGTTACATCAAAAAAAAAAATTAAATATGTACACACATAAGGGAAATTTACAACTATATAAAATATAGCACAAGTAATGTCAACATATTAGTTATCAATTAGCAAACCAAGCAATAATTTATTAAAGCTAGGACATAATAAAAAAAATAATTACATTATCAGGATATGCTGCTATTAAAAAGAAAAATACAAACTAAAAATGTCCATTCAAAAACCATCTTGACAAATTGGTGAATTTATAATAATTAAAATCAAATAAGGCTCCATTATACAAGATAACACTAAATGATTAACACTAGAACATCTCAAATTTGATCAAATAATTTATTTTAATTTTGTAGATGTTAAAATGATTTAAATTGTGACAATCGATTATATTTGGTTTGATTTTAAAGCACTTAAAATATTTCTATTTAGGGCACACCCTGTATGGCAAGAATTAAGATACCATGCAGCACTGGCCTACAAGCAAACTTGTGCTATATAAAACAAAGAAAACGCACCAAAATAAAGCAGTAAGTTGGACCCCTTCATAAAGAAAAAATTATAGAGTTTAAATAAAGTTAATTAAATTTCAAGGTCAAGATTAATTGAATTTAAACCAAATTAACAGTAAACAGGTAACAAAAAAAACAAATCCTGTAGCATAAGTAAAATGGGGTCCACTTAATAGTAAAACAATACAGAATATTAATTACTTATCTAACGAGACCAATTATACTCGGTCATAAGTACCTACGAAAGCACATTTATCTGAACAAAGTATGTGGTATTAAATTATATCGATTTGAAAGCAATATATAGGGACAAATAGGAAAGAAAAATGAATTAAGCTTACCTAATGGGAGCTGTAGGGTCTTTAAAATTGAAATAGGGGGTTCCAACGTTGATGTGTGCTCTAAATGGTCGGCCCCTTACGGCCTTAACGACCCGACTTAACTAAAAGAGAGCCCCAGAAGGTGTTTTTAGGAGAACAGTTGAAAAATCGACAAAGAAACGGCATGGTATATAAAAAAAAATTACCTTCAATCAGCGAAAACACAACTTAAATCCAACGTCGGTGGTTCCTTGGTCGCCCACGGTAAACCTACGCCAATAATACACCACGTCTTACAGAATTACCGTAGAGGCGACGGAAAATATGGTCTTCAAATCCTATATCCCGCAAGGATGATTCAGAAAATCCTGGATTTGAAGCCGGTTGCTTGTTTCGCTGCTAGAAGTCAAGTGAGGTCACTGAAGAATTTCAGGTTAAAGTTAAAAAAATGTGCAGTTAACAGGATGTGAGAGAGAAGAGAAACGCCAGAGAGAGGTGGAAAGAGATAAAGCGAATTTGCGATCCGTAAAGAGTTCACACACTGGCGGCGACACGGAATGAAGTCTCCAGAGCCATGCCCATTCAATTGCAGATACTCCAAGCCAAGAGAAATGAAACAGATGTACCCAAATTAGTTTTACATAAGAAGTCAATTCGTAATTCATTCAATCCATTATAAATTATTTAAAGAAAACCCAAGTCCCAGAATATCCCTGTCATTCGAGAAGCAAACGGCCATTAAAGTTTGGCTGCCGTATATTATGGCCCAAACTTGTTTCAGAAGAAGAATAATACCCTAGAAAATTCATTAGTCGATTTGACCGGTGATCATAAAAATTATAAACAGACAAATATATTAATTGAATTACATAATGAAATACTAGAATAAGTCTCCGATAGTGTATTCCAGGGAGATATGTGATTTAAAATGGGAGGATAATGTAGCTTTGCTCGGTCAAACACAACGAAAACAGAGGCCGTTGACCTTAGGTATGTATTTACTTTATACAGGGAATCAAGCATCGTTTTAGAAAGGTAAAATAAATTTTTTTAAAAGACACAATACAAGTCAGACATGTGATATGAGGCATTAGATTATAATAGTTCATTTGTGACAAAGTCCGATTGTCACAACATGGTAATGAGTTAAAATAATGCACGTCTGGGTCAAAACGGCACTTTAAAATCAGTTAGTAAGTTTTCCCAATCCAAAAACTGAGTTCAGGTAACTCATAAAATGGCTACAAAATGAAGGATTGAGGTAATCCCAAATGTGTTTAAAATGTTGATATTTGTGTTTTGAGGCGAACCACAAGAATCTGAGTTTTTGTAGCGTTTTTAAATGAGTTGTGATAGTTCGTAGGCTCAGTTTGAACAACATAGAAACGTGCGTTAAAGTAGCTCTAATTCTGCAACCCACGACATTGGTAAAACCATTTTTGTCAGTGTAATATTGCTATAAGCAAGGCACTGAGTGTCAGCGCCTTGGGGAACCTTCGTTCAAACTTATCCGTTATGCAGAGGTTCAAAAGAGGTTGAATGCGTTCCCAGTTTTCAGCGCTCTAAAAGTCAACCAGGAGCTGTCACATCGCACCTCGAGTTCTAAATTAGCTCGTATGGATACAACTTTGGGTACCTTGGTCCATGGCCTTCTCCTCCAAAGGGAGGCGTTTACATCTGCCGTTCACGACTTAACCGAGAAACGTCCAGATATAAAAGCTAACATCATCGGTGCTTTTTCGCAGGATTCTTCCTTTCGCCGTATTTCTGACGATGTTCTTCAGTATGCCTGTGGCCGCCGAGCCGAAGTAATAGAACAAAGGCGCAATCTATTCCTTCCTAAGGACCCCTTGCGAGCTAGTCAGATGGACGCGATTCCCCATTCGACTACACATCTTTTCTGTGAAAGAGAATTTTCGGATTTAATGAAACAGCAACCAGGCCCTTCTACCTTTTTTCGGTCCTCTGGAGGTGACTACCGTCCAAACACCAAACGCTTCTTCAAGCCACAGCGCAAACTCTCGCAAACGCAAAAAAGATCAGCTTCTTTCAGAAGGTCCGACAAAATGCCTGAAACTCGGCGACACCAACCAGAGGATGTTCTCCTCCGAAAACGACAGCTTCCGGCCCATACCAACTCAAGAGTACCGTCCAAGGTTCGAAAGTCCAATTTTCCCTAGAACAACAAATTTCAACAATTTCCGAGAGTGCTGTTCTACCTCAACAGCGCACAAGGAATATATATTCTGATAGCGCCGCGCTGGGAAAAAGTCTTCTGGAGAGCCGATCTCAAAGCAAGAGCGATAGACCACCCGTTCGGGATCCGGAACCTACAACACCACTTCACAGATGTGATAACAGGGTTACCACTCCCCAAAGCAAAACACCTCTGTTTGGAGGCTTGGAAAGTACGGGGTGGGCCAGTGTCACGGCGTCTTGGCCCAAAGAAGATCGTACCTTGCTAGAGAAGGCATGGAGAAATCTACTCTAAAGACATATGCAAGTCCGTGGAAATTGTAGCTAGAGAGATGTCGCCAACAAGGCCAAGATCCATGTTCTATTGATGCCGTCTCCCTAGCGCTTCACCTTAGTTACCTCCATAGGGTAAGGAAGCTATCATCCCGTACCATTAGGCTTTACAAATCAGCACTATCAACTCTGGCCAATCCGATGCGAAATGACTCTAATGTTCCGTTGCTACATTACATGTTAAAAGCAATAGACCTGACAAGTCCACCTATCTATAAAAGATATATTTGGGATGTATTGCAGCTTCTCACCTGGATGAGGAATGAATCAATTTATGAAAACAGCGTGTTTCAGATCTCCCGCCGTCTCGCCCTTTTACTCCTTCTGGCCTCTGGCAGATGGGTGCACGACCTAACTCTTCTAAGAATATGGGGAAAATATATGGTTTTGGATCAAGATTCTGTCACGTTTTGGCCTACATTTGGCTCTAAAACGGACACTTCTTCTCACCGGCAGTCTGGCTGGTGCCTTTCATCGGGTCCCGATCAACCATTAGATCCGGTTTTCTGGGTTAAATCTCTGCTTGCCGTAACAGCTAATAGAAGAAAGGCTTGTGATGATTTGGGTAAAAACAGCCCTTTTTTCTGCTGGTATTAATTTTCCGGCTGGTGGTATCAGATCGGCGGTGGCCTCGTCAAGAAGGGACGATGGCCTTCCGATGGATTATAGTCTGGAAGGTGGCAACTGGAAGTCAGATAAAAATGTTTTGAAACAATATTTCATCTGCTGCTGACTCTTCTTCTAAGAGTAAATGTTTGCTTACTAGTACTTTTAAGTATGTTTGATTGTTGTCTATCTTATGCTTATCTTAAAGTTGTTGGTTTAGTTATGCCATAATATGATATTTTGATATATAAATATATGTTTCATTTATATCTTCTTTTATTTACATCAGTACTTATCTTCTAACTGTAATATATATTATCATTTTCACAATCACAGTACGCTTCCCCACGTCGTCGTCAGAATCCAAAAACCTCTTATAAGGTCAAGCCGACGGCACAGTCATGAAATACAAACGTTTTTCCCCCGAAGGGATAAAAACGATATATTTCATGTCTTGCCTAGGCTTGACCCCGGTAAGTTCTTGACGCCTTACACCAGAGGTACTGCAGGAGCGCGTTCACATTCATTACCTCGAGTAGGGGAAAGGTAGAGGAGAGGTTACCCTGGAGCACGGATATAGGCCCTGGAGTAATTGTAGCACTTTGATTGTAAACGATTGAAGGTAACTATTTAGCCCCATCTTTGTGTTAATAGAACTTTCTTGTAAACCTAATAATTATAAAGAATGATACCATTGTCGTCGCCATTGTAGTTTCATTAGCAAGAAAATGATATTCGTATTTAAATGTTTTTCCTCCCCATTCACTGTTACATCTATCCGACAACAATGAATATGAACCTCCAAGAAGAATTTTAAATTATATTGAATACACCATTCCAGGCCTTATCTTTATATATTAAAAAGAGTTTTAAGTGTAATATCTCTTGCATTCGGTTCCAACTTCTTGAAAAGACTTAATTCCAATATTCCAAATGTAGAAAGTACCTCTATATTTTCGTCGCTCGCGCGATCATTGGTATAAACACCATTTTTCTATCTATAAGAAGGTATTCCTAAGTATTCTATGAATTTGTTGGTAGGTATATTCTGAAGGTAAAGGTACATAACTTGACTAACACTGGCTAATTCAGACAAAGAGCAACTTCACGAGCCCTTCGCAACAAAATATTTTAAACTTTAAATGACAGTTAAAAGTTTATTTTGTAATAAGTGAATATAAAGACTGCAAAAATGTTTACTTATAGAGATACACTTAACTTTGATATTAGCAGCACTTTATTATCTTCTATTATCGTCAGACTCTATAGCCTTGCCGATGAGCCGTAATACGGCGAAACGCGTCCAAGGATTGGGTCTGACGGAAAGAAAAGGGACAAACATCTTTCTTTCTATTATGTAAGTTAGTTTCGTGTAATTAATTATGTGAGCGAATAATAAAAGACGTCAACCATTTTAACTATCTATTATCACTGTCAGTGTTGCCACTGCAAAATATAAAGAAGGAACAACCCTGCTATACCAAGCTAAGGCATTCAACACACTTAACCTATATAATATTTATGGGTTGCCTACCCTTACATATTATAAAGTCTCCACTCGGATCTGTTTGAGTATAGAAGTTTTGAGGCATAATAACAGCTTCCATTATTTTTCACACCTAAATATACTTATAATTAGTACAAAGCAATAGCTGATAGCTCTTATTGCTTTTGAAGAGAGTAAGCAAACGACAAGTACTTAGGATTAATGGAGAATCCGAATCTGAATTTCGTATATTATCGTTTGTATTCACAAGACTTGTATTATAGCATTTTATAACATTTGGGAATCCCAATACAAGTCAAAACTCTTAATGCGCATGCTTGGGTAACTTCTCACGAGCTCAAGAGCGAGGGACACTTGGAGTAACCCTTGGGCAACTTTAGGCAAATATGAACGTACCGGGGAATGTCACCTTGCAAATGTGAACGGCTGCGGGACGCAAAAGTGTTACGCTTCCCTTCCCTAATGTGTGAATGTGAACGCGCTCCAGAACTAGACGCGCGGCACACCGTAGCAAGCGCGGAAGAGGGAGCTGCTGTGCGTGCGCGCGTTGGACTGGACGACGTGAGAAGGGAAATGACTAGTGTGAGGCACATTCTAAGCGAGAATCAATAAAGGGTAATCTCATAAGGTCAAGCCTAGGCAAGACATGAAATATGTCGTTTTTATCCCTTCGAGGGAAAAACGTTTGTATTATTAACTTTCTTCATAATTTTAGGAAAGTTTGGAAAAAATGGTATTGATGCTGGTCTAAGAACGACCGTACGTACGCTGCAAGCTGCAATTAGAGGAAAATATTTCAAATGCTGTAGATGATACTCCATCAACGAGCCATCGAAAACTATGAGCGCAGTTTAATACATCGCAAACAATAGTACATAAAGTTCTTCCAAAGCCGCTGTTATATAATATACAGGGTATATAGGCCAACAAGGGCGCGTCGGTCAATAGTTGCTAAACCGTTGAACTTATGGGAAAATTTTCTTAATAAAATTTATAACGTTTCGCCTCTGCTATAACCCAACATTATTTTTAAGAATACAGAGTACCTATCTCAAAAAAAAATAATACCAAAAACTATATTTTTGTTAAATGGAATACCCTACCTTTTTATGTACCATATAACCTCTATCGGTTGTGTATTCAACTTTTAATTTGTATGTATATCGAATGCAGCGTTGCCAAGTTATGAATTAAAGGAAGAAAAATTAGTCAAAAACATACTTTTTTTAAACTGATATATCTCCGCCACTGCTTCTTAATTTCCCTGACAAAGTTACATGTAATCTAATGCTGGCCTAGTTTATCCTAGACCGTCCTCACTTTTCGATTTAATTATACAGGGTGTCCAGAATACTTGTTCAAACATCTTTATTTTCAATTCGAATTTAATTGAATTTCATAAATATAAAACCCTGTATATTATTTTGCCGTCGAAAAGCCTAAAGTGCCCCCTTTCAGAAAATATTATGTTTGCCGTATGTATCTCGCTATCATTTTGCGATATTAAGGTTTTTCCGTAACTTTACGAAGAAAATTTTAAAAATTGTAGGCGGCATGGCTCAAGGAATCGAAACAATTGTTATTCATTGGCATAAAAATATTTATAACAATATAATATTATATTTAATATATTTTTTAGGTACAAAATATCAATAAACGCAACATAAATAAATAATTAACAGAAACATAATTATTTTAAATAATAGTACATTATTTAACAAGCGTATAATGAAGGTTATATTACACGAGATTTTAAAACACGAGCCGAAGGCGAGTGTTTTAAGGATTCGAGTGTAATATAGCCATTATACGCGAGTCAAATACTATACTTTATCTACGACTATTCAGTATTCAAGAAGTTAGAAAATGGATTCAGAGCAACACATTTTATTACAATAGGATTATTATTAATGGTATTTCTTAACTAAAAAATACAATTCAACGATGTTAACCATAATTAAACAAAATACAATTGCAGCCCGAATTTCTGGAGGGGTACTTTGGATTTCGTTTTCGTCATCCGAAATCATGATATTTTACTTTGAAATCAACAACAAAATGTCACAGCGAAACTTAAATGACTGAGGAAAAAAATGATTCGTTTACTTGTCAATCGGTTGCTATGGTATTAATACCATTCACGCCTGCTTAAACTAGATCTGGTGCGTTTTTATCGTAATTCAGGTAACTTTGTTTTGTTGGGACCGTGGAATATGAAATCTCATATTCCACGGCTGTGGAATATGAGTAACTATGGTAATATGAACCACATTATATATGTACTAACAAACACATTATGCTTCTATTATTAAATAGTCGTAGATAAATTAATTTATTAGATATTCAAACAATCTACCATTTTGCTGTAAACATATATTTAACCTGTCTGTTAAAGATCTATTTACATTTTGTAACATTAAAGGAGTAACTGAATTAAATGCTTCTCTTATTCTTTCCCGCATGTTTGCCGCTGTAGTTGGAGGTGTTTCGTAGACCAGATCTTTAACGTATCCCCATAGGAAGAAATCAAGTTTTGTCATATCTGGTGACCTTGGAGGCTACAGAACAGGTCCGCTTCTTCCGATCCCACGGTCAGGAAATGTTTCATCCAGAGTATTTCGAACTCCAATATTAAAATGAGTAGGCGCCCCATCTAACTGGAACCACATTCCTCTTAATAGTCCTAGTGGTATATTTTCAAAGAGATTATCAAGATCTTTATTTAAAAAATTTTGAAAAATATTCCCATTGAGGTGTCCATCAAAAAAATGAGGTCCTATTACGTGGTCTCCAATTATGCCTCCCCAGACGTTTAAGCTCCACCTATGTTGCTGGTCAATAGACCTTAGAAAATGTGGATTTTCATCGGCGTAGAAGTGCAAATTATGTCTGTTCACATGACCATTATTGTGGAATGTCGCCTCATCGGTAAACAATACAATATTAAAAAATCGTACATCCTCTCGAATTCGAACAAGACCCCAATTACAGAAATTTATTCTGTTTTCAAAATCTTGTCCATCAAGTGCTTGATGCAGTTGCAGACGATATGGATGGAACTTATTCTTACGCAACATTCTCTTCACAGAAGTTTGACCTAAGACCAACAAATCACTTATGTCTACTGTACTTCTATGTGGATCTTCATAAACAGATAAACAACAGTTAAATTAATTTTCTTCGTTTACCACTGGCTTTATTCTTTCATGCTTTTCGTACTTAACTGTGCCAGTTCTATCAAATCTATCCATCAGTCTTTGAAATGATCTTGCATCTGGATGCGTTCTATCAGGAAACCTCTCGCAGTACACTCGGGATGCCAGAAGACAATTCTTTAACCCTTTCGGTCCCTGCGTACACTGTAGTGTACCGAAAATTAACGTTAGCTAAATACAAATTGTAAGTGGATTTTGATCGTTGCATCCCATTGTGCACTGACGTGTACCCCTTCCTAAGAGTTGGTACGCACTAACTGCCATCTATGTGTCGAAGGTCAAATGAACGACCTATTAGCAGTATCGCGCGCAGTATTATGTCGAAAGTGGCCAGAACGTGTTTGTTTATTGGTTATTTATTTATGCAAAGTTGCAGTGGTGCATTTTGTAAAATTTGGTGTTATAAAAAATAGTTGAACTATACCATGTATAATATTATTTAGGAAGCTGGTGGATATATTTCCGTATACTGGTCCATCAAAGGTACGTACACTGTCGTGTACATTGGGTCTTAGCAAAGTGAGTACACCTAACTTTAAATTTTTTTGAATTGCACATAAAAATAGTTTTGTTACAGCTTTCAAAATGAATAAAAAGCCGCTATCATATGAAGAACTAGTAAACTGTTTGGAGAATGATGATTCTGACCTTGACTGTCTTAGTGAGGATGATGATGGGTGGGAAATAGAAGGTTTCCAGCAAGGTTTGTTAAAAATCGTTTTATTTATTTTGTTGCCAAATCATAGGATTTTTATTTTAGACAAAGTAGATGAGCCAGATTTCACAGTTCCAATGGATATTCAGGATGAGGTTGAACACAATAAAGTTGCAGATGTTCTTATCCAGGAGCAAGATGATGTTGAAATGGGAGAACCAGATAAAGAAAATAATTCAAATATTCAACCAGTTCTTATTGGTAGTGAGCGAGTACTAACAAAAACAAGTAAAACTGCCCGTATCAATTCATATTATATACTTAATGAATTGACACAAAAAAAAGACATAATTTGGCGAAAAAATGTACAATATTTAACGCCAAATATAAAATGGTTTCAACCAACAACTGTTCAGCCTGTAGATTTGGAAAGCCCTCTATATTTTTTTAGGCAGTATTTTACCGATGAGCTGTTTCACCTCATGGTTGAAAATACTAATCTTTATGCCGTGCAAGAGCATGCCAAATTTACTCCAACGTCTCAGGCCGAGCTAGAAACTTTTACAGCTTTGCATATTCTAATGGGAAACTTGAATTACCCCAGAGTTCGGTGTTACTGGGAAAATAAATTACGAATTCCTATGATAGCAGATGCAATGCCAAGGGATCGATTCTTCAAACTGCGCAAACATTTGCATTTTGTAAACGTTCAAGAAAAACCACCAGAGTGTACAGACCGATTGTGGAAAGTGCGCCCACTTTACGATATTCTCCGAAGACGTATGATGAATCTTACTTTGGAACCTGCTTTGTGCGTCGACGAGCAAATGGTCCCTTTCAAAGGCAAGCTAAATATAAAGCAATTTGTTAAAGGAAAACCTTGTCCGTGGGGAATCAAAATATTCGCATTATGTGGTACAAGCGGCATTATGTATGATTTTATAGTATATCAGGGTTCTACGACAGAACTAAATCCTGACCAACAAGAAGTTCTTGGTTTGGGGGCTTCTGTAGTTCTGAAACTCTGTGAGCGCATTGGAGAAAAAAATATACAATTATATTATGATAATTTTTTCTCCAATTACAACTTACTTCAATATTTGAGGCAAAAGAACATTTATGTAGCAGGTACTGCACGAGTGGAAAGGTTCAAAAATCCTCCCGTTTGCAGATGCAGATATGAAAAAACAGGGCCGCGGTACTGCAGAGGAACTTGTCAGTGGTGATGGAGAAGTAATCCTTACCAAGTGGTTTGACAATAAGGCAGTCATTATGGCTTCTAATTATATGAGTGTTGGTTCGACAGACCAGTGTAAGAGGTGGGACAAACAGTCCAAAGAGTACATAAATGTTTCTCGGCCAGAAGTTGTTAGAAATTATAACATCAACATGGGTGGCGTCGATAAAATGGACTTTCTTATTACTATATATCGCACATTTATAAGATCACGTAAATGGACTCTTCGCATGTTTACACATGCTATAGATATAGCTTGTACAAATGGCTGGCTGGAATATAAATCGAAAGCTGTTGCTCTGGGAGTTAGAAAAAAGGACATTATGGATCTTTTGCATTTTCGCGCATATATTGCTGAAGCTCTTATCGGGTCAAATAAAAACTTAACAACAAGGCAACGAGGAAGACCTTCAAATTCATCTCCTTCGCTACCTACAAGTAGCAGAAATACACGACCTGAAATACATCCTGTTGCTGAAGTCCGATTAGATGGCTATAATCATTTGCCTGCCGTTGATGACAAAAGCTTTGCATCTCGTTGCAAATTTCCGGAATGTAAAAGCAGAACACACATAATGTGTCAAAAATGTGATGTACATTTATGCATCACAAAAAAACAAAATTGTTTCATGTTATACCATAAAAAATAATAAATGATTGTTACAAGCTTTAATTTTTGCATTATTATAGGAAATAGAGAAGTCCAAAATTTTGAAGTGATCGAGACCGTAAAGTCCCATTGTACACTATAATGTACACATCAATTGTCAAATTAGGGTAACCCTAGGACTTTTTTCCAAAAATATAATGTTATTATAGGTCAAAACAAACTAATTTACCAAATATCAGAATTTTTGGATATCAAAAAAAAAATTGGGACTGAAAGGGTTAAGCATCCTCCAAGGATATAAATCATATCAATTGATTCTTGGTTCGTATACTTCATTTTTACCACAAAATACTTCTTATTGAAGGAAGATACTATACACAAAATGGCACCAAATGTCGCAGGATTACAAAAGTAAAATTACTGACAGCGACATACCAACGAATAGCAATTGTCTCGATTTCTTGGGCCATGCCGCCTACGATTTTTTAAATTTTCTTTGTAAAGTTACGAAAAAACCTTAACATCTCAAAATGATAGCAAGATACATACGGCAAACATAATATTTTCTGAAAAGGGGCACTTTAGGCTTTTCGACGGCAAAATAATATATAGGGTGTTCTGTTTAAGAAATTCAACAAGTATTCTGGACACCCTGTATAATTAAATCGAAAAGTGAGGACGGTCCAGGATAAACTAGGCCAGCATTAGATTACATGTAACTTTGTCAGGGAAATTAAGAAGCAGTGGCGAAGATATAACAGTTTAAAAAAAGTACGTTTTTGACTGATTTTTCTTTCTTTAATTCATAACTTGGCAACGCTGCATTCGATCTACATACAAATTAAAAGTTGTCGACATCCTGATTAAATAAATTGCAATAAAGATTTTTTTTTTAATATTGCAATTAAGTATGATAAATTTTACTTACGTAAAGTATAATTCCATACCAAAAGGCATTTTAGTACTTACAAATGTATAACCTAAATATTTTTATTTTAATTGGTATTATTTTTATATACACACAAAGCACCTCGTAAAGCACTTTTACTTTATTTTAATTGGATAGGAGATTAAATTGGAAAGTAAACGTGGAAAGAAAGAATAGTTTAACTGTCGGTTATATATTTTAATAAAAAAATAGGAATTATTTCACAAAATACAAAAGAATATGAAAATAAATCATATTCGAGTAATCATTTTAATCGCAAATTTCATTGTTTAAAAAAGAAATTAACACAGAGTATAACTACAAAAGGCATAGATAAGCTGCCTATTTTCTTGACATACTTATGTATTTAAACTAAAGTAGGTAACTTAAACTGATGGGTGCGCAAATAAGTATTAATGCTTTTTTGGCCGCTTCAGATTTGGCATGTTTTTTCAATCACTGTATCATTTCATATTTTCATTTTGTGGGGATGGAAATATAAAGTCTATTTTTGCACTTCTTCTAAATTTATATGCGTGAGGAGGTGAAGTGTAATAAACAAGATTGTAATAAACAAGCAAACAGTGACAACTTGCAAGAATATCTGAGGCAGTTTTTGTTACCGTTACTAACTTAAGCTTTTCTTGAATAAACTGTAGAACTCTTTTTTTTCTTGTGAAAACTCGTCAGATATGGACTGTAAATGTACAAAAGAAAATTTAAGTTTTTGTGTTTGTTTATCTGAACTTTTGTCCTGCAAATAATCGAACAACGATAATTCCGATAACACAGTTTTTAAGGTATTAATATTAGTCACTCTTAGGGGAAATTTTAGAACACTTTTGTCACTACACAGAATTTTTTTCACCTCAGTATAAAACACTTTTTATGTTCGTCATTTAAAAACAGTGACAATTTTGAGGCAAGATCATTCTGTGATTCACTTATATAGAAAAAACAAATATTTTCTTTTCCTTTTCCCTTTACTCGTCCACAGCCTGGTTCTGTCAACTTGTCAAAAGCTTCAACTAAGTTAGAGAAAGTAATTGACTCATTGTAGATTGCTGATGCTCTTATACTTTCTGTAACAGTTCCTCAAAATTTCATTCGTAGGTGTTTAAACTCTGGAGAGATTCGCATAGGGATATCATCTTTCGACAAGTACGATAGACATGCAAGCATTGTAACGACCTTTTTTCCCGGTCGTTATAAGTAACTAGAAAGGGTCCATCACTTTGAAAAATCGTAATATATCATTGAATTTCTCGGTTGCATTAAGTAATTAATTACCTATTGCACGACCCTGGTAAATGCAAAATCTTGACCTGCCCCAACAATATCGATCAGCAAATTCCCGCACATTGAACTCGCGTCGCCGACGCGAGTCGACAAACCTATATATAGACGTGCAAAGGCCCTGATTTTATTTTTACAACGAAGCCATACAAATCCTGTGTCAGGTCACTGTGTTCGAGTGTTTTAATGAATTTTTAAGACACTAAAGTGTCGCGGGTTTTCCCGGATTTACAAGTTACTTCATTAAAAATGCTTCTAGCCCATTAGGGGATGTTAGTGACCTGGCGAAAGAGAAACCCGACCAACAGGTTTCAAGCTAGGATTTTATTTTTCACCTTACGATTCTGTGTTTCAAGCTAGGATTTTATTTTTTACCTTACGATTCTGTGTTTCCAGCTAGGATTTTAATTTTCACCTTTGGATTTTAATTTTTTTACATTTCGAATGTGTTTTTCACCTTATGATTCTATATTTTCACGTTACGATTCTGTATTTCAGCTTGGATTTTTATTTTCACCCAAAATTTATGTTTCATGTAGATGTTGATTTTTCATGCCTAAATTTTAGCTTTTCTGTTTATGTCCCATTTTAAGTTATCTGTTTCAGAGCTTAGTTGATCCATTCCATCACATGTGGCAAATTTTTAATCCGTAATTGGGCTCAAACGAACGATTTTTTCAAATCCTCAGTCATCGGACGTCTGAAGAACGTTTCATCAAATATAATCAATAAAATCTCTTCCGGAATGATGAACGCTTAAACCCGGACCAAAATTTTCGAAACTCTTCAATCATTAATGCAGCAATTTTCCATTCAAAGCCCTTGATGTCATTCTAACCTATAATTTTCTACATTTGAGTGAGGTTGCCATGCCCTCATTCAGATTTCAATGCTTCACGTTTGTTTGATTTGATCTATGGCCTTAAGGAAACTTTAGCCACCCCCCGCTTGGGACAACGAGCAAAATTATTTTAACTTCAATATCTTTTGTCAGTAATTCCATTTGATACCCTGTACCCTGTTTTATTGCAACCTTGCTGGTGTGTTGTCTGCTCGCTTGAAGAAGTTACCGAAGCAGTGGAGACTTTGCCTGGTGTTCATCTTGGCTGAGGATTCCTACGATTGGTGTTACCTGGCATTGGCCGATTTATGGGACCTAACTTAGGAGATTCAGCTGATAACTGTACCCTGGGGGTTAGCAGCTCAGGAGCAGTTCATTGGATAAGCCACTGAGAGGACGGAACCAAGTAAATCGATGCACAAAAGTTAAGTGTTGCTTTCAATCAGTTATTTGTTTTTATGCAGTCATTTTTAGTAGATAGGGTTGCGACTCGAATTCACGATATTAAGGTAAATTTTAAATATTTCAGTGTGCATTCGCTTCAGAGCTGTATGTTCGATGACCTAGTGTCAAAAGAATATGAAAATAAATCATATTCCAGTAATCATTTTAATCGCAAATTTCATTGTTTAAAAAAGAAATTTACACAGAGTATAACTACAAAAGGCATAGATAAGCTGCCTATTTTCTTGACATACTTATGTATTTAAACTAAAGTAGGTAACTTAAACTGATGGGTGCGCAAATAAGTATTAATGCTTTTTTGGCCGCTTCAGATTTGGCATGTTTTTTCAATCACTGTATCATTTCATATTTTCATTTTGTGGGGATGGAAATATAAAGTCTATTTTTGCACTTCTTCTAAATTTATATGCGTGAGGAGGTGAAGTGTAATAAACAAGATTGTAATAAACAAGCAAACAGTGACAACTTGCAAGAATATCTGAGGCAGTTTTTGTTACCGTTACTAACTTAAGCTTTTCTTGAATAAACTGTAGAACTCTTTTTTTTCTTGTGAAAACTCGTCAGATATGGACTGTAAATGTACAAAAGAAAAGTTAAGTTTTTGTGTTTGTTTATCTGAACTTTTGTCCTGCAAATAATCGAACAACGATAATTCCGATAACACAGTTTTTAAGGTATTAATATTAGTCACTCTTAGGGGAAATTTTAGAACACTTTTGTCACTACACAGAATTTTTTTCACCTCAGTATAAAACACTTTTTATGTTCGTCATTTAAAAACAGTGACAATTTTGAGGCAAGATCATTCTGTGATTCACTTATATAGAAAAAACAAATATTTTCTTTTCCTTTTCCCTTTACTCGTCCACAGCCTGGTTCTGTCAACTTGTCAAAAGCTTCAACTAAGTTAGAGAAAGTAATTGACTCATTGTAGATTGCTGATGCTCTTATACTTTCTGTAACAGTTCCTCAAAATTTCATTCGTAGGTGTTTAAACTCTGGAGAGATTCGCATAGGGATATCATCTTTCGACAAGTACGATAGACATGCAAGCATTGTAACGACCTTTTTTCCCGGTCGTTATAAGTAACTAGAAAGGGTCCATCACTTTGAAAAATCGTAATCTATCATTGAATTTCTCGGTTGCATTAAGTAATTAATTACCTATTGCACGACCCTGGTAAATGCAAAATCTTGACCTGCCCCAACAATATCGATCAGCAAATTCCCGCACATTGAACTCGCGTCGCCGACGCGAGTCGACAAACCTATATATAGACGTGCAAAGGCCGTGATTTTATTTTTACAACGAAGCCATACAAATCCTGTGTCAGGTCACTGTGTTCGAGTGTTTTAATGAATTTTTAAGACACTAAAGTGTCGCGGGTTTTCCCGGATTTACAAGTTACTTCATTAAAAATGCTTCTAGCCCATTAGGGGATGTTAGTGACCTGGCGAAAGAGAAACCCGACCAACAGGTTTCAAGCTAGGATTTTATTTTTCACCTTACGATTCTGTGTTTCAAGCTAGGATTTTATTTTTTACCTTACGATTCTGTGTTTCAAGCTAGGATTTTAATTTTCACCTTTGGATTTTAATTTTTTTACATTTCGAATGTGTTTTTCACCTTATGATTCTATATTTTCACGTTACGATTCTGTATTTCAGCTTGGATTTTTATTTTCACCCAAAATTTATGTTTCATGTAGGATGTTGATTTTTCATGCCTAAATTTTAGCTTTTCTGTTCATGTCCCATTTTAAGTTATCTGTTTCAGAGCTTAGTTGATCCATTCCATCACATGTGGCAAATTTTTAATCCGTAATTGGGCTCAAACGAACGATTTTTTCAAATCCTCAGTCATCGGACGTCTGAAGAACGTTTCATCAAATATAATCAATAAAATCTCTTCCGGAATGATGAACGCTTAAACCCGGACCAAAATTTTCGAAACTCTTCAATCATTAATGCAGCAATTTTCCATTCAAAGCCCTTGATGTCATTCTAACCTATAATTTTCTACATTTGAGTGAGGTTGCCATGCCCTCATTCAGATTTCAATGCTTCACGTTTGTTTGATTTGATCTATGGCCTTAAGGAAACTTTAGCCACCCCCCGCTTGGGACAACGAGCAAAATTATTTTAACTTCAATATCTTTTGTCAGTAATTCCATTTGATACCCTGTACCCTGTTTTATTGCAACCTTGCTGGTGTGTTGTCTGCTCGCTTGGAGAAGTTACCGAAGCAGTGGAGACTTTGCCTGGTGTTCATCTTGGCTGAGGATTCCTACGATTGGTGTTACCTGGCATTGGCCGATTTATGGGACCTAACTTAGGAGATTCAGCTGATAACTGTACCCTGGGGGTTAGCAGCTCAGGAGCAGTTCATTGGATAAGCCACTGAGAGGACGGAACCAAGTAAATCAATGCACAAAAGTTAAGTGTTGCTTTCAATCAGTTATTTGTTTTTATGCAGTCATTTTTAGTAGATAGGGTTGCGACTCGAATTCACGATATTAAGGTAAATTTTAAATATTTCAGTGTGCATTCGCTTCAGAGCTGTCTGTTCGATGACCTAGTGTCTCTGAACTGATTTTTAAAGTAAATATTGATGATTTTTAGTGAAAATTAATTCAAAGCTGTCTGTTTGATGACCTTGTGTCTCTGGAGTTGGTTTTCTAGTGATTATTAGTGAATATTAACTCAGAGCTGTCCGCTTGACGACCTCGTGTCTCTGGAGTTGGTATTCTGGTGAATTTTAGTGTGAGTTTTGAGTCAGAGCTGTCTGTGATGACAAAGTGCTTTGATGCCATTTGAATCAAGTGAATTCGAGACCCAACCCTTTGAATTCTGTTTAAGTTTTGTTTTTCCTTTAATGTCAGTTAACTTTGACACACCCCGTACATTTTATTGAAAAAAGTACCCACTCTACCGTTACTACCTTACTGCTTTATTTAAATTTTGTTTTTATGGCCAAGAGGCTAATAAATGTGTACTACATTATCGAGTCGATGAAACAACACTTTGAGAGATTCGTCTTAGTGCGAACGGTGCTGCGAAATTTTTTTGTTTAACCCTTGCCCGGCTTTGTTTGTTCCGCTTAACAGCATCCAACCTTTATCAGGTCCATAGACCAATCAGTTTCAATATAAAACATTGTATAAGCAGAGAGACCAAGGTTCGAAAGAACGAGTTTCCTGCAGTCATTTCTGACACACCCCGTACATTCTATTAATTAAAATTTACCCACTCTACTGTTATATTTTGATTTGTTTTATTGCCACGAGGCTGATAAATGTATACTAAGTACATAAATTAGTCGATGAAACGACACTCGAAAGATTCGTCTTAGTACGAACTGTGCTGCGAGATTTTTTTGTTTAACCCTTGCCCGGTTTTGTTTGTTCCGCTTAATAGCATCCAACCTTTTCTAGGTACATAGACCAATCCGTTTTAATCTAAACCCTATATAAGCAGAGAGACCAAGGTTCGAAAGAACGAGTTTCCTGCAGTCAATTCTGACACACCCCGTACACTTATTAAATAAAATTTTAATGAATTTTGGCTTGATCAGTGCCCTGATATTTCTTTAGTCAGTTCTGGCTATCAGCAAATCTGATAGTTGATTTTTTTGTAAATCTTTCTTTTGGTACATCCCGTATATTAATGAGTCTGTTCTTGTAAAATCACCATGCACCAGTGCATATTTGTATATTTAGAGTTTATTTATGTATACAAAGGTTAATGTTAGGAAGTAGTGTTTGTACGTATACGTTTAAAAGTGTTATGCTATAGGTATTATGTAATAAATCTACTAATTTGCCAGTAGAAATAAAAACCAATATAATTGAAATTTTGTCTTATTTATTTGTTTAAATGTTCAGGGATTAGGGAAGTTTTGCTTCAGTAAGCGCCCTTTAGGCTCTGACAAATAATTATTCTTTTGGCTCTGTAAATTCATCTATTATGCCCTTAAGGCCTTCTTCCTCTTTATCTTTGGTGGCCTCGTTAAGGCCCCTGGCGCCCACTTTTATCTGAAAAACTGATTAACTGTTACCTAATATATTCCCTTTCCTTATCTGCGACCCATCTGCTCTAAAACCGACAAGACTGTAACTGAGTAGCCGTGGTTACCTAGTTGTGCAATGAAAAGGTAAACTCAACAAAATCATAATAACAACAAGATAAAACCAAATTAAAATTTATTTTATTTTATTTTATTTTTTATTTTTTCATTATTACAGCATCTGGGTTAGGACAGCTCCTAAAATAAATTAGAACTATTTTTAAAAATAGTACCAATTAACAATAACAAGCATAAAATAGTTTACCTACATCAAACATTTGTTTATGTTTACATCATATTTTCTAATATCACTTACCTTTTACTAATCGTGGAATTTTTAGTGCTGTCTCCATAACTTCACCAGTTGCCGCAATCTAGAAGGTTGTTTTTCCTTTAGTGAAGTTGGGTTGAAAGTGTAATTTACACACCTAAAAATAATTTTATTTTCGATAATTACAAGCTGTTCAAATATTCATAGACACAAACCTACCTTGCTTGCTTTATTAGGAACAAAATCGTTCCTTTTAATTGCCCATAACCATTGTTTTTGCAGCCCGGGGTCTTGAGAAAATCCAAAAACTGCCACTTTTCTTACTGCTATCATAATTTCCCCTACAGCTTGGAACACAACAACTATCCGGCATGATTTTTAATTAAAAGTTCTATCAAAATAACATAACCTAGACGTTCACTGGCTCAATGTTGTTTTTCGAATCTTTATACTAATTTTATGTGTCTAAGTAAAAGTAAACGATAGAAGCACAGTACCTAAATACAAGCACACTTAAACACCAAAAAATATCTGTAATTTACAAATTATAGGTAGTAAATACCATAAAATACACAAATGAAAAACATGCTCCGTGCACCGCGTAAACTTATATTCTATGATTTTTGGGTCGACTTGTGATGACTCATCGGTTCATAAAATCGGGCGTTTCACGGCCTTGTCTTTACGGTGGTAATGACCATAGACATCGTAACTATTAGACCGAACAATAACAAATAAACGTGTTGTCATCAATGTATTCCGGTGTAAAGTAAAACAACATTCAAGCTGCTCCCCTCCACTTGGCTTGCCAGACTTACGCCACAGAAAACGTAGTTTTCTGGGCTTACTCTGTTAAAAGTATTAACTTCTATGATTAACTAGATTAACATGATGTGGGAAATATATAACATTGCCTAAAACCTTGTAAAAAATCTGTAGTATGGCAACGCAGCAATAACGGATCCGCCCAGATTTCATCATTTTCGTGGCCATCCGCATCGACTTGACAATACTCGGCATAGCGGATGTTATTTTCCTGGAGTTTTGTCGCATGCATATTAATATAAAAAGTCAGCGTAATCCCCACTCCCGGCCCCACCTAGCTACTCACAGCGTCTCGCCACCAAACGATTTTGGCATCACAATTTTATAGCATTTATGAATGGCGCGTCGGATCTATAGTTACGATGCCCTATGGTAATGACTCACTGCCTGACCTCCTTGATTTTTACCTGTGGGGACACCTGGAAAACTCGGTGTATTTCACTTCGGTCGGCACTAGGTAGGAACTTCTACAGAAAATCACGTTTCATTGTGATGTGATAAGGTCCAAGGCTGGGTTATTGTGGTGGGTCCAGCAGACCTCAATTCGTTGTGACCGCGAGTGTATCAGACTTCACGGAGCCCATGTTGAATCCTCTTATGAAGTTTTTTAATAATTTCGTTAAGATGCCTCCTATTACATCATTGCGTTTTTTTTAATTTTTGTATTTTTTGGATTAAAGAACTTAAAATAAAACTTTTCTGTTGTTTGAATGACTTTCGTATTACACTTTGTTGTCGAGGAACAAAATAGAAATCATGGTCCTTGTTATTAAAAATATACCATGAATTCGTTTATTATCCTTTTCCTTTAAAATTATTTAGTTTGCTGACAGTAAACAAGAGTACATTTTTCTTAGTCTAAGGTGCAAGGTACCCAGATTTATTGTTTTAGGTTTTTATCATACAGGGTGTTAAAAATGTAAGCATTAATTTGTAAAGCTTAGTCTGCCCCTTGTAAACTAAAAGAGCTAAATATATTTCAAGTACAATTTTTTAATAGGTCCTTACTAGTGTCCATCATATTAAACTTTAATTAAATTATATTAAGTACTTTGAAAGTTGTGTAAATGAAACCATGCAGTCTCCCTTCACAGTTTAATGATTACAAGAGTAATAAAAAGCTCCCTACTTGTTTCGAATCCTTAAGCACTCATCCTCAGGGGATACTAATATCGAGTTTAGCGGAAATGTAATGTAAGTTGTCTCAAATTAATGAGAACGGCTCATAGTATTGAGAAATGTAAAGTTGAAAACCTGGTGTACAAACTGGTCATATTAACATATTACTTGTATTAAAATTCAGATATAAATTATGTTTTGATTATAAATGTGAAATTTAGATTAGTGAAGAAACATTGTGGATAAAAGTAATAAATTAAGCTTAAACATTTGAAGGAGAAAGGTTTTCTTTTTTATTTTAAGTATGAGAACTTTTGGGTTTTTATAGAGTTTTTAAAACTTAAATTTAATATAAAGATTAACAATATTACTTTAGTTGTTATTTTTTTTTCTCATTTGATTAACAATCACATTTCTGATAAGGGCGTTAGTATCGTAAGAACCGTGATTTTGATTATGGACGCGAGAATAGTAAGTTGAGTAAAAGGGGAAAATTTTTTTTTTTTCAAAATGATTCCTATGTTTACGTTCTCGATGCTTTAAGTAAAAGTAACGGTGATGTAAAATTTTGGAGATGTGAGCGGAGAAACATATGCAAGGCAAGATTACATACATACAAGAAACGACGAAGACATCAAAAAGGTCAATATGCACACACACAATTCTTCCTCAGTCTCTATAGAAGTTGCACAAGTGGTGGCTAGTATAAAAAAACGTGCTGCAGAAACGTTAGAGAGTACAGTCCAGGTAATTAATGGATGCCTGACCGAACTTTCACAAGCTGCTCAAGCTAAATTACCCAACCAAATTCAAAAAAGTGTACACACCCCACCTTATCAAATTTGATTTAGTTGATAAATTGAAACTCTTCCAAAATTCGACGCTGCACATCAGCCAAACTTTGAGGTTTTGTGGTCATTAGGCGACAAATGAGAGGATCTAAGTGGCTACTCGATTGTACCACCTCTATATACTGATTCGCCTATTCGGAAAAGTGTTTTCAAAAATGCATGCACGTTTCGACCAAAATGGGGAGGAGCGCCGTCCTGTTGGAAGAATATACTTGCATAATTTGGACCCATCACATTTCGTATAGTAGGCACTTATTGCATTACCAAGAGCTCAAGGTACTACAGTTGTGATGTCAAATTTCCAACAATAAAAAATGGACCGATCTTGTGGTAATCCATGAGCTCAGCAGTGGCGTTGCCAGCATTTTGCTGCGGAGAGGACACACTATCGGAGAGGCGCAGGCTGCGGAGTTGAAGCGCCGCAGGCAAAAAAATTGTGGGGCAACGCCCAAATTTCGTAGGAATTCACCTTTTTTATGCTCCCTAAGAAACAAGGGTCTGACCCCAAATGAAGTTAAAATCCGCTATATAAAAAAAATTAATATAATGTGGTGGGACGCTCTCAAGACCGGTTTTATTAAGTTTATTCTCATCGCTCTTCTTTACTAAAAATAAAATAAGGTCGATTTTGTTTTTTAGGAATTATTATTTAAGCAGTAAAGGGGCGCCAGGCTAAGGGGGCGGGGGGGGGGAGCGATCGCCCCCCTGTGGCTACGCCACTGAACCCCAGCCCACCCATGTGTTCATTTTTGTTTCAACAGGTTTTAACACATCATCCCATCAAATCGCGTCGCATGGTCGGCATCGCGTCGGTGCGGGCGGTTTTTGTCAGGTTGCAGGAAAATACTCGTTTATGCCCTGAGCCTATAAAAACACGGACCGGGATAATTTGCACTATATTAATTTTGAACGTGTCCATCTGAACAACTGAAAACTACGGATGTAAAGATGAGGCTCCAAGAAGTCCAGAAGACCGATTCAAAATTAATTTTTACTTTGTAATATTGGACACTGCATTATCAAAAATAGAAGAAATTTCCTTAAAACAGATAAATCAAATAAGTCTACTAATTGTAAATAGGTGGAATGTATCTTACATGATCCATCTAAAAATGAAAAAGATATTATAGCTGAAGCTAAAAATTTATGCGATGAAATCGATAACGTTGCACCCTATATTTTCCCTGAAATGAACACGTTAAATGTGATTCAATATCTATTTACAAATAACCTCATCTATCTGTTTCCAAATTTAGTGATTGCTATACGAATATTTTTAACATTAGCTGTGATTGTGGCTAGCGGGTAAAGAAGCTTTTCAAAACCCTCGTCAAAACCTAAAATAAAAATTTTTTTCAGATCAACAATGGGACAAGAAAGGCTTTCAGACTTATCTATTATTAGTATCAAAGAGAGCATTTCAAAAGATATAGATGTATCAGATATGATAACAGAATTTGCATTAAAAAAATGCAAGAAAAGCAGAGATTATTTAAGCTTTTTGACTGACTTATTAAGTGTATGTATTAATAGACATGTGTATGTATATATGTATTTAATATAACCTAGTATTAATTTGGTTATTATATAAATGAAACGGGTGGCCGCTACCCTAAGGACGGCCCTGAATATCAATATTGTAAAATTATGATTCCAGCAAGACGGTGCTACCTGTCACACTGCACACTAAACAAAAGAACTGTCGTATGACAAAATTCCTGGCAGTGGAGACAAAAATTAACCATTGAGATCATCTGATCTGACATGTTGTGATTTTTCTATGGGATTTTGTAAAAACTCAAGGAAACGAACGGGTGTCAGCAGAGTCGTGGGGGGGGGGGCGTTCTGTGTGTAGGTGTGTACTTTATGTCAAAATAAAAATAAGAGTAGGTAATACCCAAATCACTAATGTGTATTATTACCATATTAAATGCGGCGTTTCGATTATTGAGGCACCCTTTATAAGACTCACATAAAGCCATTTGCTCCGCCCCTGCACCATAAATTCCAGAATGATATATTCTTTTCGTAAAGTAACGCCACTGACTAGGCGGATAGGCTGTAAGTATAATTTTTAAGATTTATTACCATCTGAGTATACTTAACTCCTGTAAATGTAGTTAAATCAACACCTAAACAAAACGAAAGGCTGTGAACCCATTAACTTTAAAAGATCGTTAAAATGGCTAATCGTTAATAAAAGCCAATAAATTTTACAGGATCCGCCATCTGGAAAAGACACGATGGTGTTTTATTTTTAAAGTTCGCGTTTTGTTTTCACGCGCGCCCTTGAGTATTTTTTACACGCTTATCTCTTCCTACATGCTAGATAGGATTCAATTATATATAAATCCTAATGATGCTGTTAAGATTAATCTATTTTTTTTGGTTATTTAGTGTTGGAGTAGTGTTTGGTGTACCTGCTAGCAGTGATTCGAATAAATGCGAAAACGTGGCCACCGAAGTGACCACAGTAAAGAACACTCTAAAAGTGTTGTCGGGTAAGTAAAGTATTTTTGTTGAGAAAGTAGTGATATATAGATTTATTTACTTTACATTACATTTACTTATAAGATAAATAAAATCTTTGTTTGATCGATAATCGTTTTAAATAAATTTATTATTGCTTTATAATACATAATTTCTACTCTGCTCCCAGGATGTCATCCGGCGTTTAGTTTCTCCAATTTTTCTATCTTAAAAACTTTACTTTATTAATGGTAATTCACGTAACAAGTACTGAAAGTGCTCTCGGGTTCTTGAATGTATTTTTACGTCAGGATTTTATCCTTTGACATCTGTCATTCATTGTGTACTGTTTGGGTATTATCGTTTACAGAAATTTTGATATCGGCTCTTGCCTTAAATAATTTTGGTTCGTGCGTTTTCTTTTATTTCACTGGACGCAAAGGGTAAAAAAATTAAAATTAAAATTTTCAGTAGCCGTCCTTTACTAACTTGATACAACTCAAAGAATTGATTTTTTTTACCTTTTAAAGCCACGCCGCATTAGTGCCCAATATTGACATTGACAGATTCAATTCTGGCAAAGATAAAACGCTGGAAATTATTTTCAAAGCCGTACAGTTGCTGCTTAAGGCACCTGAACTGCTCAAACCAAATTAAATATTCAAAGTATTTTTAAAGAGTATCACATTAGGGTACTGCTTATAGAAAGGGAATGAAAAGCGTATTCGTTTTTGCGGCAATCTAAAATAAATTCTTAAAAGACCCCCAGTAAGGAGTTGTGGTCTGTTGCTTAATTCGAAAGAGTAATAAATCAGTATTGAACTATAAAACCCCGTGGTCTTCGCCGTATTCCATAGGTGTAGTCCAATTATTTTTATTTAATTATGTTTATTGTCAGGGGTCCCGAAAGGCACAGCTAGTTTACTTACCAGAAATGAAAAAGGATGATTTCATTCCACCCATGGGTAAGAAGAAACTATGGAAAGTGCGCCGCTGTCACCTTACTTTCATTCATCAAACTCGTCTTTCTTTGGAATGTAAATGTGACCTTAATTTAGGGCCGATTCGGGGTGTGTAGGTCTTAAATATCTAAAATACAGAGTGTTTAAAAACATTGCAATTTACCTGAAATTTACAATGCAGCCTTTAAGTTGTCCACCCTGCTTAATGGGTCCTGTCATTGCAAATTTACATTTTATTACTCTCTCGCATTAAGCAACATAGTATAGTGCCGTAAAAGTGCGTTGGATATTATTACGGTGTTTTTATAGAAAAACACGCTTCCACTTGAATTCAGGAACTCGGTTAATATTTCAAATAAAACTATTTGCTAAAAAGATTTGAAAACTTAAATGATTACTTAACCTTTCCCTGATTTTAGTCTTTTTAAAAAATATTTTTTACACCGAGAAAAAGCGGGCTGCCAAAATTAAAAATTTAGTTACCACAACTAGACAAATCAATAAAATAGGGGGCAGAGCGATCGTCGAGTTAACACAACTCAACTAGTTTAGATGGGGCGTATACATCTTTTTCTTCGTTGTAACAACTAAATTTCGTTGTTGTCACAGCCACAACAAGTGTATTGCAGTAACTAAATTAAAAAGTTCAAACAGTCTAAGACAACTAGTATTAGTTGGGATAACCAAATGATTTACTAGTTGCAACAAATATTGTGGCTGTGACAATTAGTTTAGTTAGTTGGATTAACAAAAATGTTTGGTTGTATCAATTCATATTTTTTGTTGTAGCAACAAAGGATATTAATTACGGCAGCTCTTATTTTTAGTTGATTGCAAGAATTCATATATTTTATATTATGCAATCCACCAAGTTCTTTTACCTCCTTCTTGTCTTAGTTTTAGTAATTTTGTTTTCAAAATAATATTTTGCTTTCTTTTTCTAAAATATACAGGGTGTTTTAGAAGTACGGTACGTAACTTAAGGGGGTGATTGCTTTTGATATTCTAAGAAAAAAAGTTCACATGAACATGTCTTATAAAATTTTTCTTTTAAATTTAACACCCTGTATATCAAAAACGGGGTAACTCCGGACACATATTCATATGAACTTTTTCCCTTAAAATATCATAAGCAATAACTCCCTTAAGTTACTTACCGTCCTTCTGAAACACTCCGTATATACATAGATTTTAAACATTTTTTTACGATTTCTTGATGATGACCAAAACTTCGAATCTCAAACATTGAAGGAAAAATTTTCTAGTAAATAAAGTCTATAAAAATATTAATTTATTAAAAATTTAAGTAGGTACTTAGATTTTAGAATGGAATTATATTGTCCAAAAAACTAAATGTGACAAAAAAATATAAATAAGGCAAAACGTGGTAAAAGACTAATATGGTGGATTAATAAAATATAACAAATTCTTATTATCAATAACTAACAAAAATACCAATAACAATAATCTTAAAATGCCAAGGGTATCACTGAATAAATCATTATACATTTAGTGTTAAATAAACCTAAAAAAAGGGATGTTTAAGAATACGACATACCTACACTATCGGACAAAAGTAGAGCAACACTTTCGAAAAATGAAAGAAATCTCGATTTTATAATATTAAATGCATGATATCGTATTTAAATACATTGTGTCTTAAATATGAAAGTAGGCTCCTGTTATCGGCGACAACAGCTGCGTCAAAAGTAAAGCAACATATTTTCCTAAAAAAGAAAGGTTTTAGTAAAAGTAAAGGTTAAAGTATTTTTGCAGAGTTTATTTTATGTTTAATTAATATTTCTGTACTGTACTAATCATGCCAAGAGGTATTTCAACTTGGAGAGAATTAAAGCAGAGAGTAGTGAATGCACACTTGGAAGGTACAATACAAGCCACAATTTCAAGACGGCTTGTTTTACCAAGATACAGCGTATCCAAAATAATTTCAAGTTACATTCAAAGGGGACATTTAGAGAATCTACCGAAATCGGGAAGGCCGAAACAAACAACAATTTGGGCAGACAGACGCATTAAAAGGATTTCTCAAAACGATCATTGGATGTCTGCAACTAGATTTTTGCTGAAAATCCCGAAATTATAGTTAGTCCACGGACAGTTCAAAGAAGGTTGATAGACGCAAAGTTATTTAGTAGACGCCCGGCTAAAAAGCCCCTTATTTCGGCAAGAAATAGAGTAGCTAGGCTTGAGTTTGCACGTCGACATTTAAATTGGACAGTAGACGAGTGGAAAAAAGTTTTGTTTAGCGATGAAACGCGTTATTAAAATTTCAATTCTGATGGAATGAAGCGTGTAAGACGGCCAATCAACACAAGGTTTAATCCCAAATACGTTACACCCACAGTTAAACATGGCAAAGGCAGTGTTTTTCTATGGGGTTGTTTCTCATGGAATGGGGTGGGTCCTTTAAACTTCATTAATGACACCATGGATCGATTTGTCTATAGAGATATAATGCGTTTTATATTCCAACAGGATAATGATCCAAAACACTCTTCACGAATTGTTCAAGAGTGGTTTCAAGAAAATAACGTTCGGGTTTTGCAGTGGCCGGCACAATCCCCACACCTTAACCACATTGAAAATCTAGGGTAATTCCGGGAGAGATGACCCAACGGTTGAGATGGCCCAGTTCAATATTTACCGAAATTTTAGATCCACGTTAGTGTAACTTTAGCCACCTGTTTTAAACGTGAAGTGTATATCGTACACCATTTTTGGTTGATTTTTTTGCAATTTTGGGTAAGTTATGTTAAAACTATTATTTTATAGGCAAGGAAAATATTTAAAGTCTATAATAAAATTACTTTTTTGTTTCACCATTGTATTTTTTGCTCGTAATTGTTGCTAATCTTTATTATATAGTTCTTTGAGGTTATGTTAATGACTCGAAAGTTTTAAAATTACATAGAACAGTGGATATATTGAGTGGGCCATCTCTCCCCGACTTTTGGGAGAGACGGCCCAACGTCTATTCGGGTTAGTTGGCTCACGGGCCATCTATCCCGGACTGTAATAGCTAAACTAAAATTCTTGTGATTACTGTATATTTTTAATTTTAGAGTCATGCCAACAAAATTTAATAGAAGAGGTACAGTGCAAAGAGGAAAGTGGACTGAGGAAGATCTGGTTAATGCTGCAGAAGTAGTCAGAAATGGTGTAATGGGCGTTAGAGAAGCGTGTCGCACTTTTAACAACATGCCTCCTCCAACCTTTCGAAGACGATATAAAAATAATGATTTTAAGAAGAGAACTCTCGGGCCACCCTCTGTTTTTGGCAGCCAGAATGAATCAAAACTAAAATTTCATATACAAAAACTACAAAAACACGGGTTTGCACCAACACATCATCAGCGAACATCCAGAAAGTAAAAAAAGGGCAAAACAAGTAGCTGCTGTTTTGACGTCTTCGGACCACACTGAAAAAAGAAAATCTGTGATTGAACGCAACAAAGAACAAGAACAGAAAAGAATATTAAAGCAAAAGACCTTAATAATAAAAAAGAATAAAGGAAGAATACAAAAAATGAATAAAATAGAATCATCTACGGATGAAGATGTGTCAGATGAGTTAGAGACTCACTCTGACGATAGCCCAGATGAAGAAGACGCGACCGAATGCCTTGGGTGTGGTAAAAAATATAATGCTACCACGAAAAACGATGATTGGATTCAATGCATACACTGCCAGAGGTGGTTTCACGAAAGCTGTTCAAAGTATTTAAACCTTTGCGACCTGTGTGGCAAAACATTATAAAAAAAAGGTGTTGAATGATAAAATTTACCATGGGTCATCTCACCCTACATGCCTGGGCCAACTAACCCACAGTATGTGGGAGAGTTGGCCCAGATAGCTATTTTGAAAAAAAATGTTTTTTAAGCTAGTTGTTTGAGTTTTTTCTTATATAATATTTATACCCTAATACTATACTATTTCTTATGTTAAATAAATATTTTGCGTTCATTTATCCTTCTGGATTTCAATTTTATTCCATTTTTAAACAGGGTGAGCCAACTCTCCCGGACTTACCCTATGGGAAGAAGTTGAACGTGGAATTCGTACACAATTATTTCCAAATAAACAATCATTGGTAAATGAAATCAATGAAGTTTGGACAAACCTTCCCGGAAATACTGTTTAAAAATTGATTGCCTCAATGCCGCGACGTTGTCGGCAAGTAATAAAAAATAATGGATATTTTATTAACTATTGACATAATACTTCTAGCTATTGTAATTATTAAATGTGCTTAATTGGTTTTTATCGTAATATGTAAAATAAAATACTGTAGTCACAATTTGTTGCTTTACTTTTTTCGCACTTCATTTTGTCGATTTTTATAATTATAAATATTTCTCTACCTTCATTTTGTTTAAAGTGTACCAAAATATTGTGAAAAAAAAATAATATTGTGGGGACAATATTTCATTCAAATTAGCTGGGGATCATACAATTAATTTTTTAAACTCAAAGAAATAAAAGCACTTTGTTGCTCTACTTTTGTCCAATAGTGTATATACATTTCTAAGTCTATTATAATAATAGGTAAATAACAATAGTACAATAGAATACCTTCATATTTACATACTCCTGCAAACTCCACTGTAAAAGCAGGGCTTTACACAACTTCAGAAAAAGTAAAAAACCGCATGCACAGCACAGAAAGATGGTCTGGACTGGTGTGACACCGGCGCCTTGACGTGTGACAAGCTGACGTTCAGGACGTCTATTCTTGAAAGCAAAAGAAGGGAGTGGTCCCTGTGAGCTCTCGGGGAGTGCCCCTCATCTGATCTCCCCGACACCAAAACGCCGTATTTTTGAAACACCGAACGCGCCGGGGAATTTCAGGGAGGGAGCAGAATCGGGAAACAGCGTTGCCAGGTTGGTAAGCCAATGGCATTGCTGCAAATTTTGACATTCCACATAACCTCATTCTTTTTTTTTTTTTTTTTAATTTGTATTTGGGAACGGAGTTAGGGATTCATTAAAATGGAATTTAAATCGAGGCAATTGAGTTCTAAACAAAAAGAGGTTTTAGTGGATTTTGTGTACGCGCGGACCGATATGTATAATATCCACCCTGAATAACCGAACAAATTTTCTGTCAGATAACTGAATTGTATTTGTTTGGGGAAAAACATCCCTCCCAATAGCCAGTTCTGCCACCGCTGCTTCACCATCCTCGTTAAAAATCTCATTCCACAGCATTAAATTAAAATTTTCCATATCTATTTTAGATATTTAACCATTAGCTCACTTTTCATACAAAAATAATATAACAAATAGGTACAACCAAACACAACACAATTTTAGGTTAGGTTTCCTGCTTCTCTCGGTCACGACTAGGAGAACTTCAAGTTCTCTTGGGAGTGACTCCCTCCCTTAATATTTTTTCAAGAATACAGTGTTCTACATTTTTAAGAAAACCACACCCACTTCTCTCGCAAGTTCTACTCCCTGCAATTCAAGAATAAGGGTCCTGGAGGTGACTGGCACGAATTTCTGTTCGGTTGACGTTCGGTGACTTTCGGTGGTATCGAAAATCCCGAAGTTGATTTAATTAACGTTTCAGGCTATAGAAAATTAGTTAATTTTAATAATGACAATATATAGGGATAATTAAGCCTTGGGTTTTCTCAAGTGGTTGCTGCAACCTAGATAATCTAACCCACAGGCCCGTATCCAGAAATTTGTTTCGGGGGGGGGCTCAAGGACGAAAATCATTCAAAAATGTGGACTTATTTTAATTAATTTAGAGCAAAGCGAATCACACATTAAAACTTAAATCATTAGGTGACGTTTAATCTATTATTATTTATAGTGCAATAAAAAGATGCAGTACAATAAGGTGTACAATAAAAAGCTACTAAGTTTGAAAGAAGTTTGAACATTTTTAATGTTCAACAAAAAATACCTGTTAATAACAAAAGTTAAATCAGTACTAAATTTTTACTAGAGCATACACCTTAAAAAAATAATTTCCTTGAGGCGGTCGAGCACTTCCTCCGGATCATCTTTGTTCGACCAGTCCAACAAAAAAGCTAAAAATCCCTAGATCTCGATCAGAATCGATTCGTACAATTGAACAATAATGTTCAATGCTGCCACATGTGAGATATAAAAAGTTATATTACTGAACATGGCAGGCTTTTCATAATTCAAAAATATAGGGATACGTTGGATTGACGCCGATTGTGGCTTTCCGTCGACTAAAAACTTAAATTTCAAATAATGGAAAATTCTATACTGAAGACTTTTCTATGAAAAACCTCAAATGGAAAAAATTTTCAAATTTCGGGATTTCGGGGGGGCCCGGGCCCCCCTCCCCCCCCCCTGGATACGTGCTTGCTAACTGACCTAATTAGATAGCCGCAATAAGGTATCACAACATTCAAAGTTAAGTAAAATCCTGTTTTTACTCAGTAATTTAGTTCTGGGAAGAAAAGCGGTACGTTGTCACAGCCAACGCGGCCCAAGAAAAATAAATTAGCTGGGAGAACTATTGTAACTTAAAAATAGATTATTAGAACTAAAATTTTAATCGTGGAAACTAAAAAAATTCAACTGATATGTTGAGTTGACCCGATTTTCTCAGTGTAGCAAATATATCGTAATGTATAATTTTAACATTACGTACATTACCATTTTTACCAAAACAAAAACAATAAAACTTGAAAAAGGCCTTTCATTCCATTAACTTTCAGGTTTTTCTTAAAAGTTGTTACTATTTACATTGCTTTTCTAGTTTTTGAATTATTACTAAATGCAAACCAAAAATTTAAAAATATTTTCTGCCGGTAAATAGCTACATCTACGGCGTATTGTTTCGCGATTTGTTTTTTTACTGCCTTTACAATGTTATGTTTATTAATTTTATACAAGCTAATACAAAAGCAGAGACCAGCTTTCTCGTTCTAGATTGTGCTGGAACTCTCTTAAGTTTTTTTCTTATCTCCGATAATAACTGAACAGGCGCGGCATCTCAGGGTATGTTTAGGAGCAGAGCCCCAAGTATGCGAATAGTACTCCAGCGATGATCTAATTTGAGCTTTACAGAGCATCAAAAATTGTTGCGGTGTAAAGAGGTTCTCCTGTTGATCTAGACTTACGGAATCCATACTGGCGGTCACTAACAATGTTGATGCCTTCCAGGTACTTTATTAATTTTTCGTTGATAGCCTTCTCCATAATTTTTAATATAACCGGAAGCAATACGACTAGACGATAGTTGTTTGGCAAGGTCTTCTTTCCTTTTTTGGGTATGAGCTAAACTGCCGCAATTTTCCAGCAATAAGGAAATATTTCTTTTTTATAAATTTAGTAATGTTAACTAAAATATTGGTTAAATTAACTAAAAAATCTTAGTAGAATTATAATAGGCCTCAGCCAGATGTCTTGTTATTCTTATTAAAGCGATCTCGTTAAAAATATTTAGTAAATACAACTAAATGATTTAGTTGTAGATCTATCAGAAAAGGTAAATTAAAACTTGTTAAGGGTATTAAATGGACTAGTTATTCCAGAATTTTTCTATTATTATAACTAACTATGCTCTTTATTAAATGTGGCACTTTTTGTATTAAACGTTACCAAGCAGTATATCAACAGCAACAAAAATACCTATTTATTTTAAATATAAAAACTGTTAGTTGTCATTACTAAGAAGATTAATAGCATCTAATTAGTAAACTTCGTAGCAGATACTAGTATCTATAGTAAAAATATGCCTCAAATGTTTCTACTAAGTGATGGTATTTAAAGTTACTAAGATGTATGTAAAAAGTACTGATATGTCATAATAAAAACAACCAGATTTTTGGTAAAATGTACTAAGAAACCTTAGTAAACTATACTAAGCTATCTTGTAATTTTAGCAAAGAAAAGATGCCTGGTTAAATATACAGGGTGGTCAAAAAGCTTGCAACAAATGAAAAACTTTTTTATTGTTGATTTCTCAGTAAATTGTGTTTTCAGTTGAAAATTGGATATGATTAAAAGTTCTGACCTAATATATTGCCTGATTGACGGTATTCTTCGAACACGACAAGAAAGTCCTAAAAATTGTTAAGTCAGTATCGAATACGATTTATTTACCATTTAATTAAATTAGCTCTTAGAATACAATTAGGCAACGTAATATACTAAAATTGAAAACATAATTATAAATAGAAATCAATAGTAAAAATGTGTTCCATTTCTTGCAAACCTATTGTACCAGTCAGTTTTGTAATTTTAAAGTGTTTTTTAAATGGAAGATGTCTAACAACCAACTTATTTTAAATATTTTTACATACATTTAACACTAAAACTTAACTACTACTTTATAAAGTATTATTTTAGGATTTTGTCAAATTACATGCAGGTTGTTGCAGTAGTTAAAAAAGAAAAACAAATTAAAAATATAAACCACACAGAAGTCCTAATTTTTAAATATTGCTACCAAATTCCAGGTCAGTTTCTTCTACATTTATAAGAATCTATTCCTAGTACAATTACACAAAAATTTAGAAACAAGAGCTATTATTAGTGTCCAGTCGTAATCATACGCATCATCTGACGGATCCCAACAAACTTACCAATATCTTTTACACCTGGTATTTCAATTTTTCTTTCATGAGTTTCTTTAAGCACAGCTTTTACTACTTTTGGAAGACTTGTATAAATTATATCTATATTATTAGGGCGTTTTGTATTAAAATCTGTTTCTATCTAAAAAGAAAATAAAGATAAATAATAGTCACAATAAATCAGACATTTAAACCATGGAAACAATATATACTTTCTGCATATTCAATTTCAAATAAGGAAATTCCTCAAAAATCAATGACAACTCTTTGTTCCTTCAATTCTTCCTGGGGGTACTGTGGCAATTTTTAAAAATTTTAAATTTTGCGACACTAACTCATCATTCTCTGGCGTTGCAACAGGTTTCTCAATATATTTTTGACTGTTGACATTTCCTTTACTTAATAGAATAAACAGGCTCAGTCGTGTGTCGCGGCCGCAAAAATGTTGTTGCTTTACGCACCTCTACCACTCCACGAAGAACAAAACGCAAATGAATTCAAGCCGGTATAATACTCGCGTCTATAGGCAGTGTTAAGCAAGCCAAGTGCTGTTATTTAACTTGCGCCAACAGTTCATGAGGCTTTATGTTCCTCGATTGTAGGTTAATTCCACTCACTGATTCTTTCATTTACTGAGTGAAGGAATTAAACAAGCTTTTCACTGTGGTAATTTAACGTTTATTTCTCCAAATCACACAAAACTTCTTTAGTACATGATCTTATAATAACGTACTATAACATAACTATTCACTACTGATTTTACAATCAAACTGGTCACTATATTTGGTTAATACATTTGCTGGGTGCCTTTTTTTAGGCAATGCTATTTGTTTCACTCCGACGGAGAGAAAACCACGTGCGTTTACATGCCACCTTGCTTTATTAAAGTCCAAAGTGTAATGCGTTTGAAGAAGGAAAACTATATAATCTGACAGCAAGGTTACGCCCCCGCTGTCACAACGACTAACCAACAATGCATTCTGATAGGCCACACAACCGCCATGTTTTCTCCCAACAAATCGGACGGCATAAACAAACTGTACCAACGCCGTCAAAGGGTTATACAAGATTCTAAAAAATATACTTTTAACATCTAAACGTGGAACATTGCTTATTCCTGGAAAAACGGTCGACTAGCCGTTTATTATTTAGAACATATTATATGTATTTTAAAAGATGATATTTGCAAGTTTTATGCCTATCCCGGTGATAACACTATATTCGTTCAGCAAACATTGATACATTTTGCTCCTTTATTAAAATAATATTGAAATCAGATATTTAACAGTAGTATTGATTCTAAAAACATTTGTTGCATTCAATTATATTATTTTTAATACATTTG